>VZRX01021684.1:0-31898 GCA_013398075.1 Notiomystis cincta
CCCATCCCATCCCATCCCCTCCACTCAGGGTTCATTCCTCACTCCAGCTCCAGCTCCTGGGGCCTCTCCCAGTACAAACCAGTCACCATTATGCCCAGTTAATATTCAAGCTGTGCTTAATCAGGCTCCCTTTCCTTTTCCAATTCCCTCTCCATTATCCCATGCACCCACCTCTGCTTTCCTTGGAGTGCAGAGTCTGTTGGAATTTGGGATTTACAACCACTCCTCTCTCCCACAGCTGTAAGTTACACTCCTGTTCTGCAGCCTGTGATAAAAAAAGAGGATGATATTTATTGTATGGATTTTTCTTCCCCAAGAAAGTCAGGAAATTCACACAACTACTAAAACATGGCTTGGGAGGAGCTGAGCATCTCCTGAGGGCCTTCATTGTCCTCTCCCACTCAAGATCCAACATTCCCCTATGGAAAAGACATCCCAAAACTCTGTTTCTCCCAGGAAAATCTTCATAGCCTCTCCAGATCCCAGCAAGACCTTCACCCCTGCAGTGGCCAGTGGCCCAGAGGAGGTGGTGGCCAAGCTCTGGGCATTGTAGTGGAAAGAGAACCATTTATTTTAGGCTGAGGACTGATGAGATGAAAGCCATTGATCCTAGCTCGTAATTACATTGTTATCTCTGCCCTGGGAGATAAAGAGATTTCTCCCTGCTGGCTTTTGGAAAAGCTGGGCTCCAAAGCGGATAGAGGAGGGATTTATTTATTTGAGCTCCTCTATTTTTTAAGTGAAATGTTAAAGAGGAAAAGCTTGGTTTATTTATTTGTGTTTTTTTCCCCTCCAGGAGATGGAAAGCCAGGGAAGGTTTCCCTCCTGCTCAGTGGTGCCCTGGGATCAGGCAGGACACGAGGAGAGCTCCATAACATGGAATTTTTAATGAATTATCCCACTTTAAGCAATCACTGCAGGGCACATGGGTGCTGCTGTGACCTCCTGGAGCCACGGGAGCCTTGCAGAGGAGCCACTTGGATTTTGCAGGAGCAGAACAAGAGCCCAGGGCTTTGCCAGCACCTCCATCCCATGGCTTTCCTCCACAGATGGTCCTGGCCCCTCTCCAAATCAGCCAAGGACCTGCCTCAGGTCCTGGCAGCTGCTGAAGGTGCTGCTGCTGCCACCCCCATTTCCCAGCCCTCTGCATGAAGAGCAAACTGGTATTGATTTCCCAACCACTGTAAATTCCTGCTCCTGAGTGGCCTGGCCAGAACCAGGATGAGAATCCATTGATTGCTCCAAAGGTCCAAATCCAATTAGCACTGAGGAAAGTGGCAGGAAGAGAGGAACGATTCAGATGTGCTGGGAGGGAATTAAAACTGGGAAGCCACCTACAGAAGCAGGAGATGCAAAGGATGGTCCTGGACAAGCCCAAACTGCAATCCAAGGATTTTCCTTCCTGAGAGACTGAGAAGAAAATGGGAGAAGAAACAGGAATCAGGAGGAACAAAGGATCCTCTCTTATTCCCATGGATTTGCTCAAAATCCCTCTTTCTCCCTTTGGAATAATTTTCCATTCAGGAATTCACAGGCAACCTCAGCTGGTGCTGCCTCACCCACAAACACTGCAGCACCTCCATCCCAGAGAATCCTCATCCCAGTCTTCATCTGGAGCTGGATGGCCTCGCTGCTGGGACTTCTTGGACTGGATTTCTTGGCTGGGATGTCTTGGATGGGACTGGAATTCCTCCACTGGGACTTCTCTGCTGACCAGGGGAGAAAAAAAAAAAGAGGAGGAAAAATCAGTGGGAATAACTCAATGCTGGAAAACAAAAACAATCAAAAGATCAAAAAACTCAATTTTAAAGCTGCTGGACTTCCCTGGGAACGTTTTTTCCAGAGGACAAAGCCCAAACTCTGCCCTGCCCACGAAGCTTTGGAAGGGAAGCAGCGGCAGGAGCGGGATGCGCTCGCTCCCCCCCAATTCCCAAATCCCTGGGGATAGCGGGGCATCCTTCCGGCACCTCCTCCCCGCTGCATCCCTGGAGCTCCAGTGACATCTGCTGCTCTCTCTGGGCATCGCCACCGGCCCGGCCCCCCCGGGCACATGGAGGACGCGATGTCCCCACGCAGGGCTCCAGGGGCTCCCACCAGCCCTGGGAATTGAGCCTGAAAACGCCCAAAATAAAAGGAAATTAAAGGAAATCTTTGCTTGGCTGGAGCTGCCACGACCCGAGGGAGCGGCTCCTGCTCCCCAAACTGGGGCCGAGGGAGGGCACTGGGAGGCTGGAAAAGAATCTCCCACTCCCACGCCTGCTTTTCCCCAGGGCGTTCAGCCTCAGGCACCAAGCGAGGGGGAGCCCATGGACGCCGTGGAGGATTTAAACCTGCAGGATTTTAGCCAGGATATTCCCAAACACACATCCCTGTTACCCAGGGGAGCCAGGATCTCCCCCCAGCCACCCCAAACTCCCCCACATCTCCAGCCTGACTCCATTCCAGCACCCCCAAACCCCCCAGGAATTCCCAGAACCCACCCCACGAGGTTCCTATTCCCACAGGGAACGAAAGAAGCCAAAAACCCATATTATTTTTGTTCTTTTCTGATAGTCTCACTTTATTAGATACCACATCAAGAGAGGATGTTGTGCTGCATGCAGCGGAAGACTGGAGGATTTCTAATTCCTGTGTAACATTTTCTTTTTCTCTTAACAGTTGTAAACTGATATTTGGCTGTAAAATCACTGCATGCGAGTCTGAATGCAAACAGCAGTAGAAGAGGCTTTAATTTTCTTTTTTTTTTTCTTGTTTTTTTTTGTTTTGTTTTTCACCATTCCCAATCCATAGGTGCATGCTTTATTTACAACGAAAAGAAGTCATTCAGGGCAGGAATTACCATCAGAAAAACTGAGAAGAGGGGGGGGCAGAGGCCAGGGCCGTGGTTTTGCACAATACTGAGGAGATTGGCAAGTTGCACTTGATTTTTGGAGGTGCAAAGAGATGATCTGAGTATCCTTTTTCCAAAGAAAGCAGGCTGAACAGGGAATGGGGATACAGGACGGGATAAAGGTAACCTTAAGTGAGTTTTTCTGCACATACAAAGGAGGCTGGGCTGCTGCAGGGCTGGCAGAAGTTAAGGAATTGCTTAAATAATGATTTTTAAAGGTGTTTTTACCTTCAGTCACACATTGCCCCAGCACAGCTCCACGCCCAGGTGCTGCTCTGGGATGGACAGGAATGTTTGGGCCAGGCCTATCCCTCTGGAAAGGGTGGTGGCAGCTTAGAGTCATTAAAGTTGGAAAAGGGAGAGTCCAACCATTGACCCTGGATCCCACCATGCCACAGCTCACCTGGGGCTGGAGCAGGGAGGCTTCAGGGATGCAGAGGGAAACAATCCAAAAGAATGGGATTGTTCCAGTCTGGGTCCTGGCCAGAGTGGCTCAGGGATGTCACATTTACTGGCACAGAGGCAAGAATTCCATGGAAAAAGGGGAAAATTTCCAGGTGTCCTCTTCCACTGCACCCCTCTGTCCACCAAGCAACAAACCCAGTCCCAGGATGGAGCTTGGGGAGATGGAAGAGGATTCCCAGCTCTGGCTTGGGTTGTTTTTTCCCACCTGGAGATCCAAGGAAGGAGGAGCTTGTGTGGGGCTGGGCCAGCTCAGCAAAGAGGGGTTTGTGTCACCCAGGGCTGGGGACACTCAGCAGGATCTGCTGGGGGTTGGGGAAATAAAGAAAATATCAGGAAAATAAAACTCATCTGGACTCAAAGAGCGAGGAGCTGCAGCAGAGCTTGCAGGAGACTCCTGGGCCCGGGAAGGGAGGGGAGGTTTCACACAACATCCACAGTGTGACAAAAAATTCCATATATTCCATAGTGCTCAGTGTGCTGCTCTCCACAGGGCTATGTCTTGGGGTGTTCCAGAGCCAGGGAACGGTTCCAGAGCCAGGGAACGGTTCCAGAGCCCAGCAGCTGCAGAGAGCCTCTGCTCTCCTGCTGCCCAGGGCAGACCCATCAGCTCTGGGCCATCCTTAAAGCACAGCCTGGGGACAAAGGTTCTTGTGCAGAACTGGGGAAAATGAAATAAAACCAACCCAAAACAACCCAAGTTTGGAAGATCTCAGACTGCTCAGGCCAATTCTAGGAGTTGTGGTGGTTTAAAGCAATAATCCTCACACACATCAGGGGGTAGGGGGGAAGTAGCAGCTCCCTCAGCTTCAATCCTGAGGAACAGCAAATCCTTGGAAAAGGGAGGGGGCTGAGGGGACCTGGGGAGCGCCCTCAGGGCTCAGCCAGTCACTGCTACCCAGCTCAGAGGTGAGGAGGAGGTAGGCACAACCCTAAAACACAGCTGGGCTCCTGCAGCAGCAGCAGCAGCGCCCCCGAAATCCTCGGGCGAAGGAACCGACACGAAGCAACCCAAACCTGCTTCCCTGCGAGCACAGAGCCCCCCAGACCCTCCCTGCTGCTGTTTTTTGTGTGAGTGGTGGATCTTCTCAGCAAAGGGTGCGCTCAGGTGGGCCAAACCAGAGGAGAAGCTCAAGCAGGACTGGCGGGATGACCCCGGATTTGGCGTGACCACGACGACACGGACACCAGGCGACGGTGACACCCACGCCAAAGCCGAGGAGCTTTTTCGTTATTGCAACTGAGGTATTGAGATCACACAAGCGGGACAGGGCTCCCAGCCCCAGCACTCCAATCTCCCGCCGGGGGCAGCAGAGGCTGGAGGGGCGCGGAGCGTCAGACGCGCGATGGGAGAGAGAGAGAGGGAGAGGGAGAGGGAGGGGGACAGTTGGGAGGGAACTATTGCTTGCCAAAATTACACACCAGGGGAACTCAACGGCCTCCCTCCCCCAGCGGAAAATAAATAAAGGGGAATAGAAAAGATCCGGGGGTGTTTTCGGTGGAGGGGAGGATGGAGGGGGCTCGGAGGAGGCGGAGGACCCTGGGACCGGAGGCTGTAGCAAGGCGTGGCTGCGCTGGAAGACGGGACACCAGGGACATCAGGGACATCAGGGACCTACAGGGGCGTGGCACAGGGTGGGGAGGGCCGGGCAGAGGCTCCCTTTAATCGCTGGCCACGTGGTTCTCGTTCTGCAGGGTGTGCCAGCGCTCGATCTTCTTGTCCTTGTTCTTCAAACACTCGTACCAGTGTTTCAAGCGCTCGCCCTTGGCCGTGATTCCAAGCTGGCAACCGCCTGGGAAAAGGGGAGAAGAGCAGACTTTGTATCCAGAGGTGATGCCAATGTTCAGGAAACCCTGCTGTGGGGACACACCTCATGCCCTGCAACGCTTTTTCCATCTCCAGATCAAAAGTCTCATGGAAATGCCTGGAGATGCTTTTCCTGCCCAGAAGACCTCCCAGGATGCTGGAGGTGGGGCAGTGTGGGGGGTGCACCCACCAGGCTCCATCACCCCACCGGGGCAGGTGACCCAGGCCCCCACCTCCCACCCAGCAAACCCCATCCCAGGCAGCTCATCCCTGCCCCAGAGGGCAGAGACTTCCAGCTCACCGATGTAGTCATTGGATTTTCCGATGTCGTAATCCCAGACGGAAATGTCCAGGGATTTCTTGGCCAGGTCGCTGTGTTTGATGTCATAGAAGAACTCCTGCAGGAATGGGAACACCCCACGTCACACCCCAAAGGGAAACACACCCCAAAAGCTGATGTGAAGGGGTTGGACATGATCTCTGCTCAGCTTGGATCCAAAATCCAAGGAGAGGATGGTTAAAATATAATTAATGAAGGGAAAATTCTCCTTTTTTGTGGCATCTCTTTTCCCAGGAGCTGAGCTCACCCCTTGCACCTACATGAGCCCTTTCCAGGTGTCCCATCAAAGCAGCACCAGTGGAGACCTTCCAATTTCCACCCCCAGGAATGTTCATCCCACCCACATCCCCAGCTGGGATGACACAGAGCCGGCAGCAGGGAGCTTTTGGGGTGTGTGGTGCTGCCATGGCAAAGTCATTCCCAAAATATTCCTGGGCACAGTAGTGGGAAAGGAGCTTGAGCAAAGAGCCAGACCTTGGGGAGTTTGTCTTCCACCTTCTCCATTCAACACAGTATTCAGTAAATTGATTTAATAACATAAAAAAATATCCATCCATACCTCGTTAAACTCAGGATTCAACGTTTTCTTCTTGATCTGCGTCTTGTGCTTGGCCTTTTTTCCCATGTCAGGTTTCAGCCAACTGGGGGCAACAGAAAACAGCTCAGAATTCAAGTGCAAGAACAGTGGGAGTTTATAAGCTAAAAAAGTGAGTTTCTGGGCTAGAAGAGATTTATTTAGGGCCAGTCTCCCTTCCCACCTTCCAGAGGATGTGGGAAAAATGTGGGGCTGGGGCTGTGCAGCCTGGCTGCAGATCCAGAACTCAGTTTAGGGTTGGGATTAATTAAATCTCTGTTAGAAGCTGATTTAAAAATGGAAAGTCACCATCTTCTGTTTGTGGAAATGAAGAATACAATGAATAAAGAGAGATTGGGAAGGGAAACTGCTCAGTTCCACTGAGCTACAAAAAGATGTGCAGAATATGTTCAACATGAGAGTTGCTGAATGAGTTTTAGGGAGAACAGAGATTTTTTTCTTCCAAAGGCAAAAAACAGGAACAAAAACCCCACCAGGAATGGCTGCAGAGACCTCTCTGTGGTGCAGCTCATGAGGTTGGAATAAAAACCTCATTCCCACACATTCCCAGGAGCCACGTGGGTTTATGGGGCAGCAAGTGGGGCATGGAGGGACATGGAGCCACCTCTGCCCTGCAGCCAGGGTGGGTCAGAGGTGGAGAGAACCCCCTGTCCTCCAGATTCCACTGTCCCTGGATTCCCACCACGCTGTTGGTGAGTCCCATCAGCCCAGCCACGGGTGGGGATCCCACTCCTATGGACACCAAGGAAGTGGGCACCTCCACCTTGGGCTGCAGCCCCAAACCCATCCCCACATCCTTCAGATGCCCTTTGTTGGCAGACACGAGATGATCCAAGGTAGGACTCCACAACCTCAAAAGTCTTTCCCAGCCTTTAACAATTCTGGGATTCTCCATGAAGTAACCATGGGATCCGGGCATTTGGGGAGCTCCGTGGAGCGACAGACCCAAAGGCTGGGTCAGCACCCCCAAAACTTGACCCAAAGGCTGGGTCAGCACCCCCAAAACTTGACCCCCAAAGGGGCTGCTGGACAGCTCCTGCTGCTTCTGGAGGAAGGAGCTCCCGAGGACAGCAGGTGGCTCCACGGCCCTGCGCTCCAGCCCGAGCCATTCCCGGCTCACTCACAGCTTGACGAAGGGATCCGAGTATCCATTGGCGTCCATGGCCGCCAGGTGCACGCAGCGCACGATGCCCACGATGAGCCCGCCCTGCTGGGTGCTGTACATGAGGGACACGAGGATCTTCCCCCGCTCCTCCACGTCCCCGCCGCGATCCACCTGCGGACGGAGCCGGGAGTGGAGCAGCCGAGCCAGGAAAGCTCGGGGGGCGGAGCGGGAGGGATGAGTCGGATATCGGGAATGTCGGATCCCGGTGACCCGGGGGGATAATGGGGTTGTACACGAGGGATGGTGGGCGGGACAGGGATGGAGCTTGCCCGGCTCCAAGGACTCACCTCCTCTTCGTACAGAGCCATCCCGCGGGAGGCGCCGGTTGTCCCGGTGCGCTTCGTCTGGCGTGGGGAGAGGACAAAGGGACTGCTCTGAGTGACTGGGAGAGGCACCATCCCACAGCAAAAACCCCTGGGAATGCAGCCCAGCTCCTGCACTGGGCTCTGGAGTGGCCTCAGGAATGTCCATCTGCTCCATCAACCTCCACCCCAGCAGACTCAAGAAGGGACAGAGCAACTTGTCCCCTCCTCCACGGTGACATCCATCAGCCAGGAGCAGTCCCTGGAATCACTTCCCATGGATTTCCACCACACTCTTATCTCCTGGCCTTGGGATGTCCCATCAGCCCAGGCACAGGTGGGAATCCAACTCCTAAAGGTACCAGGGAAGCCCCCACAGCCCATCCCTATGTGCCATTTGTTTGCAATCCCAATGGGAACAAAAGGAATTTTTACAGACACTCACTGGTATTACTCTCTCCAGGCAGATGTTGAAATTCTTTTTCTGGTTGGCTTTGAGTTTTTTCAAGGCAACTCTGGTTTCTCCAATGAATTCGTTGTGGCCGAATTTGTCCTCATCACACACAGAGATCCTGGAGGGAAGAGGGAAAGGGGAACATCAGCCAGGCTGGAGCAGTGCCCAACTCCAGGGGCACTGCTGGGGAGTGGGAAAAGCAAAGCCCAAATCCACCCTTGATCTGGATCTCCTCTGAGAAAAAGCCATCAACCCCCAAGTTTCTAGTTTGCCAAAAAAAGAAAAAAAATAAATCAACATTTTTAATATTTACTTTGCCATGGGGCAAGAAAACAAGAGGTGGAAGTTTCCTGAGGAGAGAAAGAGCCACAAAGAGATATTTACATATTTATATGGACTTCTTTTTTTCTGGGATATTGAGATACACAAAATACACACCTATATAATGATAAAAATCAGAGTAAAACCAACAATTTACTATTAAACAACAAGGTGAAAACACCCATTTTTCCTCCTTTAAAAGAACCATCCAAATGAGCAAATTCACGTTGATTTTAAACCCCAAAACTCCATTATTTCCCAGCGCCTCCTGCATTCCTGGGAGTGAGGACACTGGGAGTGGGCTCCCCATGCTCCTGCCGTGCTTGCCTGAGGGTTTTCCTCTGCATGTCCTCGTCAGTGATGCCGTGGTACACCAGGGTCTCGTTCCACACGGGGTTCCGGGTGTTGCGCAGCGTCTTCGTCCTCAGCTTATTCGACTGCAGACATCCCAGAATACACAGAGGAATTACACCCCAGGGTTCCTCTCCCTGCCCAAATCCCAGCTCCTGGCAGGGATGCTCCATCACATCTGGGTGGTGGTGAGCCAGCGATGCCAGGGGAGCACCAAGGTGGACCTTTGCACGAGCATCGGGGGTTGGTGACACGGGGTGGCCGGGATTTGGTCACTCCCTGGGGTTTGTTCCCTCAAGGAGAGGGGGGAAGGTGCCCAGGGCAGGCTGTGGGGCTCAGGTCACAGCTCTCATGGCCTAAAGGAGGTGACAGTGGGAAAATCGAGGAGCTGTCGCTTGTTTGTGTGTCTTTTGCCAACACGCATTCAAAATTAAAAAAAAAAATAAATTAAAATAAGTATCAGCAAATGAGAGCAACAGAAATCAAAGCAATTCCCAACATCACGCCTGGATTTCCTCTGAATCCCCCATGCATAAAGCAAAGATGTAAAATCAGTCCAATGATTTTGTTATCAGTTTTCCCCTGGTTTTACTCGTGGTTCCTCTGAACAAAAATCTGCTGCAGCCCCTGAGCAAAGGGCCAGCCCTGTTAGTGGTCATCCCTTCCTCAGGGTTTGTCCACCAAGATCAGCTCAGCTGGGCTGGGGAGGGAGATTTCCAGGAATTTCCATAATGGAGCCAGAGTTTCCCCGTGGTTCTCTCCCCACAGCTCCAACAGGAACGTGCTGCAGCTTCCAAGCAAATGGACAATTCCAACCCTGGCCATAATTAGATTTTGAGGCAGATGTTTTGTGTTGCATCAACAGCAGTGCCTCCTCTGGAGCTTCCCTCCATCCCTGAGCAGATTCCTGCCTGCAGGGTGAGCTGTTCCTCGGGGCTGGGAGAGCATCTGGGAGCATCCTCCCTGTTCAGAGAAACCCCCTGGGAAAACAGCAGCGAGCAGAGAAATCCAAGGGGGAAAATCTGATCCGAGGGAGGGATCTGAGAGGGATTTGAGAAACCTCTGCTCCATCCCCAGCCCAAAATGCACCAAACCTGGCAAAGCCTCACCTTGCTGGCTCCGGGCAGGAGGTGCAGCTTCACATAGGGATCAGCCAGGCCATTGGAATCCATTGGTTTTAAGCCCTAAAAAAAAAAAAGATAGGACAGGAAATAAAGCACAGGAATCCTCCTTCAGCAAAGCCAAGAGACAAAGCTGCCCATGAAACACATGACAGAGAGAAAATGTGTTCAGTGACCCAACAGCCTCTGCCCCAAGCAGCTGTGGGTGCCAGGATGTGCTGAAACATCTGACCCATCCCTGGAAAAATCAGAATTGTAGAATCACAAGGTTTGGGTTGAAAGAGACCTCAAATATCACCAGGTTCCATCCTCTGCCATGGGCAGGGACATCTTCACTATCGCAGGTTTCTCCAAACCTTGTCCAACCTGGCNACCTCGTTAAAACCCCAGCCAATAACTGCATTTACTCATCCCCGATTAGGAATAATTAGAAAGATTTGTGGGTCAAATGTAAAAGCTGTTTAATGCAGTGAGACTGTGCTGGCAGCAGCCAAACCACCACAAATCCAGGAGGATTCAGGAGCTCTGGGCACAGCTTTGCACAGCAGGGACTGCCCAGGGAGGGCTTTGGAGCCGACTCCAACATCACCAGGCAAAGGAGGAGCAACCCCACCAACCCTTCCCACAGCAAATCCACCCTGGACCACCCTGAGAAGATGCTCCGGGTCAGGCACAGCACCTCCTCCGAGGCTGGGGCTCAGCCCCCGAGCCCTGCTGTGGCTTGTGTTCCTTCATCCCAGGGATGAAGAGCAGGCACAGAGGACATCAGCTGCTCCTATCCAAGCATTCCTTCCCGGCCCCGAGCAGCCCTTCCCACCCAGGAAGATCCTCCCCCTCAAATCCCCGCCCCAGCTCCAAGCCCCGCAGGGAAGCAGCATTCCCAAGGACTCCCCGTGCTGGAGGACCCACCGCTTCACCGTGCGAGTCACTCCCGCNCTAAAAAAAAAAAAAGATAGGACAGGAAATAAAGCACAGGAATCCTCCTTCAGCAAAGCCAAGAGACAAAGCTGCCCATGAAACACATGACAGAGAGAAAATGTGTTCAGTGACCCAACAGCCTCTGCCCCAAGCAGCTGTGGGTGCCAGGATGTGCTGAAACATCTGACCCATCCCTGGAAAAATCAGAATTGTAGAATCACAAGGTTTGGGTTGAAAGAGACCTCAAATATCACCAGGTTCCATCCTCTGCCATGGGCAGGGACATCTTCACTATCGCAGGTTTCTCCAAACCTTGTCCAACCTGGCCTTGGACACTTCCAGGGATGGGGCAGCCTCAGCTTCTCTGGGAGGACTGTTCCAGGGCATCCCCACTCCCACAGATCACTCAAAGAAAAGCCCCCCAACTCTCCCCAGCCAGGAGAAGCTGTGCCTGGGGTCTCCCAAGGGAGCAGCCACATGGCTTCCATCCCATTGTACCAGAGAAAGTGGGAGCCAGATGGATTTAAATCAGGGGAAAAAGGAGGGGGAAAAGGAGGAGCACTTGCCTTGGCCTTGATGAGGGTGCAGTGCAGGGAGCTGTTGTCCTGGTCGTAGAGCAGGCTGAACTCCAGAGCTCCCAGCGTGGCTGACAGCGAGGGAGNTGTGGCTTGTGTTCCTTCATCCCAGGGATGAAGAGCAGGCACAGAGGACACCAGCTGCTCCTATCCAAGCATTCCTACCCGGCCCCGAGCAGCCCTTCCCACCCAGGAAGATCCTCCCCCTCAAATCCCCGCCCCAGCTCCAAGCCCCGCAGGGAAGCAGCATTCCCAAGGACTCCCCGTGCTGGAGGACCCACCGCTTCACCGTGCGAGTCACTCCCGCCCAGCAACCTCCTCCAAACCCCACATTTCCCAAAGAAACAGCTCCCTCCCTGGGTACATACTGCCTTCATCGGAGTCGTAGCTGTTGGCATCCTCCTCCTCTTCCTCGCGGGGCTGCTGCCGCTGCGGGGCCGCGGCTGCCGGGGGCTGTGCGGCTGCCGGGGGCTGCCAGGCTGGCCTGTCCTCCCTGCCGGCGGCGCGGGCCTGCTCCGAGGCTGCCAGTGGGGGGCTCGCTGCGGGAGGGACCCCGTTAGCCCCCGGCCTGCTCTGCCCCCCAGCCCCCGCGGCCGGCCCGGGGTTACCTTGTCTCTCCGGGAAGCGGGCGGGACCCCCGGGACCCGGCCTTGCTGCTGCTGCCGCCGGCGCTGGGGACAGAGGTGGCATCACTGAGGGTCGCTTGGGACATTCCCTCCTTCCCTCTCCCACCGCGCCCAGGCAGAGGGTCCCCGCCCTCGGGGTGTCCCCAGGGACCGAGCCGCATTCCCATCGCGTCCCTACCTGCGGGCGCTGCTGCCGGAGCGGAGCCGGCGGTGACGGGCGGCGGGGGCCGCTGGCCTTGCACGGAGTTGGTTCTCTTCACACCTGCCAGGACAGGGGACAGTCAGCACAGAGCACCCTCAGATGGCTCCCGGCTTTGTGTTCCCCCAGCTTTGCGTCCTTCCAGGGATGCGGGAGCACCGCTCTCACCCGGGGTCCTGCTGACCCCGCTGTCAGCAGCGTAGTCCCGGCTGTCGCTGTCGCCAGCGGTGTCCTCGCTGCCACACGGACCCGGCCGGCCCTCGGCCACCTTGCGGCTCCCCCGGGCGGCCGCTGTGGCGTCGGCGCCTGCAGGGGGAGGGATGAAGGAGCAGTGAGGCTGGAAAAGCCCCGGGCGCTGCCCAGCCCGAGCGCCGGCAGCAGGAGGACAATGGGCACAGCACTGCAGCAGCAGCTCCCGGGCTCTGGGCACTGCAGCAGGAGCGCTCTGCACCGTCAAACCTGCACAGGGCGCTCAGGAAACCCCCGAGGACACAACCAAACCACGGGCACACGAGTCCCATGGGAAAACAAAGTGTTGGTCCTCAGCACCCATCAAAACCCCTGATGGCTTCACAGCTCCACATTCCTGGGATTGGGAGGGGGGGGTGGTCATATTTTCCTTCTGCTGATCATCTCCCATTTATCACAGAGCCAGCCGTGGCAGCTGCCTCTGCCTCTCCCTTCCATCACCCAGCAGCCACCGATCCAGTGGATAAATCCCAGCCCAGCGCTCCAGGGTGATGAATTGCAACCCCACGGACGTGATGGAAAAGGTCCCGGCGCTCACCTGGCTGCTGCTGGAGACGCCAGGGATAAATCTTTGCCGTGACATAAATGGGCTGTTTCTCCTTGGCCGGGCTCTCAGGGTCACCGGGCGCGAGGACAAAGCGGAACGCAACAGATTGTGGGGGGAAAGGAGGAGGGAGAGCGGGAAAAACACCGGGAATGCTGAAGAGCAGGGAAGGGGAGGGAATCAGCAGCCAGGAGCAGGAGCCCCGTGGTGCAGAAAGAGCGGTGCAATAAATAATTTTCCAAGGGAGCTGTGGGAAAATCATGGGCACGGCAGGAGCATGCTGAGCACCGGGAGGGAGGTGCGGGGCTGGCAAACCCTTCCCGACTCCAGGAGCTGTTGGATTAATAAAAGCTGCCTGTGGGGCTGGGAGGTTTAACGGCACCAGCCAGGGGTGTGATTAAATCGCCTTAATTAAGTGCTTTCCCCGATTGCTGCTGCATGGGAAGAGGGAGATCATCAGTTGGGGGCAGCAGAACCTGGGCTAAAAAGGAAGCCCGGGGGGGATTTGTCCCCTCAGTTCCCTCTTTGCCTCTTCCATGGAGCCGAAGAAGAGGAGGCTTTGCAGCCAGCGCTGCTCCCAGCTTAATGATCACCCAAATGAGGAGCAGACGGTGTTGGAGAGCAGGCAGGGATCCCCATCCCCTTGGCATCCAATGTGGAAGTGTGAAAATGGGGGCTGTTATTCCAAATGAACTCTCAGGGAGACTTTCTCACTCTCCACAACTCCCTGGCAGGGGCCACGTAGGGGTCGGGATCTTCTCCCAGGTTAAGAAGCAAGAGGACAAGAGGAAATGGCCTCAAGTGGTGCCTGGGGAGGTTGAGATTGGATATTAGGGGAAATTTCTTCACCGGAAGGATTGTCCAGCCCTGGCACGGGCTGCCCAGGGGTCCCCATCCCTGTGGGGGCACTTAACAGCTGTGAGGATGTGGCCCTTGGGGACACAGCTCAGTGGTGGCCTTGGCAGTGCTGGTTGAGGCTTTGAGGGCTTTTCCCAACTGAGTGACTCCGTCTTTGGAAGTGCTGGAGGATGCAAGGAATAACCAGAACGAGCCACTGCTGCATCCCCGCCCTGCTCTGCCTCCCGTGCACAGCGCAAGGCTCGGCTGCTCCATCCCCCACAGACAGGCACAAGCCCCCTAAACTTTCCCCGGGAGGTTTTCCAAGGTCTGCCGTTAAATAACCAGGAAAAAAAACCCTCCTGCCCCTCCCAGCAGGACCCACCACCCACGGGAGGCGGCTCTGGAACGGCAGCGGCTCAGCCCCGGCGTGTGCGGGAGGTGGGGAAGCCCTGGAATAACCCGGCCCCTCTGCAGGGTGGGCGGCAGCAGCAAGGAGAGGTCCTGCTGCAGCATCCCGGGGAAAACTCTGCGGGAAAACGCCATGGGAATAGCGGGAGGCAGGGAGGAGGCTCGGCACAGGCGGCACGGGGAGGGGACAAAGGCCGGTGCTTACCCTCGGTGTCCTCAGCATCCGCCTGGCCTTGGGGGCACAAACAGAGCGAGAGGGGGTGAAGCTGCGACCCACGCACTCCCAACCCCATCCCGGGACACACTGCCGCTGTTTTCCCCGATTTCCCTCTTTATCCCTCTTTTTTCAAGGCTTCTCCATCACCTCATCCCTACCCAGGCATTGCCCAAATTCTCAGCCGGGCGTCCTGATCCCCACCCGGAGCTGCTGTGCTCGAGGATATCCCGCAACCTCATCCATCCCCACTTGGAAATCCTGCATAAAACCTCTCCAGGCTCAATTTCCAACCCTTTTAGCACACGGGCAGCAGCCACACGACTGCTCTGGATGCTTTTTTCCCCGAGTTTTCCTTTGCCAAGGACGGGAAGGAGCCCCAGAGCCTTGCTGGCAGCGCTGGGGGGATCAGCACCCGCTGTCACCTACCTCGGGAGGGTGCCCGGGAGGAGAGTTTGGGGTCCGGGGCGGGCGGCTCGGCCGGGCGGGGCTCGCTCGGGGTTTGGGGTCCCTTCTTGCTGATGGGCATCGGCTGCGGCAGCATCTGCTTGGGCAAACCCTTGAAGAACCAGGCACCGGAGCGTTTCCACACCTGCGGGAGCAGGGTCGGGGCTCTCAGGGCTTCGGTTCCCTGCGCCACCACCAGCAGGTGGAGGACGTGCAACCCCACACACCTCCACCCTGCTAATTAATTAATCAATTAACCCCATGGCTCACGCACTGCGGCAGCAGCAGGGAGCCAACCTCAGCCCCTTGGACCCCAAACCTTCTTCTCCACGAAATAAAATGCGTAGAAAACAAAACCATCTCGTAAGAACCACGCTCCAACAGCGGCTGGGCGAGGCTGAGGGGTGCTGGAGGCCCCTGGGAGGTTGAGGCCGATGTCGGAGGTGTGGGGTGGGGACAGCGGGGACAGCGGGGACAGCGGGGACAGCGGGGCCACACGCACCTCCCGCTGCTCGCTGCAGATCTTGCAGAGCCAGATGGCCTGGGGCCGGTTGTTGGTGGTCTGCACCCCGCACTTGGTGCACACATTCTGCGGGCAAAACAAAGAGTGGGTGACACCGAGGCGACACCAAAACGTCCTCCCCAGCAGCACAGCCACCGGTGACTCCAGGGATGCCACGCTGTGGAAACGGACACCCCAAACCCGCAGTGCCCCCGGGCTGGGGGTGGTCTGTGGGTCTCGGGGGGGGTCTCACCTTCTTGCAGTCCTCGCAGACGACACAGGCGGAGCCCCTGGTCCCCAGCTGCTCCCCGCAGAGGATGCAGCGGTTCACGCCGTCCCCCAGCACGCTGCGGCGCATGTCCTCCAGCCGGGTCATCAGGCGCCTGCCAAGAGGGCACAGGGACCGTCAGGACAAGCGCAGGGAATGCCAGGAAAAGCGCAGGGAACGCCCGGACAAGCGCGGTACAGCGGGGCGGGGTCCTGCTCCCCGGGCGCGGCCGCTGCCTTTGGTCCGGCTGTTCCTGGGACAAAACATCCCAGTGGGAAATAAGACTCGGACAGGTTTGTGTGGCACAATGTTGGCTTCCAGGGATGCTGCCAGAGAGCTCTGCCCGAGCTCCATGGAAAATCCATCCAAGGCAGCACCTTTGCTTGGAGCAGTTTGTCCCCAGATGGAAACTTTTCCACCCAGGTCCAGCAGCTGCCCATGAAGAGGTGCAAGAGGAGATCCTGGAAGGGCTCTGGTGAGGAGTGATTGGATTAATTAATTTTCTTACTGTTTGAGGGAAAATGTTGTGTATATCTGATGGGAATTCTCGGGGCAAAATGAAAAAGCCCATTGGGGAATGAGCTGTAAAAACACCTGGTTTCTGCAAAGGTAAAAAAAAAACAACAAAAAAAACCCCAAAACCAAACAACAAACAAACCCCAAAAAACCAAAACCAACCAACCAAACAACCAACCAAACAACCAACCAAACAACCAACCGAACAACCAACCGAACAACCAACCGAACAACCAACCGAACAACCAACCGAACAACCAACCGAACAACCAACCGAACAACCAACCAAACAACCAACCAAACAACCAACCGAACAACCAACCAAACAACCAACCAAACAACCAACCAAACAACCAACCAAACAACCAACCAAACAACCAACCAAAACAATAGCAACAAGAAAACAAACAAAAAACAGTTCAGGAAGTTTTGGAAAGCCAGCCTTGGCCAAAGGAGTTTGGAAAGCAGGAACGAGCAACCAGGAGCTGGCGGCAGCACTGGCACTCAACTAACCCAGAATCCCAGCCCTAAAAATAGCACAACGAGGGGAAAAAGCTGCATTATTTATGCCATTCAGCGAGGAAGGAATGAAAAAAGGGAGGAGGAGACCTGAGCCCACCGGAGAGAGCAGCCCCCCGTGGCAGCCTGACCCAAATCCGAGGGAGCTGTGGTGGGAAAAGCCCGCGCGGTGTTGAAAAGATCTTTTCCCACGTCTGGTGACAGCTTCAGATTTGTGGTGACTTGGCTGCCAGCACCTCTGAAATGCTCATAAACCATCCACAAGCTCCCTGCATGCAAAGATGCCTCTGGGGTTGGTGTTGGACAGCCAGCATTCCATGGGCTCCGTGGGGTGAGGTCTGATAAAGGAACAGCAGCACGAGGAGGGGAAATTATACGAGCATGGAATGGTTTTGGCTGGGAGGGGCCTTAAAATCACTCAGTTCCACCCCTGCCATGGGCAGAGCACCTCCCACTAGACCAGGTTGTTCCAGCCTGGCCCGGGACACTTCCAGAGATGGGCAACCCAGGCTCCCAAGGAGGAATTTCTTCCCAAAATAAAGCATTTTAGGATGTGCAGCCCAGCACAGCTCATAGAGGCCTCGCTGCAGCCAGCAGGAACATCTCAGAGCCACTGAGCCCAGCCACACTCAGGGAGGTGGATCCATAATTCCACACACATTATCCAAGGAAAGCCAGACATCAGCTCTGCCAAAACCCACCCAGGAATCTCCCACTGCTCCCCGCTGGGCTCCGGCTGCCTCCCGGCAGCTCCTGATGGAGCTGCAGCCTGTTCCCAGCGGGAAGCTGGGCTGGGTGGGCAGCAGCAGAGCCACACAGAGCCAGCAGTGGGGACAAGGCTCTGTTTTCACAGCTCTGGGGGCACCAGACAGCAGATGGGAGAGTTCACGAGCTCCTGACAGCACCAGGAGCACGGGGGCTCGAAATTCAGCAATCCTGGTTCTCATCTCACCATCCTCGGGACCTCAGCAGGGGGATTTGTGCTTCCCCACTTCAGGGAGAAGCTCCCTGCCAGCCTCACTCCCTCCTCCAGCGTGGGATGGGGCTTGGAGCAGCCTGGGCTGGTGGAAGGTGTCCCTGCCCATGGAATGAGTGGAGCTCTGAGGTCTCTCCAACCCAAACCACTCTGGGATTCACTCAGGTGCTGCCGTGGTCCATCCCTGCCCTTCACATCCATAGGGGATTTTTTCCTGCAGGATGACCCAGCCACCATCCACCCCCAGTGCCTTCCCACAGCCTGTGGCAAACACAGAAATCCCAGAGACTTCAGCAGAGCTGCATCATCCCATAAACACCCAGCCAGCAGCATTCTAATTAAAACCACCCAGCCAGCAGCATTCTAATTAAAACCTGGAAGCTGGCTGCTCCCCAAGTGGTATTTAAACGGAAAGAACCCCAGCCCACATCCCATGTAATGCATGATCCCCACAAATATCCAGCTTTTATCACATCATCTCATCCCCACCTCACCAAGGGGGAATATTTTGGGGGAAAAACCCTCTTTTTTTCCACAGACAAACCCCTTATCCCCTGCAATTCCTCCTACTGTGCTGCAGGAGAGCTCCAAGCAAAGCAGCTTCCAGTTGGAAATCTGCAAGCCCAAACAAACTTATTATAGAAACTGGAACAAATGGCACAATCAAAGGGAGGGGGAGAAAAAAAAAAAGAGGAAAAAGCCTTTGCATTTCAAGAGATTCATTATTTTAGCTGTAAAAATCTCTTCCAGGCTCTCATTTACCAGGAGCTGATCCTTAAGTGGGATTTTTGAACCACTGGAAGAGCTCAGCAGCCAGGACACACCTGTGGCACCACTTGCAAGCCAAGCACATTTCCCTAATTAAAACATCCATTCAAGAGGGAGAAATAAGAGGGAGAAATTGGACTTTTTTTTCTTTTTTTTTTTTCCCCATGACTCAAACCCTGCTGGGAGAGAACCATAGAAAAAGTTCAATTTAAAGTCCTGGTGTGAACCTGGCAGGAAGAGCCCTGGGAAAGGGAGGGTGGTGCCCAGACCCCCGGGCTGGGAATGTCCTGAAAAAGGCAATAACTGGGAGAAAAAAGCCCAGATTTGCCCCCAGCTCACCTCCAGAGCTCCACATCCATCCCATTCTCCCACCAGTAATGGAGGGAAGCCCTGCCCTCTCCAGGAATGAACTGCCTTCCCAAAATCTTTTCTCACCAGAGGTATCATCTCCTCCTCTCTTTTATTGCACATATCCAGCTCATCCCTCTCCCTCCCACGGCTCCAGCAGCATCTTCCCCCCCATTATCAGCACTTTAAGGTGCCCATCCCTCAAAGAGCAGGAAATATCCTTCCAATTCTTAAAGCAGGGGGGAAAATTCCGGGAGTGGAGTAATTGGAGCCGGTGGCAGGGAGCTGGCTCAGCCCCGGGGAGGGGGAGAGCATCCCAAATCTGCCAGGGAAACAGGGATTACAGGGATTAGTCAGTGATGGGAGGGAGATAGGAGAAGCTTTGTCTGAAACCTCGTGCACCTGAGATAACAGCAATGAAACGGGGCCCTGAGGATGGAAATCAACCCAATCCCAGGAAATGTGGCTTGGAAAGGGGGAGTTGAATGGTCACAGGGTGCTGAGGGACACCCTTGGGTGCTCCAGAGCCCTGGAGCAGGCAGGGAAGGGCTCATGGGAACATCCAAACATTTCCTATGGTCTCCAGCAGGCAGAGGATCCCACAGGGATGAGGGATCAGCTTAGGCTGGGCTCAGCCCTGGCTGGGCCAGAATCAGAGGTGGCTTTGGCAGTGCTGGGTTTAAGGTTGGACTCCACGACTTCAGAAGCCTTTTCCAACCTAAGCAATTCCATGGAGCTCCCAGCACTGCAGCAGGAGCAGAGGGATGGAAAGAGGGACAGACTGACAGGAAAGAAGTGCTGATGATCCCAGGAAACAAGACCTGAGCAGGAGTTTGCTGTGTTTAAATATTCATCAGCACTGCAGAAATGAATGGCCAAGATGGCCTTAATGGGCTTTAAATTGTGGCAGGGAGGACTTTTAATGCAGCAAAAAGGGTGGGAGAAGGCTCTGATCCATGAGAAAGGACCTGATCCAGGCCACCACGAGCCATGTGCTCCTCAGTGCCAGGCAGGAACCAGCAGGGATGGACTCAGCCACCACATCCATGGTGAAAAAATTCCAGTGAAACACAAAGGAGGTCACCAAGAGCCTCCAGAATGGAGCCCAGCCTCGTCTCTGTGGGGAAATTTTGTGCCTTAAAGGGCTGAATATTAAATTAAAGCTCATTTTCCTGTTGGGAATAGGGACAAGAAAAGCAGCCAAGCTCCAGATTAACATGAAAACATTAAAACTGGGATGAGAAATGAGAAGCAATTTTCCTTCCCCTCCAAGTGTGCAGGGAGCTAAAGGTAAAGCACCACTGAGGCTTTTCCAGGCTGAGCCCTCACCCATGGAGGGAACTTTCTCCAGGTATCACATTCCATGCTCATCCAGGGGCTTGCTGCCTCCTGGAATGTGCTACAGCAGGGTGGCTCTTTTTGCAGTCTTGGAAATAAGAGAGGAGGGTTTTCTGAGGGGGAAACCCAACCAAAACCCCCCAAAATCTCGAGCAGCACAAGCTGCCCCCCTGGTCACAACTGAACCTCTTCTCCTCCACTGGGATCCCAGGAGCCATTCCCAGTAACCTCCCTGCCTTGCCTTGAGCCCAATTTGATTTTTGTGCTGTCTGCACACAGAGGGATGAAGATCCCAGGCTGTGGTCCCCAGACAACATCTCTGCCACTGAGGTTAATGGCTTAATCCCCTGGGGTTTCCATCTGCTCCAGCATTATCCCTGTGTCCTCCCAGCCATGAGCAGCCGAATTAAAATGCAATCCCACTCTGGAGCTGCTCCTCTCAGAGCATGGGCATGCCTTGGGCAGACCCAGGAGCCAGCTGCCACCTTCCCTGTGGGAGAGGCAGCTCTGTGCTCTCCAGAAATATCCATTTCTACCTTGGGATGGTTGGGGATCTTTCCCTCAATGCCAGGAGCGTGCTGGAACTCATTAGGCAGCAGAGCAGCCTGGCTGGGTTATTGATGGCCTCCAATTAGAGATGCAGAACGGAGTCAATTAGTGCCTGCAGGTGCTCCTGTGGCAGCTGGAAAACAGGAGCCTCGTGGATTGCAGTTGGAATGGCCCCACTGTCACCAGAGCCAGCACAGAGACCCCGAGATGGGACAAGAGCAGATCCATCCCTGGGTGATCCCTCTTCCCGAGGGAATGCCCAAAGGATGATCCTGATCATCCAGCAGCTCTCAAGTCCACCAGCTCCAGCCCAACCTGCTCCTGCTGTGTCACATTTGAGATGATTCCAGCTCCTCCCGTCCTTGTCTTTGCCATGAGACAGCGGCCCAGACAAAAAAATCCTCCCCACACGAAGCCTCCCTGTCCTCCAGTCCTCATCAGCATCCAGCTCACGTATCCCACAGGATCCAGCCACCCTCGGAGCTAAAAATACTCCTTCACAGGATTCATTTGAGCTGGGTTTGACACCAAGTCCAATTCCACAAACAACAGCTCAGCGAGAGGCATCGATTTGTTCCGAGGATGAGGGGCTGGTGGGACAGAGGGTACAGGAGATGGAGGGCAAAAATTTGGGAAGGATCTGAGGCACAAAGGAAGTTCATCCTCAGCCCCACCCACGGGATTCAGGATTCCTCAAGGTTTGGATCCCTCAAACCCCTCCACTTATTGAGACAACCCCAAGAATTCACCACATATTCCCCCTTTGGAAGCTCCCTCCATGTGAGCTATTCCTTATATTAACCAAAAGCAGTGTTTTCACGGAATAATGGAATGGTTTGTGTTGGGAAGGACCTTAAAATTCATCTAATTCTGCCCTCTGCCATGGGCAGGGACACCTTCCACTATCCCAGGTTGCTCCAACAAAACTTTAGACACCTCCAGGGATGGGGCAGCCACAGCTTCTCTGGGTGAGTTTTAACGGATTTATTTTCTCCTTTCCAGGAAGAGAAAAATCCCAGAAAATCCCAGAAAATCCCAGAAAATCCCAGAAAATGAGGCTTTCCAGGAGCAGCTCCCTAAAGCAGCCTGGCCGACCGAGGGCCAGCCACCAGCGCTGCCTCCCCGCCTGAGGCCAGCCCGGCAAACCCGGATTATTTTGTACTAGAAGGAGCTATCCTGGATAACGCCCGAGCCGCTGCCGAACGGATGATTCCGTACGAGGCTGATCCAGCCGCTGTCCCACATTCCCGGGGCTGAACATCCTACGGCTCTTGTTGTGCAAGCCAACAAACACAAAGGGGCTGGCGCGGCTCCCGCTACGCCTCCGCGCAGGAGGGAAATCAGCTGCGGCCGCACATCCGCCAGAATTCCCGGCTCCCGGCCCCTCCGCCCGGCTTTTCATGAATGAGGGCGAGCAAACCTCAAAGGGGGAGAAAGGGAAGAGTCGCCGCAGTCGCAAAACAGCTGCAGGAAATAAATCTCTCCCCAGGATGATTTACGCCTCATCCAAGGAGCATCGCGTTGGGAAGGGATTCTTACCGGGCTGCGAAAGGGCAACGCCAGGGAAAGCTGTTTGTAAGCACTTCTTGGGCATGAATCACCGCCACTCGGAGCTGCTTTTCACCTGGCTTCTGCCAAAAAGCCAGGAGAGGGAAGCGCTGCGTGTTGGAAAGGGATGCCGAGCCCCGGAGGCATCTCCAGCCCCAGGGAGCAGCGCATCCACGGGGCAGCCGAGCCCGTTCCGGCGGCTGGAAAGGCAAAACCTCCCCAGGGTGTTCACGGGCCCCTCCTAACCAAGGAGTGCTAAAAAATTAGGAGATAAATCCGCCACTTCTCGGCAGACAGAGCACTCCAATATTTAAGGGACAGCAAATTGTCCCCGAGCTGTGAGAGGGAATTTGGCACTCCCCAAAGCAGCGGGGAGTGTGGCTCCCACCTGGGCCTGAGCATTTCACCTGTTAGGGAAAAATAAATTAAAAAAAGGAGGAGTGGGTGCTTAAACTCAGCGAGAAGAAGCTACTTCTGTGTCAGGAAAAGAGGCGTGATCCCAAGGGGAATGTGGAGATCCCCTCTGGAAAAGCACCCCCAGCAGAGCAAGGGGAGAGCTCGGCATTAGCTCCTTTCAGCCACCACCTCGATCCAGGCAGGGAAGGAAACACGGGCACTTCCCACCCTCTGCACGGGCACCGGGAATGCCCCTGGAGAAAAATGAGGTCCCAGTGGCCGTGGGGATGCCAGGAGCCCCCCGAGCAGCTGGTGCCAGCCCTGAGCATCACTCAGCCCTCCTGAGCCTCACAGCCAGCTCATCCCAGAGCGGGATTAACCACCGGGATGGATCCATCACCCTCCACCAAACACCTCGGTGCTGTGGCTCAGCACTGGGCAAGCAGCGAGCCGCTGTCAACGATCCCTTTTCTGCTGGAAAAACCCCGGGATGAGAGCAGAACGCCCGGCCCCAGCCCCGCGGGGCAGAGGGAGCGCCCGCAGCTCCCGGAGCCGCTCCCTCCCTGCGCGCAGGTTCCTCCTGGCCGAGGCCCAAAGCTCCCCGCAGGCTCCTTTCAGGAGAAGCACCGCAGTGCAGAGGCTGCTGCTGCCCAGGAAAGCAGCCAAGCAGAGGCTCCCTCCCGGCCCGGCGGGCTCGGGGTCCCGGGGTCCCTGTCCCTCGGTGTGGCCAGCGCCGCCTTACCCGATGCGCTCCTGCTCCATCTCCTCCATCTTCTCGGCGCGGGCGATCACCCGGTTGATGATTTCCTTCTCCTCATCCGTCAGCTCCTCGCCCTTGCGCTGCCGGTCGGGCTGCGCTGCCCAGCCCGCCGGGAGCCTGCGGGAACAGGGATCCGGCCATGGATCACTCCCAGCCCTGCGAGTGCCCAGGCAGCAATTCCCAACCCCCAAACCCAGCCCAGCCCGACCTCCAGACCCCATCCAGCCTGCGATGAGCCCCCACCCACGGCTGGAAGCTCTGATGTCCGTGTTTAAGGGGATTTCACATGGAAACATCGGTTTCATACAGAGGGAAAACTCCTTTTCAGGAATATTCCCATAATTTCCACGTTTCATCCCTCTGGAACACCACGTTTGCCTGGCAGCAGCGGGACCGGGGCGGTGGCGCAGGAGTGGGTGGCTTTTTTTTGGGAACATTTCACCAAACATGGGAGTGTTTCTCCCTCTAACATCATTCCCAAAGATCCTCTCTCCCAGCCTGGGCATCAGGCAGCGCTAACCTGGTGACAGGGTAAAGTCTGCCACTCAGGGGTGCAAAAGGCAGACATTCCTCACCTTCCTGCTCATCCAAAGACCTTTCCTGGCTCTTTTCCCCTCTGGATTGAACAGACCCGCCTGGTCTTGAACCTTAAATCCATTAAAACCCTGTGCAACACTTCTCAAACTTGATTTTTTTTTTTTTTTTTTGGCATCCAAACCCAGTTTTTTTTCCCCTGTTCTCAGACCATCAAAGCAGCAGGAAAAGAGATACAAGTGAAAAACAAAAGCAAGGGAGATACTTACTGCTCCTTCTCACTGCTGGGAAGCACAGGGAACAAGAGAGGGAATAAGGATTAGGTGAGAGCAGGGATGAGGAGAGCCCGGTCTGACTCTTGGGGTGACAGTGCCTGACCCCTGGTCCCTCCCCAGGGACCCCCAAACATCCAGGCACCAAAGCCAGCACCCATCCAGGCTGGATTTGTGCTCCAGAGTGGGATGCCCCCCACCTTGCAGGGTGCCAGGACAGAGGGACAGCTCCCCCCAGCCCCAGGTCCCTGCACACCCCAGCCCTGTCCCCAGCCCCTCCCTCAGGGGGGGCTTAGGAGCAAACACAGCAAAGTGTCCCCATCCAACAGCACCAAACCAACTCCTGGGGTCCCCACTGGAAGAACCGGTGTCAGCACCCACTCTGGGGACCCTCCCTGTGCCCTGCTCTCACCTGGCTCGGAGGGACATGGTCCTGTCACTGGGGCACATCCACCGGTCCGAGGAGCCGCCCAGCACTGCGTCGGTCATCGCCGGCCACCCCTGGCCCGAGGCTGGGGACACCAGTGCCCCACTGATTGTCACCAACCCGCACAGCAGGGATGAAAATCACCTTGCTCCCAGGTGTAGGGTGAAGTTTCCGGCCAGGCTGTAGGGGAAAAATAAAATATCCCTAAAACTCACGCTGGGAAAGGCTTTGCTGGTGGGATTATGAGGGTTTGGAGCAGGAATGTCACTTCAGTGGCTGTCTGGATATTGAGATGCAGGAGCCTCCAGTCATCTCCTTCCTGGGGTGTAATTAATGAATCCCCAGCCTCATGTTAATTATGAGCTTCAGGGCCAGGAAGGAAGAGGGGGATTCATTCCAGAGAAATAGCTACAAACAAGGGAACTTCTTTGTTCAACAAGATCTTGCTGTCCTTTCCCAAAACACATTACCTCTGGGAAAACAAAAAATAAACTCCTCTTTTTCCATGTTGGTTTACCGAAGTTTTGCCAAGTGGACCCAGGAGGGAAAACACAGCACCAGGACTCAAACATGATGGTCTGTCCACTCCTCTCCAAAGGTTCATCCAGAAAGGGTTCTTCAAACCCTTCTCCGTAAAATACCGATGGATGTTGAATCCACAGCCTGATGGCTGCTTTATTCCCATTTTTTGGAGGGTTTTTTCCCCTCCATCCTACTCACTGCAGGGGGATGGATGGATCCATTCATCCCATCATCTCTTCTGAGGGAAAACCAGAGATTTGATAGATTTGCCTGCAGCAGAGCTAAAAAATTCACAAAAAAAAAAACCTAAAATGCTCTGCAGAGCCCAGACACGGACAACAAGGCTGCTCCCAGACCATGGATCCTTCATCTTCCCATCCTGCTGCCTTGGATTTCTCCCTGCCTGGAAGGAACCTCTCAGTTGCCCTCATCCCACCAAATCCCAAAACCAGCATTCCAGCAGGACCAGAGCTCTGCCCAAACTGGTAAATGCACCTTTGCAGGGCACAGAACAACTCCAGCAAAACTCCCACAGAGAAACTGGGGAGATTATCCCAAGGAAAAGATGGAAAATGGGAGCTTGCAAAACCACCTCACTGAAATCAGCTCCAAGCCAGGAGAAAACACCCAACTTCCTCCCAAAAAAGAGGGGAAAAAACACTCTGCAGTATTGCAGGGGTTTCTCATCACTCCCTGGAGAGTCAGTGGAGGCCCGAGGCTCACCTTGGCTTCATGGGAAAACTTTGGGATGTAAAAAAAAGTATTTTTGGAAAAGCAGGAGAAGCCAGGCACGTGGGTAATTAGTGCTCTGCTGGTTCACACAGCGCCTGTTCCCGTGCCAAACCAGAAGGCTCCAATTAACAAGGTCACTTAACGAAGCAAATTGTTCATTTAAGTCCCCCCCGCCACCTCCACAATCCGCAGTGCAGCAGCGAATTCCCACTGGGAATGAAGTGTCCCAGCACAGCCAGAGGGCCTGGGGTGGGCACAGACTGAACAGGGAGCAAGGGCAGCACCACGATGCCACCGCCCATTTTTGGTGGATAAGGGACTTCCCCAAGGTCACACGGAGCAGGAATGTCCACCCCATCCCTGGAAAGTCGGGAAAAAAGGGGAAAATCCTGGTTTTCCTAGTGAAGGGGAGTCAGCAGCACTCAGGATGAGGGAGGAAAACTCCTTCCCCCAGCTGGAAGTCTCTGCTGAGAGCAGCCAAGCCGTGAGCGTTCCGCTTTGTTGCGGATGGAGCGGAGCCCGGGGCCGGTTCCTGGAGGAATACACAATCCTTCCCTCCTCCCATAAATAATAGATTTGGAAAATCTACTTTGCATTACTTCCAGCAACTACCCCCGCTTGCCCTAATGCTTCCTTCGGCATTTTTAGCACATGGGCAGGAACAAAGTAACAGCTTAGGGTGGCTTTTCCCCCCTCCCCGCCAAATCCTGGCTCTCCCCAGCACAAGGATGTGGCCATCCAAGTGGGGAATCGATGGGATGCAGCAGCATTTCCTTAATGAAATGGGAACACCCCAAGCTAGGAGGGTGCCAAGACCTCCCAGGGTTTGGATGAGCCCGGAGGGTCCCAGATCTGCTGGTCCCTGGTGTCAGTGGGGATGTGAGGAGCCGGCTCATCCCGCCGGCTGCCCGAGGTTTTCCGATGGACGCCGGCAGCTCCCGCCGGCGCCAACACGGGGCAACCCAGGCAGAGCCAGGAATAGCAGTGAGGTCTTAATTTCTGGCCTTAAGGAAGGGCCACATGACTCCAATCACGCTGCTCCATTGCTTCTGTGTGGCAGAGCCCGTGGATTTGATCGGGCCTTAATAAAGCAGGATTGAACACTTTCCGTGGATCCCTCTCCCGGAGCTGTGGAATCGTGGGCCCACCTCCAGCACCCAGAACGTGGCAGGTGCAGTGTCACAGCCAGCAGGTCCCATTCACCCTCCAGCAGCTGTGGGGAGGCTGGAAAGGCAGCAGGATCCCCATGGAATGAGCCCATCCCGCCCCACGGGGCCGGCGCTGCAGGGCCCAAAGCCACCCACAGCTGAACAGCTGCAGAGACCCCAGCACGAAGGGCTGCCCTAACACACCCCTCAAGCCACCTGGAAATGCCAAACCAGGGGAGAAAGGAGAAAATTCCATCTTTTCCAGGCTCCCAGGGCAAGGGTGAGGTTTTTCCAGTGAGCTCCACACTTGCCAGCGATGCCTGCAGAGATTGTCTCCAGCAGCAGACACTGACACAGGCAACCTATTTCTCCCTCCAGCCTCCTGAGCTCTGCAATGCAGCTTTCTTAAATATTGAATAAGTCTGCTGCTCTCACCACCTGCCAGTGCCAATGATGAGGTAATTTTTCCATTGACAAAGCCTGATGCGATTAATCCAGGTGGAAAAAGGCAGATTTTGGGGATCATCCACTCACCTGGAACACGGAGTAGCAGCAGCAGCCAGACCCCAACCAACCAACCCAAGCTGCTGCTTCAGTGCCAAGTGGGAGATTATTGGGTGTCATCACCAAGCAGGAGGTTTGGAAGTGGAATGGATCCAAAGTGATCCTCTGTTGGGATGGTGGGGTTTGCACATTGGCACCAGAGCAGGTTTGTGCTCCACAGCTGGAGCCAGGGATGGAAGAATAGGGGGTGAGGATGGAACTGCCTGATGAGGCTCATTTTGGGGTGACAAGGATCTGCTGAGACCCCTCCAGGTGAGGAGTGTGAGGAGCAAATACCAAAGGTGGGATGAGCCAGCATGGAAGCATTTCCTCACCACTCAGGGCACACATCCCAAAACACCAAGTTTGCCTGGAAACCTCTCCCGGCTCCTGGGGAGATTTCCAGACATCCCCCAAGTCCATCAGGAGCAGATCCTGCCCTGCTGCATGCCTGGCACCCAGGCAGGGCTGCACACCACAGGGAACTCCAAGCCCTGCCCAGACACCTGGCAGAGACACCCCCCATCCAGCTGTGCCCTGAGCATCTCCCAACATCCAGGCTCGTCCTTTCCCAGGAAAAGGGGTTTGCCCACCATTCCCTGTGGCACACGTTCATGGCTATAGGGGTGGGCAGCAGGTCCTCGCTGTCCTCTGGCTCCAGGCAGGATTTGGTACTGGGGAAAAAGGGGAAATATCCCCCAAACATCTGCAGGGGCAGCTGTGTAACACTGCCAGATGATCAGCAGGTCGCAGGGAGGGGAAGAAGGGCAGCCCAGCCCCGCAGGGTCCCACACCCCCGAACTCCCTCAAATCCCGACATTCCGTCATTTGCCTCATCCCACGTGCAAATGGTTTTAGAAAGTTCGGGCAAAACTGGGCAAGCTGCCCGACGGATGGTGCTCAGCGAACAGCCCACGGCCGAGGCTTTCCTTCCCGAGCAGGAAGGAGGGAGGCAGAGCTCAGCCGGCAGGAAACTGCTGGGGCTGGAGCTCCTCCCGGACACCTGGACACGCCCAGACTCGGGACAGGGACAGGACAGAGGGAGCAGCAGGTGACACAGCCGAGGCAGAACACTCTGCGTGTTCCCGAATCCTCCCGCAGCCACGGGGGGGGGGGTCAGACCCTCGGCGGCACCACGGCAGCTGAGGGGTCCTGGGAACGACCCTGAGCCAGCGAGTCCCAGCTCATCCTTCAGCCTCGCAGCTCCCCCAGTCAGTGTGGCACTAATTAGTTAATTAAAGCTCAGTGTGACAGTCACAGTTCACAGGTGACAGTGACAGAGCAGAGACAGGAAAGGCAAACCGAGGCCTCCACTGCCCTCCAGTTAAATCCACTCCTCAGCCACTGGGAGCCTTTGGGAACACCAATTCCTTTTGGCTTGGCTATTGCCACTGCTGCCTTTAAATTCCCACAAGGTGCTGAGAACTGCCTTTATTCTACCCCCCCTGAATTCCCAGCTCCCCGTCATCCTCCAGACAAAGCTGCATCCCAAGGCAGCTGAGCAGCAGCTCAGTCAATTTTATTTAAGCAGCACGCTGACATTTCCTCCAGCAGCTCCCTCCCAAACCAAACGCTGTTAGGATGCTGTCACAAGGATTTGCTCCCCTTGATTAATTACAGGAAAGACAATGGCAAAAAAAAAAAAAATTAAATAAATTAACCACTCCTGGGTGTACCCGACTCACCGAGAGGGGCAGACCTGGGTGATTTCTGAGCACACCCCGAGCCCACCCGGTGCTCCCGAGCACGGCAGCGGTGCTGCCATCGCTCCTCACGCCGTGCGGAGCTGCTCGGGGGCTGCTTAGCAACGGGAAGAGCCCTGCACGGCTCCAGCACAGGGAGCCGGCATCGCACCCTCGATGCCAGGGACAGGGAGCGTGGCCAGAGCCACCGGGATGCCGGGTGGGCTCCAGCGCAGGGGCCCCGGGGCAGCGACAGCGGCTGGGGCAGCTTTAGCCATGGGAAAAGGCAGGGAAGCGCCAGCCAGGTGAGCTCGGAGGTGGCAGGTCCTGCTCGCTGCCAGGGGAGGGTGACAGTCCCCACAGGTGGCTCCAGGGATGGTGGGGGGCCGCGGTGTCACCCCCAGGAGCAATAGCGGGGGTGGCATCCCCAGGCTGGGGCAGAGCCCGTGGGGAGGGGTCCCGCTGGTCCCCGAGAGCCACGGGCTGCGTGGAGCACCCGGCCCAGGGTCTGCCCCAGCCTGGGACACTCTGGCCTCCCAGTTTCCCCAGTTCTTCCCCCTCCATACCTGGTTTCAGGAGCCCCCCATCACTGGCTCCAGAGGGGAGAGCTGGCTCCAAACCTCCCAGGGCTGGAGGAGGGAATCGCTGCTCCCACCTCCTGAACCTTTATAAACCAGCACGACCTCACCCCCACCCCGTCCCCAGCCACTCCCGGCCTAAGGAGGGCGGGGGAATCAACCAGCCGGGCCTTGGGAAGCAGAGCCCCCTCCCTCCGCAGCCCTCGAGCGCTCGGCTGGGACCACCTGGAGCGGCTCATTACTCTCAGCGCTAATTAGCGGTGACTGCAGTGCCAGCGTCACCGGGCTGCGGGCGGCAGGAGGGCACCGAGCCGGGGTCACCGCTGCCGGCACAGCCCCGCCACCCGCGGGGGGCCCGGGGAACCGGCTCGTTGTCCTCTCCCACGGAAAGTGCCTCCAAACTCCAGCACAAAGCGGGGCTGAGGCCGCTCTCACTCCCGCAGCAGCTTTTCCTCCCCTCGCCCTTCCCAAAGCTGGGAATGTTCCGCCCCAGAGCCCCGCAGCGGGCTCCGGGGTGTCACCCTCGCTGCAAAGGGCGCTCCACACCAAAAATGTGCCTTTGCCACGTCCAGCAGGAGCCAGGGCAGCGCCAGGGGAAGTCTGTGCAGGAGCAGGAAGCGGAGCTGGAGCCGGCGCCGAGCCGAGCACGGGGTTTGCAGCCAGGCGGGGGCTCCGAGCCGGGGTGGCGGGGCTGGGATTCGCTGGATTCCCACCCTGCAGGTGACGGCAACCAGCTCCCACCGCATCGCCCGGCGCTGCCACAGCGCTGCCCGAGGCTGCTGCGGGCGAGCAGCGCCCACCCAGCGCTCCGCTCCTGCGGGATGCCCGGGAAGCGCCCACGGGATGCGACAGCGATTCCCGGTGCTGCGTGTGGGGCTCAGCCCCACGGCCCCCGGGCTGAGCCCTCCCCACGGAATCCCTGAGGCACATCTGAGTCAGCCCTCCAGCAGCAGCTCGCTCAGTCCCTCCCGGATGAATGATGCATCATCAAATAGAGCCCAGTGTCACAACATTAACAATATTTATTTTCAGGCTAAGCTGCAGCCTGGGCTTTTGATAGCAGTAATTAAAGCAAATGGTTCATCTGTTCTCATCTCTGCATCCCCGGAGCCAACTGGCCGTGTCTGGAAGCTTTGTGTTATGGGGTTTTTGTTTTTTTTTTTTTTTTTTTTTTTTTTTGTCAACNTTTTTTCTTGCAACCTCATGGGAAGAGGGGGATCAGGCTGATCCACACACGCTCCCAGGGTCCCGGGAGGAGCGTGGCATGGCCCGAGCCCAAAGCAGAGCCAGGGCCGGGGCAGCTGCCTTTGCTCAGAGCTGTTTTAGCAGGGGAATGAAGGAGTGTTCATCACTACACAAAGACAAATTGCTGCTCCAGCTTATAACCAGAATTATTAGAAAGACACCAGCAAGAGATGGAATCAGGTCCCTTTTCTGGAATAACCCATCCTTAGGCAGCCTCAGCCTCATCCCCGAGGTGGTTTTGCCTCCTGGAGGTTCCAGGCTACTCCAGAAGGGTTTTGGTGCCGTTTGCACCACTTTGGTCCATCCTGGGCGAGGAGCAGCACCTGCCAGAGCCCTCGGGCCGCCCCAGCCGGGCAGCGATGCCCTTGCAGAGCCCCGGCAGAGAGCAGAGCACCCCAAAATGTCCCCGCAGCAGCGTCAGGGCGCTCCTCACATCCCCCCGCTGCCAGGATTCTGGGAAGAGGCTCAGCCTTGGTGCCACCGGGCACGGGAAAAAGAGACAATTTTGGGGGTTTCAGCCCCCGCAAATGCCCAACACACTTCAAAGTTGTCCGCACACGGCCAAGACGAGCAGCAGCACCCAGAGCCTCCCTCCACCCGCACCCACGGGCGCTGCCAACCCCACGCACCCGCTCCGGCCGCTGCCACGGGTGTCAGCCACCGCCCGCACGCTCCGGGATGCCGCAACTTTCCCCAGTCCGGGAGGAGGGCGCGGGGGACAGGAACACCCCCGGACGCGCATCCCGATCCCCCGGAGCTGCATCCCGATCCCCGTCCCTGCGGAGCCCCGCGGCACCTGCCGAGACCCCCCCGCTGCCGCTCTCCCGCTGCGCTGCCGGGGGAGCCCTGCTCACCCCTTACCTGGGCCGGGGGTTCGGGGTCCCGGCGTGCCGGGGGTC
>VZRX01021685.1:7246-23121 GCA_013398075.1 Notiomystis cincta
GGCTGCTGGGGAGGAGGGGAGGGGGCAGCGGCTCTAACCCCTCATACTGAGATCTCATAGGTGGTGCCTCCCACACCCGAGACCTTCTTGACACCTCCACGGGTGGGGCTGCTGAGGGGCACCGGCCCAGAGCCTGGCGGGGCTGAGCCCAGGCTCTTGGGTTGCCCGTTGGACTTGCTGTAGGCTGTTCTCATCTGCACCTCGTCCCTGCGGGAAGGAAGCACGGGCATGGTGTCAGGAGGGGGGACAGGCCACCAGCACCCAGCATTGCCACAGCCCTGCCCTCCCCAGGGACCACCAGCACCCACTCCAGATTCCAAGGGGCCCACAGGGTGAATGAGGAGGTGTGGGGGGCACCAGCTCTGTTCTGGGAAGAGCAGGAAGATTTCTCTTGTACTTCCCAGCATCTCTCCCCAGGGAGGTGTGTTCTGCTGTCCCAGGGGTTTGGAGGGACAGTGGGCAAGGGTCTCCCCACAGGCCACAGATGCCCCTGTGCCATCAAAAGTACTCACTTTGGTGCCAGTAAGGGCTGCAAGGCTACCTCCTCGGTCTCAGGGCTGCCGGCCTGAGAGGCTGTTTTTTGGCTGCTGTAAGACACAGATTTGCCCAGGTGGGGGGCAGCGGGCTGGTCGGGGGAGCCCAATGAGCGCACTCGCAGCGCCGGGGGGGGCTCGGGCTTGCCGAAGCGGGGCAGGGCCGGGCGGGTGAGTGGGTTCTTGCCCAGGGGCGAGCGCTTCGAATCGTCCGAGGAGGAGCTGGTGCGGGGAGCATTGCTGGAGCCCGGCGTTGACTGGATGCCCGAGTCCGCCAGCCCCGTGTCCTCCTCCTGGCCTGGGGCCGGCGGTTGCTGCAGCAGCTTCTCCCGCTCGTGGATGGAGGCCACGATGTGGCGGGAGAGATTGTCATAGCGCACGGGCAAGGGCTCACATGGCACCGCGTGCTTGGGGGAGGCAGTGCTGGCGAAACGGCCGTGCAGGTCGGTCTCTCGCTGCTGGACGATGCGGGCCGACAGGAAGGGCGAGGTGTAGCCTACTGGTGGCTCGGGCTCTGGGCCCGCCTGCACCGATTCGAAATCAGGGCTGTCCGAGGGCGTGAGCAGGCTGTCGTACGAAAGGCTGCCGTTGCGTGTCTGATTCACCAGGCTCTTGTAGGAGGTGGAGGTAGTGCCCTCTGAGCGGATGGACTGCAGGTGGCCCGTCTCAAAGCCTGTGCCCTGGGCTGACTTGAGGCTGGAGGAGCGGGAGCCGCTGGAGAGAGGGTCAAAGTGGAAGCTCTTGCCGAAGGTGGGCGAGCGGAAGCTCTCGGGTTCCAGGCTTGGCTCCGAGCGGTAGCTGGGTTTGTGGCCGCTGTCACAGATGGAGTTGGGCTCCTTCAGGCTGTTCACTCGGCTCAGCTGAGGGGCAGAGGGGTAGCAGTTACCCACAGAATGACCAGGGGGTCCCTGCGGAGCTCCCAATGCACACCCTAAACCCTCCCTGCACCAGGAATGAGGTGTCATCCTGTCGGGGTTGGTCCCTCATGCTGGGCTCAGCCTTACCTTGGCGCTGGTGGAGTGGGGCAGGGCTGCCGAGCTGCTGCTGCTGCTGTAACCGGGCCGGTACTTGTACATGGTGGGAGTCGGGGGGCTGTCCTTGCCTAGTAAGCTGCTGTCTGCACCAGGAGAGAGGGGCACGCTCAGGGGCGCTGCAGGCAAGGAACACACCGAGCCCCGCCCTCCCTGCCCAAGAACCGGCTCCGAGCCTGGGATGGACAGAGCTGGGGAAAGGGAGGGACGGACTGGAGGTAAGGTGCACTGGGGTAGGAGACAGACTGGGAGGAAGGGGTGTCCCGACAGCCACACGTGTGGGGCTGGCACTTCCGTGCCCCTGCAGCAGCCCCGGCTGGGTGACACCCTGGGGGTGCACAGCACGGGGATGTCAGGGCGCTCCATGGGACACACACACACACCACTGCCCTCAGCGGGCAGCAAGGCCAGGCAGCAGAGCCCAGCCAGGGCTGGGAGAGCTGCGGGGTCTCCAGCTGCTGTGGGAAGCAGCTGCCACAGGCTCTGCCCATTACATCCCACCTCTGGCCAGGCCCACACAGAGCTGGCTGCAGACGCGCTGCGCCGCTGAGCCAGGCCCGCCACCGCTTCGCCTCCTCCGTCCTGGCAGCACAGCGGCTGCAAGGCACAGCTCCCAGCAGCTCCAGACAGTGCCACGCTGGCTCGGCTCGGCCTCCAGCAGAGCAGAGCTGGCTGTGAGCATCCCAGACTTCTCCAAGTGCAAAGGGCAACATGTACTGGCTCAGGAATGCCAATGTGCTCCAGGTCTGCCCTATGGCCCTGGCTCCTGGCCTGCCTGGCACAGCCCTGGGCTCCCCTCCCAGCGGCTGCCAGGGCCCTGGTACCCTCCTTACCCTCAGTGGTGGCCAGGGTTAAGTGTGTCCTCAGGCCCGTGTAGCGGCTGAGGTCAGGCTTAGGTGGGGGTGGCGGCTCGGCATCAGCAGACTGGCTCTCTGTCACCTCCAGGCTCCCCTTGGACTGCAGAGACAAAGCGCAGGAGGGGTCAGGAGAGGCTGAGGCCTCAGCCCCTCTGGGCAGGTAGGGCACGGGCAGCGGCACTAGGAGCTCCTGCTGCCGCCTGGGCCGTCCAACAGAACAGGGGGCAGCACATGCCCCAGGTGGGTGCTGGAAGTGCCAAGGAGGGTGAACCTCCAGAGGGTGCTGCATGGGGCAGAACAGGACCAGTAAGGGCAATGGAGGGGACAAAGCCTCATGTGGTCGCTGCCACATGGGAGGGGGACAGTTTCCATCGCGCGGGGACATAGAACAAGACGACACAGAGGGGGACAGGGAACATGACCAGGCTCACTCGGTTCTCTACTCACGGATGCAGGCTTGCACCCCTGGGCTCCGTGGAGGGCCCCAGCGCAGGCAGCGCTGGTCCCCACCTTCCTCACCTTCGTCCTTTTCAGCTCTGTCTGGATACCGTTGTCCATGATCTTGACAGTGATCTGACCATCCGACACGTCGGGCCGCAGGAACGGGGGTCTCACCAGCACTGTCTGCTCGGCCTTCAGGCGCCCGAGGTACCTGGGGACAGGGCGGGAGGAAGGTCACGGCCTGAAGCCCGGGATGGAACAGTTTTTCCAGGGATGCAGAGCCGGGGCTCACCTGGGGGCTGGAGAGCTGCAGAGGACCCGGCTGACGTTCTTACAGCAACCGTTGGTGAAGGGGTTGACGCCTCCACGGAACTTGCCCGTCACCTGTGGGACAAAGGAGTGTCACAGCCAGCCACACCAGCTCCCTCAGGAAAAACCCCCAGGAGAGAGATACTGTGAGATCCTGCTCCTTTTCCTAGTGCCTGTTTCAGTGCTCAAGTACCCTTAAGGGGATAGGGTCTCCTCAATTTCACCTCCTGGCCCCCAGAAGCACCCACCTGGCTTCATCCTCTGACTGCATCCCCATGGATGCAGCTACCCCTCCTCAATCACCCTGTGCTCTACCTCCCCAGCTCAGGGGTCTCCCCCAGCTTCAATCCAGCCCATCCACACCCATCCTCTCCCAGAAAATCCAAAAATGTATCCATAGATGGCCTGGCCAAGCTGGCAGTCCTCCTGTAGCCCCTCAGACAGACCTGTTCGTTGGTAGTGCGGCCCCTGGCCACGAGCACCACATGGAAGCCAGTCAGGCCAGCGACGGGAATGAAGAAGAGCCCAGCCACGCACATCACAACCATCCTGCCACAGCCAGCTAAGGAGCACCCACAGCCTCACTCAGCACCGTGCCACCCCCAGACCCTACCACCCCTTGCCCGCTCCCACTGCCCAGGAGGATACGTGACGGCCATGCGGACACCGGAGAGCTCCTCCACCTGATACAGGACGTAGAGCAGCCCAAAGCCGAAGACACCCATAATGTGTGTGGTGAGGGACAGCAGGAAGAGGAAGAAGTAGCGGTAGTTGCGCCGCCCGATGCAGTTGTTGACCCAGGGGCAGTGGTGGTCGAACTCCTGCCAGGGATGGGGCACGGTAAGAGGGTGGTCCCGGGGCTCCCTGCCCCGCGCAGGGCTGGCGGAGGCCCCATCAGCTCCTCACCTCCACGCAGTTGTCACAGACGCTGCAGTGGGAGCAGCGTGGCGGGCGGTAGAAGCGGCAGGTCGCGCACCACTTCATGCGCACCTGGATGCCCTTGATCTCCACCGTCTTGTACAGCGGGGCTCGGAAATCGTCCTCCTTGTCCTCGTCTTCCTCAGCTGATGGGGACACCCCGGCACGGCGTCAGGGCCCAGCTGGCCCCTGTCTGCCCGAGCCGAAGGCTCCCGGCATCACCTTTCTGTCACCCGGCACAGAGACAGCCAGGGACCCGCAAACACAGACTGGGGAGGCTCTCCCAGGCCTTGCTCCGGAATCCTGACACTGCCTGAGCCCCAGGGACCCAACATGGGGCGTGGAACCCAGAGCTGCCATCCCTGTAGCGTACGTCACTGCCTAATCCCACTGGGCAGGGTGAGGAGGGCTCCTTGCCAGCCTTTTGGAACCCAGAAATCCTCTCTGGAGGAAGGGTGCAAGGAGGCAGCTCTTCCCAGCCGGAGCCAGACTCACCTCGCGGGAATATGCCCGGGTCCATGAAGGTGGCCATGCTGAAGTTGGCCAGCACGAAGAGGAAGACGACTGCATTGTAGGCAGGGATGACTGGGGACACGTAGAGACTGAGCCCTGGGCACCTGCGGGCACAGCGGCCATGAGACCCTCGGACCCCTCACTTGTGTCACTCCCACTGCCTCCCCACTGTCCCAGGGGCTCCCAGCAGTGCATCCCACACCCAAACTGGAGCCACTTCTACAGCACAGCCTGACCCTGGCCTGGGGAGCACAAGGGTGCCACAGTGCGACGTGCTCCAGGCATCCATCAGGGGGCAAAATTCCCCTTTGAGACTCCACTGGAGGGTCCCAGAGAGGAGTGGTGCTGGGAACAGGAAAAACTGGGTCGATGGCATGGGGGGGGCACCCAGGGGACCTGCCAGAAAGCACCTGCACGTGGCCCTCCCTGTGCCCCACCAACTGCTGGGGGGCAGAGGGGACGCTGTGAGGTGCCTCCAGAGCCACTCATGCTCCTCACATCCCAGAGACAGCTCCACCAGGACATGGGGACCCCAGCCAGCACCCAGCTCCTCCAAGAGGCCCATGGGAGCACAGTGAGGGAATCACTCTGCTCCCTCCTGCCCCAGAAGGCAGGCTCAGGACAGCGGGCTTCCCCCTTGCAGGCGCCAGTGTAATTCCCTAATCTGCTTTGCTGCTGGGATTTAATCCCACAGATCTAGGGCAGCATCTGTCCCTCTCTTCCCCCCGCCAGGCTAAGTGCCGATGGATTTAGGTGGCCAGAGCAGCATGGGGCTGGGCAGGCAGGGCGACATATGGTGCCAGCACTGTAATCCCCCACAGGTTGGGGTGAAGGGGCAGGCGCTGGCCCCGTCCCCTCCTCCACCACCACCCGCGGGAACAGGTCCCATCGCCGGGTGAGGCAGCCCCGTCCTTGTCACGGCAGCTCCAGGAGCCATGGCAAGGCTCCAGCTGGGAACGAGCCCTTGGTGCAGGGCTCTGTCCCAGTTCAGGGCCCTGAGGAGGGCAGGGGGGCACTCTGGGTGAGGAGCAGCAGCTGTACCGGGGGTACTGCCCTGGGCAGGGCAGAAGCAAGCACACTCTTCCAGCACACACCTGCTTGGCACACATCTGGCAGCACAGAGGGTGAGATGGGCAGGGCGCTCCCAGCACCATGCACCGCTCCGTGCCCCAGGAAGGATGGGAATCATCAGTGGGACCTGCTCTCACAGGTCAAGGCTGAGGCTGTCCCCATCCAGGCACAGGAATGAGAGTAAGAGGGCAGACCTCTGATTGCAGGAGATCCCTGTCAAGGAGCACAGCATGGCCAAGCCACTCCCTCCTCCTCCTCGACCTCCTCTCTGGCCCCTCCACACCAAGCTTCTCCTGTAAACCATTGTCCCCAAAGCCTCTTCCCTCCGTGTTCCTCAGGAGCTGCCCTGCTGGGCACCCTGGGCACTGCCTCCCTGCTCTGTATCAGTCTGGCATCTCCTGGGATGGCATCTCCTGGCTGGTCCCCCTGAGTTCTGCCCCGGGCTGGGGAGCAGCTCCTTGCTCAGCACTGGCTGCACCGGCCCTGCCACCTCCACTGGAAGCCAGCCAGGCAGATTCTCCGCAGCTGGGATGGGCTGTAGAGGAGTCCTCCTCTCCAATTTGTGCCCCAAAACCCTCGGAGAGCAGTGCTGGAGGCACAGGACCTACGTACAGCAGCAGGTCACAACCCAAGCACGGGAATTATCACAGAATCACAGAATTGTTCAGGTGGGAAAAGCCCTCCAAGATCACCCATTCCAACTGCTTCCCCAGCACTATCAAGGCCACCACTGAGCCAAGTCCCCAGGTGCCACAGCCACAGTTTTTCGGTGACTCCAGCACTGCCCTGGGCTGAACAACCCTTTCCACGAGGAAATCTTCCCTAATATCCAAACTAAACCCTCCTGGCACCACCTGAGGCTGCTTCCTCTTGTCCCATCACTTGCTCCTTGGGAGAAGAGCCCAACCTCACCTGGCCACACCCTTCTGTCATAAGGTTGCAGAGAGTGCGAAGGACACACCAGAACCAAAGACCCCATGTCCACGAGCTGAACTCCTACTCCACTTGAGAGAAGCCTCCCTGGCTCTGCTCTCTGCTGGACGGAGAAGGGCCGTGGCCTCAGAGGAGCCCTAAAAGTAGGAAATGCCCTTCCAGAAGAAACCCTGTGGAAGTAGCTCCTCTCTCCAGGAAAAGAAATCCTAGCCCAAAACCTTGCTTGAAAGAGATGGAGGGGAGCCAGAAAGACCCATGCCCGGGCAGCCATCCCATACGGGAACAGCCAACAGCCAGGCTGAGCCAACCACATGGCCTGGATCCTGAGAGAGAGCCCAAGGAGACAGGAAAGGACCCAGTTGCCCCGGATAGCTCTGGGGCAGGCAGAGAGGGAAGGACCAGGGGGAAGGGAACACCTCCATGCTGTCCTGGCAGCCAGCCCTTCCTGGAGGGACACAGAGCTCTCGGAGCAGGACAGTGTCTCGCAGGTCCCTGGGCTCAGACACACTGACAAGATCCCCTGGGTGGGATTCACAGGCCAGGGTAAGCACAACACCCTCCCCAGGGAACACCAGGACCCACTACCTTCCTGGCTCCCCCACACCCAGGGACCCAGGGACTACTGTGAGAGGGTGAGAGGGTGGGAGGGAGGGAGGTGTCAATTCCCATGGAGCCACATCACCCAGTGACACCATGCTGGTGACCCCAAAGCCAGGGAGTCACCTCCTGGGACCATCCCCAACTGCAGGAGGGATCAGAGTCCTGCACAGTGAGGTAATGTGCTGCCCATCCCTGAGGGAATCCCCTTATCAGGAGAATGATGTGTTCCCGCCTTTTGCTCTCCTGAAGGGAGAGCAGAGCAGAGAGCACAAGGCTGCAGGCCCTGCCTCGACCCCGGGGCACACAGGGCAGGAGGAGCAGGAGCAGGAAGGAGGCTCCTCACCATCGCGGCCAGCCACGCAGGTCCCACAGCATCCATCAGGTTCCCCCTCGGGATCGGGATGCAACACACTCATGGCCAGAGGAGCTGTCAGGACTTGTTCCTGGCAGCACATGAGAGGACTTGGATAACCTCGGGCACCATGAGTCACACCGGGATGCAAGACAGGCTTTTTGCCACCAGTCATACCTGGAGAAGCCTGTCCCTCACTGCTGGCATCCCCTCCCCAGCCCCTCGTCCCAAGCACATCCTTCCTTCCCTGCCTGTTCCCTGGGGCTCTGACTCACGGGCTCTCCAGCTCTCCAAGGCCTTGGCACAAACATAATCCCTGCTCGCCCTGACCCTCACAGAAGTTTGGATCCGACTGGAAGTGTGCATGACACTGTGTCCCAGTGGCACTGCTAGTCCCAGGGAGGGGACAGGGAACCTGAGAGCCAACTGCACCAGGAGCTGGGACCAGCCAGTGGGGAGACACAGGAATGGACAAATGGATCCCAAGGGGGAATTTCCACCCTAAATTAGCACCTGAGAGCCCAGCAAGCCTGGGACCCCACTCATCCCAGGCGGAGGCAGGAACATCCCCTCTCCTGCTGTCCCTCCCTCTAGTGCAACCGGCCCCATTTCCATGGCCACGTGCTCAGCAGCAGCTCCTAATTAAATTAATCAATTAAAGAGAGTTCTTGGCCTAGAGATACAAATCCTGGACAAACCAAAAGGTGTCCAGTGGATAGGCTGGAAGCAACACAATTGGATCCTTAGGAGCTGTGCAGAGCCCTGGCTGTTCCTTGCTTGGGGGAGGCCTCCCAGAGCCCGCCCTTACAGCTTCTATTGCACTTCCCAAAGGCTGAGCCTTAGATTGGATGCTGACAGCAGGAAGGGGCTCAGCAGCCACTCTGGTAGTCCTTGGCCAGGCAAGAAAGGGGCACAGTGGTCCCCAGGACCACACAGGAGGAAAACCTCGAGCCCCGCATCTCTGCCGTCCCGATTCAGTACCAGGCAGATGCTGTCTCAAGGGAACCATCCCGCCGGGAGCAGCGCAGCTCCTTCAGGGCCAAGCCCCCTGTGAATACTGTGCCCAGGGTTTAATGGGATGTTCTGAAGTAGGATAAACAACGTTGCTGACCTGCAATTACAGCGACCTGCCCAGGTGCTCCTGCCCAGGCCAAACCTGCTCCACAGTGCCGGCTCTTGCCTCTCACCGCCTGCTGATAAGCGGCTGCTCCCAGCACTGCACGCACTCATGGCCGGGATGGGCTTGGGGTCCACCTGTCTGGCAGCCACTGTACCAGAGCAGAGCCAGCCTGTCCCCCCAGGTCACACACGGGGTGGCACACACAGCTTGGATGGCACCGCCCACTCCCTCTGCTTCTCTTTCATCTCCCTGGCACAGGAGCAACAGTCAGCAACTTCCACAGGGATCTGGCAGCCTGGAGCAGCCAAACCCTGACCCTGGGAGCCTGCTAACCACTTGGCGTCCCAGTGGCGGACAGCCACACATTGCTGAGTGACACTGCCAGCTGCACCGGGTGCTGGATGAGGCAAACCAACTCCACTCCCCTCTTTGGTCATCAAGTTCCCCTGTCCCTGCCCAGTGGCTGCCAAAGCCACAGTGACCTTCCCACCACCAATGGCTCCATCCCAGGGAGCACAAGCAGCCATGGCACCTGTCCCTTTGGCCTCCTGCAGCTCCAGCTGATCCCTGTGGCCCTAGCAGGAAAACGCCAGGGAGTGGGAGAGGCTCCTTGAAGCAGAGGGAGCACGCCCTACCAGGATCCTGCCAGGACCCCAAACAGATCCCCCTGAGACCCCGAGGATGCCCTGCAGGATTTGGTAATCATTCGAGCTGCCACGCTCTGGCTTTCCTGCCTGGCACACCGTGCCACAGTGCCAGCCTGGCTGAGCCGCTCTCTGCTGGGCTCCCTTAGCACCTTGAGGTCCTGCTCCCCCGCCTGTCACCCCCTGGGCACACGTCACCAGGCAGGGAAGAGCAGCAGCCCAGGGACATCACCACGCCTCTCTAGTACCTGGCACCATCTCCCACTCCGGTGGACCCTACAAAGCTCCAGTGACCTGCTGGCCATTTCCCTGGGGACATGGAACCCTTGTTGCCCCAGGGCAGGGGACAGATCACAGCGAGTGATCCGCATAGGGGTCACAGTTCTCCTCCCTGAACTTTCCTTTGTGGCTCACAAATCGACTATGAAACTAAGAATAACACGTGTCCTGTCCCAGCCTACCAATCCACCTCGCCTGGCCCCGAAGGTGAAAGTGATCCATGTATTTCCACCTACAGGTCACAAATCACTTCCCAACCCAGCTGACCTGGAGCTGAGTGGTGCCTCACCATGCGCTTCCTCCGGGAAAACTCATGCAGGGGAATGGCTCCCATTGTGGCTGCAGCACCCAGAGCACAATATCCCCCTTCCCTCTGGGAGCAAATCCCACCTCCTCTACCCTGTCCCTCCCAGCCCTCCCCGCTCTGGCCGAGCAGCTGGGACTCACGTGAAGGCAAAGAAGAGGGTGGTGGCTCCCACTAGGAAGATGGCAGCAGCAGAGACTGGGACGTACTTGCTGGGTTTGAATCTCTTTCCAGAGGCTGCTGGCATGTTGGAGGTGTGGTGGGGGGTCTGCCCCGCAGCATAGCCCAGGCCCCAGGGGACTCAGAGCAGGATGAGAAGGGGAGTGGGACAGGGGCTGACCCCTACCCTGCCCCCACGCCTGCTCCTGGGGCGAGCTCCAACCGGGGCAGACAGTCCAAAGCAGGGTCTGGAGCAGGAGGCCCAGAAGAGGAGCCCACCCTATGCTCTGCCCCGTGAGAGCTCTCAGGTGCAGGGAAGGAGGGTTAAAAACATTAAAAATTCACAGCAGAGAAGGGGATTTGGGTTTAGGACAACTGTTGGAGTGGGAATGCTGAGAGCCCTTCCGAGCCTCAGTCCAGGCAACAGCATACAGGGAGCAGGAGTCCGACAGGCAGGCTCTGAAGGGAGGGAATTCCCCAGGCTCAGGCAGGGCGCTTCCCACCCGGCCAGCACCCGGGGAAGAGCACAGGATCAGCAAACTCCTTGCAAAAAAGCCACTCCGGGAGCCTCAGGGAAGCCACTTCTCCTTTTTAATCCGCCTCTGCAGTGCCGCAGCCCCCGGTGCCACACGGGAGGAGGGGGTGGTCTCCAAGCAATCCCAGCTTCCTCACAGAGCTGCTGTGCCTCCTGTGCCTCCTGCTCCTCCTCCCCTCATTGGAGGGGTCACAGAAACACTCTCCCTGATTTCACCGGGATCTGGGGCTGGCTGGCAGTGGCCGCTTAATTTTATTTATTTCTCTCTTGTCTGTTAAAGCCGAGGAACAGCTGGTGCCAGGTTGAGCTGTAAATCCTTTCTTTCAAGGGGGGTGGAGGGGAAGGTCTGGCGGACTGTGGGTTTTCCTACTTGCTCCTTTCTCCTGACCCCCTAGGCCCTTCCACGGGCTCAGTACCCAATTGGTAGATGGAGAGCGACAGGAATTTCATTAAATCTTCTCTGCAGCAACCATTTCCCAGCAGGTGAACGCGAAGGGGGCGTTCAGGAAGTGCCTTTACAACCCCAGCAGACACCCAAGGGTGAAAGTGGTGCTGAGCAGCTCTGTCTCACCCATGGCCTGGGCGGTGAGGGGGGAAACCTCAGTTTGTTCCAAACAGCTCCATTTTTCCCTCCCCCTTCCTTCGTTAAAATCCTTCTTCATTCATCCATCCATCCATCCGTCTTTTAAAAAAAACTACATAAAACCATTAAAACTCGAGGTCTGGTGCGCCACAGCTCACCTGGAAAAAACAACAACAGAAATTAGCATGGCGAGAGAAGGGATGGAGCCGGCTGTTATTAGCCATGGCAGCCTGGCCACGGTGTCTCCCATCCCAGACCGGGGGCACTGGCTGCTGCAGGAATTCCAAGTCAGCCCCTCTACCACTGAGAAACCCACTCCGAGCCCTGGAAGGGCTGGAGGGACACCATGAATTCCTTCCTGCAGCTCCAGCTCAAATCACAGCACCAGCAAGTGCTGGCTCCCTGAGGAGCAGGGGCCGGGCAGAGGCTCAAGGACTTAACATGAGGGTGGAGACCACAGGAGGAAAAGACATCCAGGAATCTCACCCCCTTCCCTGGAGGGCAGGAGACAGGAGAGGCCTATGGAAAACACCAATCCCATGACCAGAGGTGGCCTTTGCAGCTCTGGATTCATCAGGAACTGTAGTGCCAGGACAAGGGGGAGTGGATTTGAAATGACAGGGCTCAGGGTAGGATGGGATATTGGGAAGAAATTCCTCCCTATGAGGGTGGTGAGGCCCTGGTACAGGTTGCCCAGATGAGCTGTGGATGCCACATTCCTGGAAGTGTCTAAGGCCAGGCTGGATGGGGCTTGGAGCAACTTGATCTAGTGGAAGGTGTCTCTGCCCATGGCCCTGACCTGTCCCAAGCAGCCACAAGCCCATCATCCACCATATCCCACCAGTTCCTGCTGCTACAGCCGCCACTCCTCAGCTTGTCACCGTCTGTAACCCACCCTGCCCTTGCTGCTCCACAGCACTGCAGGTCCAAGCGGAGCCTACAACTCACTCCTTTCTCCCTTCCAGCTTTCTCTGCCTCCCCAGTTTCTCCTTCGGGGTGGGCAGGGAACTCTCTAGCGCTGACTAAATACAGGTGAAGGTTGTGAGAGCTGCAGCACCCAATTAAAGGCAGGTTTAATGACAAGGATGTTACCATTAAGTAGGTTCGGCCCCGGCTCACGGCGTCAGCCACCCGGCTGACTCACCCCGGAACCGCTCCCGCGGCTGGGCTCTGCAAGACCGAAGCTCAGCTTCCCACCCCAAGGTTTCCCTGCCCTTGGGTGCAAGAAGAGACACGGGGCCAATGCTCTGCCTGGCTGGGAATGCGCAGGTTTAACCTGGCAGCAGCTCCTGAGCAAAGCAAATTGAACAGCAACACCAGGGAAAGCTGTTTTCCATAGCAGGGACAGAGTTCCCTGGAGAGCAGCAGTTTCCCAGCCCCGCTCTGCCTGTCTGGGGAAGAGCCAAACACCCCACAGAGCCGAGCCCAACAGCAATTCCAGGGATGGGCTATCGGAAGTCCAGGCCTGATATCACAGCTGATTGCTTTAGCAGGAGCAATCTGCTCCCAGAGCACCCGGCCCTTTGAACGCTGCCATGGAGGCACAGCCACACCTTGGGTTCAAACAGACCCTGCCAGGCAGAAGGGGTTGTTCCCTGATAATTCCTCCTCCGGAGATCCCCACCCTGCCCTCGCAGGGTGCCATGGGCATGCATCTTGAAGCCCTGCTCTGCCCCAGCCCTTCCAGCCAGAGATCCAGGTGTTCCAGCCCTTCCACAGGGCAATCCCTGCAGAGCTGTGTGTACTGGAGCCAGCTCCCCATGGAATTAGGCACTCGTGGGATAGGCCCATGAGCAGAGGGAGAGCCCAGTGCTGTCGTTAGTGATGCCCCAGTGAGAAGTGATGCAAAGGAATCCCTGCTCCAGCCGCCTGTGCCAGGAATAACTCCACAACTCATCAAACAGGCTGCTGAGCTTCCAGAGCCACCACACTGCCCTGGGAATGCCCTACTGATTCCCCTGATGTGCTGAGACCCTGCAGGACTCCTCAGACCTGCTGCAGAGGCCTGGGCAGAAGCTGTCAAAGCACAGCACAGTGTGCTGGGATCTCTGCTCTGCAATCCTTAAGGGGTCCAGGAGAAACACAAGGAAAATCCACCCCAAATTCCCACAGATTACACTAATTCAGGCCACAACTCTTCTAAACACACATATTCTTTCCCAGCCATCCCCTTTACAAGCCCTATCACCTGCCCACCTCTGGTCAACCTACCCTTTCTTTCCCTCCACCTTTGCCCCAAATCCTCTGTCTCCCTGGCCACTTTGTCCCCATCCACAAAGGCCACTCACAGATTTCCCAGCTCCAAATAGTCCCCAACTCATCTTGATTACCTGTGGCCTACAAGGGCTCTGCTCTTGCCTCCCATTCCTTTCCCTCTGCCAGTTCCAGCCTAGCAGCTCCTCCTCTCCTGCTGCTCCTCCAGACCTGCCCTGCTCCTTCCTCCCCCAGCACCTGTGTCACTGCTCACTCACCCTTCCCTCTCTCTCAGAAATTCCCCCTGGTTTTCCCATCCCAACACCTCCTTTTCAGAGCACTCTCCCAGTTCTGCTCTTCTCAGCCACCTCCAGAGCAGTCATCTTCACTTTACAGGGTTTCCCTCCACTCATACAGGGGAACTGCTCCTGTTTCCTTCATCTCTGTTTCTGGGGATTTCTTTTAATTCCAAATTCCCTCACTCAGGATATGTGCAAGCACAACTGCTGCCACCTTCCATTTCTTTGAGCCCATATCTCCTTTTCTTGGGTCAAGGCCCTGTTAAGCCTCACTGATTTCCTCCTTTTACTCCCCTCCCAGCCCTAGGCTCCTCCTTCCCTGCTTCCCACTCAACTCACGTTCATCAGATCCAGCCCCTCTTCAGCCTTTCCACACGTAGCCAGGTGTGGAAAGCCCCCTGGCTTGTCCCTTCTGGAGCATGAGATAGGCTCTCCCCACCTCTGCTTGGATGGGGACACATGTGTCTACAGCTCCCAACACTCCCTCCTCCTCCCTCACTTCAGCTCCTTGCTCTGCTCCTGCTCAGGAAGGAGGAAGTGCAACTCGACATCAACCATGCAGCTCCCGCCACCACCTGGGACCAGATTCCACAGCACAGGGAAGACAGTGACCAGATTCCACAGCACAGGGAAGACAGTGACCAGATTCCACAGCACAGGGAGCCAGTTACCGGCTCCCAAACCTGCATCACTCATCGGGATCTGCAGCTCCTAACCTGCCCTGATCCAGCCGAGTTCCCATGACAAGAGGCAAACACACAAACAATTCCTTCCAGGTGAGGCAACTCCCAGGCAGGGCAGATCCAGGATTGCATGGAGCTGTGATGTGCTTTACCTGTTCCTACTTTGTTTTGATCAGCTGCATCCCAGAGCTCCATAGAGCCATTCCAGAGCTCGATGCCTGGCACTGTGCATGAGGGGCATCCATGGAACAAGGACTCTCTCTCTTCCATTTGCAGGTCTCTCTGCTCGCCCTGTCCTTGCACAACACTCCAAAATCCATCAGAGAAAGTGGAAATTTTCCCAAACCTGGCACTGTGGCCAGAACCACGTCAGTCTAAGATCCCCACTGGTCACTGCCCTGTGTCCAAACAGGAGCACCTGCCCCAGCAGGGCACTCTGGGGACACTTCCCCACTCTTAATTCCAAGGGAGGATGCACAGCAATGTGTGTCTGGCCGCCCCTCAGCTCCAGGTGCATCGTGCACACCTGCCTTTCTTCCAGGTAGATGTACAGAAGCATCAACACAGAACGTGGAGAAATATTCCACTTCAGACTGGAATCACTCCGTGCTTATCTCCTGCTCGGGGCTTATATCACTCCCATCCTCTTTCCCCAGCCCATCTCACTGGTTGACACGGGATTAGCCAGCCCCATTTTATGGGCAAAGCAGGAGGAACAATGTCTCATCCACTGAGGCCGTATCCCAATGGGCCCCACAGCGAGCCAGGACAGCCCTAGCCTCCTGTCACTGCGTTAGGAGACACCAGGCACAGCGACAGGTGGGAATGTCCCCAGACAGGACCCCTGCAGGGGAGTTCAAGGTCTCCCCTTGGACCCACCGAATCACCACCCTCTCCATTCCCAGATGGGGCTCCCGGCCTCGGGAACCAATGGGAATAAACGTCTGCTAAAGCAGCACCTGGGCCAGACGGAGGGAAGGTAGTAACTGGATTAAGCTCAGAAAGAGGCTCCAAGATAACTCGGGCTTTGATCAAGACAAGGCTCTGGTTGTACTTTACACGCCCCAAAAAACCCAAGCAGCCCCTAGTGCAGAGAATCCCGCTTCCCTAATTCCCAAATCCATCTCTGTGCCGGGGCGGGAGCCGGCAGATCCGGGGAAACCACTTCCCAGAGGCACAGGGAAAGGCGATCCCCGCCCGAATCGGCGCGGTGAGAGGGGTGGAACGCCGGGGACCTGCACGGCCCAGGTGCTTGGGAATTCTAAGGAGAGGCCACGCTGGACCCCTGCCAGTGCCTCCCAAAGCCAGGAACAGGAATTGTACCGCTAGGAAAGGTCGTGTTGTAAGCAGGGGTCCTCTTTCGGCCGCGGCACAGAGACCGAGCTCCGGTGCCCCAAAACAGCGCGCTGACGGCCTTCCCGGGGGCACCGAGGACAGGCCGGGTGCGAGACACTGAACGAGTCCCCCGGGTGCTCCCTGCGGCAGTCCAGGGCCACTCCCCGGCCCCGGGCGGTTTCC
>VZRX01021686.1:0-11795 GCA_013398075.1 Notiomystis cincta
GTTTAAAAGGAGCTTTGCTTTTTTGTCGAGTCATAGCATTACTGAAGCTTTACATTTGTTAGCAAAAGTGGAATATGCCATAGACTGTCTGCATTATTCCAGAGTTCAAGCCAGGGTGATGGAAAGGTTTGCTCCCCAATGAGATAAGAATGAACAGTCATGCTAGGTGACTAAGAATGAAGTCAAGTTAATAAACAGAACAGGATGACTCATGCTAAATTTTACAGTCATCATTTGCAACAGCAGTTCTCTGTCTCTTTTTAGCCAGATTATGTTACCTACTTCGTTTGAGAAACCTAAAACATCCTGATATTTAAGGCATTTCAGTTTATAAATAAACTGGAAATAAGAGAATGCCAGTTCAAGTGCGTGATGTCTGCATAATTTTCTAAAACATTGATTATGATGAAAACAAATCATGGAACTGGACTAAAATCTTTTGGAAATACTCAGAATTTCTAAATACCTAAAAGGCAGGAGTATTGTTTTCCTAATCAGAAACCCCCACTTTTAAAACAAGAACTTTAGTGGTTAAGTCTTTTCTCTTTGCAGCCATATTTCCTTAGCTGACAGGGACATAATTTCTGCTTTCTTACTAATTTTGGAATCATTTGTATGGACTAGATCAGCAGTTTAGGAAGCAGAACTGCCAGCCAGCTGTGTGACAGAACAGACATCCCCACTGTCCTGAAATCTGTTCCATATGAAGTGTTATTTTTACTCATTTGCCACTGGCAAGTGAACCAAAAATGTTTGGCAAACTCGGGCTGATCAAGGAAGGCAGCTCCTTCCAGCAGCCAAAACGTGCCAGGGTGACAGTGGTGACTAAAGGAACCACAATAAGTTTCTTCACTAAGAAGAAATGCATTTTGGAAAAGTGAGGCTGAATAGTCTAACCTACAAATAGGTAACTGCCCACCTCTGGTAGATGCATGGGCATCACTGTCTGCAATGTTGCTCTGGACCCCAGTGATGCCCTTCCTGCCATGGGATGGTGCTCCAAACTGAAGCTGGACTCTGCCTATTGGCACACTTTTTACATGGTTTGAGAAATATACAGGCTTGACTTGATACCACTTTTCAGTCTTGCAAGAGCTGTGAGATGGAACTCCACACATGGAGCAGAATAAATTAAAATAATCCATGAAAGCATATCCATGGGTAGCTCCTTTAAGTGTGCACTGAGGGCACTGGCTATGGTCATCCCTAGGTAAAAAATCAAGTTACAACAGCTTCAACAAGCTCCTTTACCTTGTCAGCCAGCTGGTACCTACCTGCATGTACACACTCAGACAAAGGCAAAGACAAGGTTAAGGTTAACAAACTTAAAGGAAGGCAGTTTCAACCATGTTTACATACTACCAGCTAGCAATTAACAGCAGAAGTTGCAGAGGGTGGGAATAAGGGTCATCTCTTCTCTGTTCTTTGTTCCCTCATTCTACCCCTTTATAGCCCTTCCTTTTCTTCCCTGTTTCCTCTCCTTGGCCTTGGGCCTTATTGTGGCTACTGGAAATACTCAGGAGGCACGTGAACAAAACTACTGGTCAGTTAGGTCTCCTCTTAGGTGGACACCACACTGCATCACATTTCTTGGCCACAGATTGCAGCCATTCAGCTGGAGGCTGATAGGGCTATTTCAATCCTTTCTAGGCAAGAAAAGTTCTGCTCCTGGAAGAATATGCAAGGGGTGACAGCGTAAGTGGTTCAGGTCCATGGAAAATCATACAGGAGAGCAGGATGAGAGGGAAACTGTGAAGAACAGAAGGATGAGAAAAAAAAAGAATGAAAGCAATGTGAACTCAGCTCAGCAAGGCAGGAAGGAGCAAGGAGCAGATGACTCTTGGAGCTGTGAAGGTTACAGGATGCATCATGCCAGTATGAGGCAGTAATACTGCTCGAGACACAGGCACTTCATTATGGTGTCTTAACAAGGTCAGTTCAGAGTGAAGATGAGCACCCAGCAGAACCTAGAGTAAGAGGTTTCATTAACTGGGAATGATTCCCATGAATGTTACTGCTTACGAGGACAAAAGGCTCAAATGTTTGCTCTGCCACCAAATGGTGCCAATGATAGACAACAACTTCTGAAAAAAGTGGTGGAAGGAGAGTGGAGGAAATGCTACTCAATACCACAGTAACTGAAACTGGCATTCTAGGCTTGAGCTAGAGGACAGAAGGGTGAGGTAAAACCAACAGAAGGCACTGACTGCAAACATACATCCAGAGGTGCTGTCTCAGGGCTCTGAAACAACTAAAGGAACCGAGACTGTAGGTGTTCAGTAACCAGGAAACCACAGTGTAGAGTTCCTGGGACAGCAAAGCTGCAGAAGCTGCTTGAAATGCTGAGCTCATCAAAACCTCTGTCCTCAGATTAGCATAGAGACTTCTGCTCAGTAACACAGCATGAGAAAAAAGACAAGCAACACATGGCTTAAAGGAATCTAGATCTTCAGTAGTTCCAGGAGCTAATCAGTGAGTTTTGAGCACACAGGGACCCTTCAGAGACACCTGCATTTCTGTATCACTGGGACTACAATAATAGCAGCAAAAAAGCGACCACCACTGACTACAGGTACAAGACTGCATCCACTACTTCAAAAGTTCTTTAAAAGTATGTTCTGGAAGCTCCTTTAGCCATACAAACTAGTGGGAAATCCTTCTGAATTTGGAGTGGAGTGTAGGAAAAACCTCAGGTACTCTTTCAACAGGTAATAAAGGCCTTGCCTTACACACACACACACACCAGAGCACAGGGGCAGACTTAAGTCACTGTGGGGAAGAGACCTTGAAACAGAAACGTTAAAAACACCATCCAGGATGATGTTCCAGCTCATAGTGTGTCAGACCAAGACTCTGACAGTGTGTTCAGGTCTCCTAAGAAATACATCTGTATTAGGTATATTTGGTAGTGTAGGTAGCAAATGCAGAGATCTGTGCCCAACATAGCTGTTAAACTGAATATTATCATATTTTTTATTCTGGTGATGCTTTTGGCTTGAACAGAACATCTCCAAATAGAGTGCAATATTCCTAGAATGCATTTCCAACTGTATTAAGTTTTGACAAATTATGATGTACATGTGTTTCCTATGGGAACAGAGAAACATGGAGAGTTGATACTGCTTGAGCATAATCCTCTCTTAGGATGGGGGTATATAGACACACCTGCATGTCCAGATAAAGGCTCAACTTTAAAGGGCATTGTCATCATTTGGAAGAATTTTAAATTTGCCTATGTGACTGTAACCAATTTGTTGAAGAGACATATACTTATTCATAGTAGTAGAAGCTGAAAAATTTTGAGATGCACTCAGAATTCATCATAAGAAGTCATATAAAAGATATGATGACAGATAATCCAGATCTCACAGTAGCACTTGGATGTTCTTTTAGGAGACTTTACATTATCTCCAGTTTTAGGAAATGACTGCTCAAGACACAGGGCTGACTAGCCTTCTGGGAATTCTGACATCAGGTATGGGAGGAGGTGAAACTTGTGCACATAAGAAAAACATGAAAATAAAATTATGAAGAAAAATTCACACCTTCTTTGGAGTTCTGGCTTCTAATATGGCATAGAGACAATCCACTCTGAGGCAGAGCAATTTTGACATTCAGTCACTTGGTGAAAACCCTGAACTAGGATTTGCAGGTAGAAGTGCTGTTTTATCTCCAGAACAGGTCCTTCCTTAAGGCAATACCTGCTACAAAATTCCCTTCACTTGAGAAGAAAACAATTGCAGCACTTGGGCTATATAAAAACACATTTTGTTTTGCTGAAACAGGGAATATGACAGGGGCAGGAAGGTGCATCAGAACAGAACTGAATGTTGTTAATAATTTTGTTCAACACCCAGGGTCTTGACATGTTGCAGTTTCAAGGCCCAGCTAAGCTACAACAGCCTACTTCTAAAGAAGATTCAACCTCACTGACATTGCCTTACAGCTCCTTACATCCATCAGGTTGGGCAAAGACTTGCATGCACAAAGAACTGTGAGTGCCTACCACAGAAGTCTCTCGGCTTTCTTTGTGACACCACTGATGGAGATGAATAGCCCATATTATATGAGATCCTAATCTGAAAAGCCAGAAGCAAAGTTGTGTGTCCTGTGTGTAGGTCATATTTTTGAGAAAGTAGGGACCAGCCATACAGTCTAGTGCTGGAAAAACTAGGGATGTCACCTTCTTCATGTTTAACAAAAGTAAACTTCCTCAGGAAGATCTCTGGCCACAGGTTATACGAGACAGGTCTGAGCAATGATCAGACTGAAATAGTGAAAAAACGACCCTGTTTCATGGTCTCCTATACCAAGACTGCTGAGAAAACCAGTGGCAAGAATGCCATTTGTTTGAACTGGTGATACAATTCCTATGATGACACTGACCTGCACAGGCTCCAGCTGTACAACCTGGACCTCAGAGACAGGGCAGATGGAGATGAAAACGTCATTGGTTGCTAAAGTGAAAAGGATCAAAGACAAGCCTGTAATTTGCCTTCACTTTAAGAGGAAGTTTCTTGGCCACTGAACACACGGCATTCTACATGACAGTCCTAAGATGTTTTCAGCTAGTTGTCCCTAGTAGTACCTGTGATATGATAGACTTCATGGAGAAATACTGACTGCACCCTAGGAAAAGTTTCAGATCCTAAAATTTATCTCAACACTCTGTTGTTCGTGCCAGCAACTAAATGGCAAGTCATATGTGGAAAGAGTGTCTAACCAGAGGAGCACCTTGAGAGCCTCAGGGAGAGAAACTGGAAAGTGTAATTGTTTTGTTCAAAAGTAGCAGAAGAAGTTACTCCAATTTGAAGTGAGGCTTCAAATTTGTGCCAGAAGAGAGTACACAGTGATAACCTCTTTACACTGTAGACAGCAGATTCAGTAACACAGATTTCTTCTCGCGATAAGACTAAGTAAGATTCCAAAACAGACAGATCATTGCCAAATGTGCAAAGCCACCAAAACCCTTTTCTGCAGGCCAGGAAGTGTTGGAGAAGTGCCAGCTTCTCAGTGTCTTGATTACAGGTCAGATGCAACAGCAACCCTGGTGAGATGTTTTCCTTCTTCCTAGACAGCAAAATATGAGTACTTGTGTCCTTACACAAGTCTGCGTGTCTGGGTAGGAGAGGAATTGAAGGCTGCCAAAGAGGTAGTTCAGAAACTTTTCCTCATGCTCCTTTCTTACCCTAGGATTGAGGGCCTGATAAAAGAAATAGACAAGCAGGTTATGCACATTGCTAAAACAAAGCAAGGTGAGTGCATTCAAACTATGCATTGAAAAATGAAGCACACTTAAAGCCACATCACTAAGCAGGAGAAATCACAACAGAAGGAAATCATATTAATTTTCTGAAAAATAAAAAGAAACAAGCAAGGTCTTCGAAAAGACTAGAAGTCAGGGATGTAAACCAGATCATCACAACTGGAACTAGCAAGCTAAAAGGAAGTGCTCTGCCATCACCAGAGTTGAAAGAAGAGCTTTTTTCTTGTTCTTCCCATGGGTATCTGGAGCAGGGAAGCTGAGGCATGAAGTATGCACTCTACAGCCACTAATACAGCTGAAACATCTCCACCCTGCCCAAATGGCAACCCAGACGTCTCTTGAATAGGGAGTATAATTTTAGCAACTTTCAAAAGCCTTCAGTAAATTAAGCTATTCAGTATTACTACAGGCAATGTAATTCAAGGATTAGAAATACTCAAAAATTAAACAATCATGAAAGCAAACTTCATCATTCTACTGATAGGCCCACCCTTAGGAATGTTGAATCTTTAAGGAAACTGGACTGGTATCTATTAGGAAAGCCTGCATTCAAATTTAACAAATATATTTACCAGTTTAATTGATAACAACCTGATGCCTATTATTTCCAAAAGTAATACATAGAAGTTAAATTGCACAGGCAAACAAAAAAAAAATAAAAATTGAGAACCTAACTTGAATTGGCAGACATTTCTGCTGTCTTCTGCTTCCCTGTCACCTTCCCCTATTAGGCTCTACTGCTGCTCCTACAAACTTCTCCAGCTCCCATTTTGTAATCTTTCCCAGCTTTTCTTCTTCATGCTTGAAAGGACAGTTTGAAGTGGTACTCTCTCTCCCTTTACACTGCCCATAAGACCAGAAACACTGATCGTACAAGAAGAGATTAACTTCCTTCTAAAAGTTCCCACCATGAAGGCCTCCAAAAGAACAATGCAATAAAAAGCATATCTGTTCCTACAGCTGTCACATTATTAAATCCAAAACATCACTGTTGTGAAAAGGAGTTTTCAGGGAAAGCAGAGTATGTCTGGTGCAGACAATCCTGTGCATTAAACCAACATTAAAATACATCAAGCCTTTATTTGACATACTGAAACTGAGAGTATTTATGCCTTTGTAACTTGGCCAAAACTTCAGTCTTTCCCACAGGAACACTAATTCACATTTCCTGGATGCCAAAGTGATCCTGTTTCCTCCTACCTTAGTTACCTAGTCTCTGCACAAAAGCAGCTTTTCAGAAGGTTGGGCTTTTTACTTTGAGGCAAACATAAGCTCAGTTTCTAATAATGAAAAAACAAACAGAAAAGCTAAAAGCAGCTCATCAGGGAACATTTCTCTTTGTGTGATTTAGATACAATGATGGTACAAGGAAATGCAGCCATGAAAGCATCAGAATTATTATTGTTCTTCAGTGTACCCCCTCTAAAAATTAAAACTATTTTATACTCTTTTTACAGGTGACTTTCTATGTATATCATTAGTAAATGGATTTACACAGTTACGCTACAACCTTGGAGACATAACAGTCATCCTCCAGAGCCTTCAGAAGGTCCATGCAAATGGAAACACATGGCACTCCCTCAGTGCAGGAAGAGTTGGTAATGAAGGTTACCTGGACCTGGATGGTATCAATGTTACTCGAAAAGCTAGTCCTGGAATGAAGGCACTAGATGCACACACAGATTTTTTTGTTGGAGGGGTGTCCTCCTTAAACCTTGTTAATCCGATGGCAATAGAAAATGAACCCACAGGTTTCACTGGTTGTATCCGAGAAATTGTTATAAACAACAGGGAACTGAATCTTACCGTGACTGACTCCAAAGGTGGAGCCAACATTGGTGACTGTGATGGGACAGATTGTGGTTACACTGTGTGCAAAAATAATGGAACATGTCAAGTGGAAAACTCAGGCTTTTCTTGTTCTTGTCCTAGAGAGTGGACAGGGACCATGTGTGAACAATCTATTTACTGTTCACAAAACACGTGTGGGTCTCACGCACTCTGTATTCCTCAACCTTCTTCATTTTCATATACTTGTGCATGTGCACTAGGCTGGGCAGGTAAGTACTGCAATAATAAAATCAGATTTTACATAGCAAAGTTTGTTGGTAACTCCTACATTAAATACACAGATCCTTTTTATGGAAAAAGAGACCTCCAGTACAGCCGCCTTTCTTTAAATTTTACTACCAATCAAACTGAAGGCTTAATAGCATGGATGGGAAAAAGTGAAGATGAAGATAATGACTTCCTTGCCATTGGTCTTGCCCATGGAACTTTAAAAGTTGTGATTAATCTTGGAGAAAGAATCTCTGTTCCTCTAATGCACAGCAAATACTTCAGCTGTTCTGATGGAAGATGGCATTTTGTTACTGTAGTTCAAAACCAAACTTGTATTAAGGTTTATCTTGATGAGGAACTAATCCTCTTTGAAGATATTGACCCACAAAGGAAATACACTGCTTTAAACTACGGTGGCATTTGTTACTTCGGTGGGTTTGAAATTGGCAGAAAAGTCAATATAGTCACTACAGGGCTTTTTCAGAAGGAATTCACTGGTAAAATTAAAGATGTTGTGCTCTTCCAAGATTCCAAAAAGATTCAGCTAATGAAAGCAGAAGGATACAACATTCACGATGGAAATTCTGGACATTAATTGAAAAAACTGTCCAAGACTCTTTTAAAAAAGATAAAATTCCTTTTCCTCCTGTTTATTATGTTAGCTGGCAGTGTATGATTCACCAACCAACATAGGAAAGCACTTAGAAAGTAATAAGGGACAAATCTATGTGGACTGTTTATAGCATATATAAAATATGATCAATTGTTTTACTCCTAGAATTATTTATATATACTCTTTAGCATTTACTTTAAAGTAATGAGAAAGTCTGCAGGGTTTTTTTTCTTTATTGTGCTGGAAATAGTTTGTAAACAAAGAGGTAGTGATTAGCTTATAAAGCCAAGTGTTGTCTGTTGCTTTATCAGAACAGACAACTGTTAGCTGTTTCTCCAACTCTTGAATTTTATCAGAATGTTTCTTTTGTAATATTAAGGTCAAGTCTAAAAACTTGAATTGGTGGGGGAAGCAAAGGTGTGCTTGAGGCAAAAAGCACATTTATTGTAATGAGAAATTTATATTTAATTACTTGTTAACCCCACAAAAACTAATTTGGTAACAAAGTTGTTCGCCCTCCCTTCTGTGTCCATCCTGTCAGTATATATAAGTAAGAGGGTAGAGATTAAGCCTCTCTTAAGTCTGCTAAAATATTACACTTAAAGACTGATTTTAAGAGCAAGAAACATTTAATTTTAGAGAGAGAAAACAGGCCTCCTATTTTTCTCCAGCAGAAGTCACCCCTATTTTACTACATGAAAACTTTTGGCTTTAATAACTAGAATGTGGGAATGTGACAGTCTGTCTACAAGTAACTTTTATTCTTAAGAGCTTGAAAATTAGAAAGCCCAAGAACTGTTCTGCTTTACTTGTACCTTTCTGGCTTATATGCCCCTAAATAGCATTTCAAAATTTTATGAGAACAGAGGTTTTGGTCATAGTAAACCAAATTTCTGCAAATGTATTTTTCATTAATTATCTCAGAAGTAAACAGATCTGTTCATACATAAGTATAAAAATTCAATTCCTTCTCAAAAAGCTCTAATTCTATTTTAATGTGCTTAGACCAATGAGGTATGATGGCATCTACATTTCTCATATGACTGTTGGCTTACTATATAAGTACAATTATTAAATAAAATAATAGTGATTGATTCTTGTCTTTTTGTTTTTCACTTTACTATTGCTTGAAAAGACATATCAAACCATCACCTCCCTGCATGGAAATTTTCTGAATCCAGGTCTTCAGCATGTACCTGCCAGAAACCAGCAATATTCTGGGGCAGAGAGGGAAGTGAGGATGGGCTGTGTGTTATGGAGCAAAGGCCATAAGCACCTCAAGCTAGGTGACACACATTTGCTTTCCCATCACCATACTCAGCGTGTAGCAAGGAAACCACTGTCAAGTCAGTTACAGGTGACTTAAAGGTAACTAAACTGCATGGGAGCCACCCCAAGATGTTTTATAAAGCATCTGCAAACATCTTTGTGAGGTTCATTCTATCTTCTTCAGCTGCTCTGAGCCCTCAAGTGATCAGCCCGATGCAACAGAGCTTCTGCACCTCTTCCCAAAAGGCAGCTCGTGAAGCCCACCTGGCATTGGAGCTGTTCCCAGATTCTTCTCTTCCAGTTTCTCTAAGTAGGGCCTTTTATGGCCATGAGATGATGGAGAAGGGAGCATATTTAAGGTTTATCCTGTTCTCTCTGGGGCTTCTGGTGTACTGCCAGTTCCTCAGCAGACCACACTGCCTTTTGTGATCCGAGCAGTGATTCAGTGTAAAACAAGGAACAAGTAATCGAAGCACTTCCAGCTAACACAAATGTTGGAAGGAGAGTGACTGAAGCAATGGAGAAGTAAAATCCTTTATTCCTGTAGTAGCAAGATTTATTCCCATTACACTAACTCACATCCTAGGAACAAATCTTGGAGACTTTTGCTGTTTGTTAATTTAAACACTTAACAAAACTCTCCCTCAAGAGCTGTTTTACTGTGGCTCTCTTCAGGTTTTACATACACAAGGCAGGTAGCAAAGCACTCAGCAAACTTGAAAAATGTTTACATATTCTTTTAAACAAATTATTTCTGGTAGTTCTGGCAGAAAGCTTTCCCATCCCTTCCATACAGGCAGTTCCAATTTTCACTGCTTCCAGTTTATTTTCAAAGTAGAGATGGATGCACATGTGAGAGGCAGATCACCAGTGAACTTGGAATAGACTACTTTGGAATGGATCAAAAGAAAATCTTCACATGCAGAGCTGTCAATTTAAAACTTATTCCAAAAGTGAGAACAATGCTTTGGTGTATTTCTGTGCCTTCAGAACTCAGTGTAAATATTTAAACAACAAAACACATGTATAATACTACCAGATATATTCAATGGCACTACTGCTATACAGACCATGGAATTAATTTGGAAAAGACTAATTTTATTTTAAGATGTTTGAATATCGCTTTTAGTTACTGAGTATTTTTTTAATTACTCTTCTCAACTATAAGCCTTAGAAATATCACTTAATAAAAGTCTATCACCTCCTTTATTCAGTGCAAGATTTTTAATTTTAGCCAATTTGATCATGAAGCTACTTGCAAGATATACAAGCAAAAATTTACTTTAAAATATATTCATAATTAAAACTAACAATTACGGTGTTGTTAAACTGGGAAGACTTTTCTGGAAAGAAGAGGCTTTTCTACAGCAAAGTGCAAAATGCTCTGTCAGCAGCATAGTAAGGTTGTGTACTCAAAGTGGAAAACCAAAACACTGAAAACCAGAACAATAAACCTCCGTTTTCCTTTATACGGTGGAATATTTCTGTTGTTTCCGACAGACTCAACAAGATGCCCGTGTATTTTAATATGTAAAAGAGTAGGTGATTTTGTTTTCACGTTTGCATGTTGTTTGATTGGTAGATGGTACTCCACAAAATACCAAGTTACCAGAAGTCCCAAGGATACAAATACTTCTGCCCTTGTCCCCCCTCTTTGTTCTCCAAAACTCAAAACAAACCGAGCATGAAGTGTACAACAAATGTGGGATTCTGTGACTCAGCCTTCTATATTCATTTAGCCTACAGTTTCACAGCTATGAAATCAAACACACACAGTATGTGAGAAAGTTTTATCATTTTAGAATCAAAATATCCCTTAAAATATTTACATTTTACAGTAAAAAGGATAGCAAAACACAAAGTAATGTACAAGCTTAGGTATTCAAGTTTTTGAAGCATGGAAAATGGTGGGAGAAATGAATTTACTACTACAAATAATTTTTAAGAATTTAGGTTAGAAATGCTTTCTTATTAAAACAAGTGCAGTTTAAAGCAGTAACATTCAAGCAGCTCAGCCTTCCAATTTCTGATCACAGACTGCTTCAGATGCTTAAGAAATATTTGAAATATAATATAACGAAATATTCTTGTGGTTTTTTTTTTTGTACTACTGAATAATTAAAAAAAACCCCAAACTCTTCACACCACCGAGAATATTATATTTTGTTGTAACGTGGATTCTGAGGCTTTGCTGCAGTCTTTAAAAACAGTGCAATTTAAAAACAAGGTTATTGTATGAAAACCACCTTTAAAATTATCAGAGCATCTTAAAACAGAAGAGAGCACAAATTACCAAAGGCAGCAACTATATTGCAGACTTGACTAAAGCCAACTTCCTCAGCTAAGAAAATTCCTAAGCCTTTATTGCATATTAATAAAAGAAATCTTTAAAATTTTGAATATACAGCAATGTAAAATTTTTAAAAATATTAAACTCCTACTTCTAGGGATAGTTGGTATAATGAAAAAAAGGATGAGTATTGGTACATTGAGTGGTACCAAAACACAGACTTGTTTCTGCAAAACACCAACACAGAATAAAAAACGATGGCACAATCCTAGCAGGCTCTTTTTTTTTTTTTTTTT
>VZRX01021686.1:11984-22619 GCA_013398075.1 Notiomystis cincta
TTTGTCATACAAAGTTTTACGACATTACTCTAACAGTTTATTTAAATAGGATTTTAAAAGACTGCCTGCATCTTTTTACCTTTTGCTTTTAGTTCTGTCACTGTGGTCCCTATGTCTCTCTCTGTTCTTTTCGCTTTCTCGTTCTCTATGCTTGTCTTTGCTTTTCTCCCTCTCCTTATCTTTTTCATGAGCCTGTTCATCACTTTTAGGCTTTTCTGTCTTTTTTTCTGGATTTCTAGTCTCTCTGGGGCTTTTTGCATCAGCAGGTCTGTCGCTGTGTGGAGATCGCACTCTTTCTTTGTCTCTCTGTCCTTCCTCTCTACCCTTCCGCTCTCTCTCTTTTTCCTGGTTTCTGTCTCTGCGCCTGTTTCTTTCAGAATCCTGCTCCCAGTATTTTTCATTGCTCCACTCTTTTTCATGTCTGTCTTTTTTTTGGTGATGGGTTTCACTGTAAAGTCTTTGTCGATCATTTTTTCCTCTGCTGAATCCTCTCTCCAGTTCTTCTCTGCCCCAAGGATCGCTGTGGCGTCTTTCTGGTCTCCTATTATCTTTACTCTGAAAAAAATTTTCTGGTCCCAAAAATCTTGATTGTTTGTGAGCCACTGGTAGCCCTTGTGCAATGGGTCCAGCATACTGTGGCGGCTGACCTGATAAATGAGCTACTGGTGGCCATGGCATCATTGGATTTTGAGGAAAACCAAAGCCAGGAGGAGGAAGAAGCGGAGGTGGTAAATGAGGAGGAAATCCAAACATAGGGTTATTTTGTGGAGCGAAGTTATGAGATGCAGGAGCCTGAAACTGAAATCCAGGTGGGTTAGATTTAGAATGCTGAAAATTCTGCTGTGGAGGTCCAACAGATGAGAAGCTGCCACTTGCAATAGGGCTTGGAACTTTGGAAATAAATTCAGAACGAGAAGAGTTTTCGGTTTCAAAATGAGATGAAGTTACGGCTGGTCCTCTTCTAAATGAGTTCACTGTTTCAATGTTTTGCATCAGTGCATCTTCCTGTGAGTGTTTGGTATCTTCTGCTTGTGATACAACTGTGTTATCTGCCTTAGCTGCAGCTGAACTGAACTGTGTCTCATTGCTTTGTGCCTCACTTTGAAACAGGTTTAAGCCTCCTTCTCCAGAAGGCTGTTTATTCTCTGGCTCTCCTTGATCATTTCCTGAAGCATTTTGTCGGTCTTCATTTCTGCTAACATCTCCATCCTTGTTTTCTGAAATATTAGTCTGCTGGCTTCGTCCAGCTGCCTGTCGTGGGTCTCTTTTAAGATTAATAAACGGTGGCGATTTAGAGGTGTTAGCAGTAGTACCTTCAGCAGAGCCTGCATTTGCATTGTTCTCATTGGGCCTTTTTCCTGAATTAGATGAGGAAGAAAAGCTGGAATTTGTGCTCCTTCTAACTTCCTGTGCAGCACTATCCTTCTCGGGTAACTGTCGCTTTGGGTCATTGTCTTTGCTTTCTTCAGTTTCTTTATTCTGTGACTGAGCAGACAAATTTGCTAAAAATGCTTCTGTGGAGACATCTGGAGGTTTTCCCTTAAGACTCAGCCCTATCAAAGAACCAGCACTTCTTGCAGAACTTGAGGTCCCTACAGCTGCTGCATCCGCAGTTACAGCAGCATTAGTGGATTCTTGAGGATCATCCAAAGCAGTCTTTGCTTCATTAACTTCAGCACTTACATCGGCAACATCCATGGTTTCTTCTTTCACGGTTGCCTGTTCATTTAATAATGGTATGTCTTCACTAGGACCTGCTTCTGACTTGCTGGGCTCATACACCTGCCCTGTCGTACCCAACAGGCTTTGAAGAATATCATCCACTGGCAAAGGTTTATTTGCTAGCTCCAGAGTAGAAGGCTGATTTTCCCATCCAACCAGGACTCCAGGAAGAAACCTGAGAGGCTTTGGTGGTTCATGTTTGGTACTTTCCACCAACGGTTCAATAACTGCTGGAGCATCATCTGTATTAGACTGCTGTGGTTTATTTCTCTGCTTGTGTAGCACAGTTGTGAAGGAATTAAAAAAATTATTTTCCTCTTCTTCTTCCAGTGCCAAATCATGATGAGAGACTTCAGGTTTGCTCGGCTTGCTTTTCTTCTCTGGTGGCAAGCTACTCAAGGTACTTTCAGCAGCTTCATCTGCAAAACTACTGGTAACACTTGAAACAGCAGTAATCTGCCTCTTCATTTTCTGGCGAATTATCAATCCCAGTAATAAATTTGGTCGATGTATTTCAATCCCTGTACAAAATTGTAACAGCAATTTATCATCTCTTTATATTTTAGTTAAGGTAATAATTTTAACAAAAATAACCCCCATACACTTACAATGTACTATTGAAAGTATTATTCTTATGATATTTGAAATTCTTCTGCTTGTTATGTTATCAACAATACTTAAAATAATAAAAATATCTATTTCCGATATTAAAATTATGAGTTCAAACACTGCAAATTAAAATTGTTTCAAGTACACTATAATTTCCAAATAGAAGATATGAGACAGTTATAGAGACAGTTATATAGGACATCTAATATCATCAGAAACAGCACAGAAGTTAAACATCAGGTTAGTCTAACACAGCTACAACATGGTAACAGTGGTAGTGAAGTACAATAGGAAAAAAAAAAAGAAAACAGAACACTTGCAAACACAAAGTCTCCTCATCAATTTGTGTTAGACATACTTCTTCTAAGATTTACCAGAAGCAAATTTCAGAAATGTTTCCCTCTTTCCAGGAAAGGCATTGTGTTTCAAGGCCTACTATCACCTATCTCTTCACTATCTATTTTGTTCCGTATAATAGCAAAAAAATTTTGAGTTGTAGCTCATTCTCTCTTCATTTTGGCCCTGCCTATCTCAAAAACAAAGATCTGCAAATTTTTATAACCAAGATAAACTGATGTAAAATAACTCTACGCAGAACAACTGAGAACCATTTCAGGACCTTTTCTTCCTTGCCCATTTATGCTTTAAACTTTCAATGAATTTTGTAAGGAGCTTTGGAATACTTGAGAAAAAAGATTAGTACACTTCAAATAATGAAAAATACTGTTTTAAATTGAGAGTATCAGTTTGGAATTCATGCCTTCTACCTCAGTCCACTTGTGAGACTGAGTTTACTGACATTGAAACCTATAAAGCCACCTGTGTTACAGAAAGAAGGTAGCAGACATAGAACAAGGTTGTACACACTAATTTTTTCATCTTTGTAGTATCAGAATAATCTAGCAAATAATGTCTATTCAAGAAAACTAATATAATAATACTATGGAAAACTCATTACATAGCTGAACAAAATACCTATCATTTAAAATTTTTTTCCCTCATATTTCTGGTGCCAACTTCTTTAAGTAGCATTATGATAATAAAGTTCCAGTTTCCAAGCTGTACTTACCAGGCCCATCAAAAGGCACAAGGTGATGAGGGACTTTATCTGAGGAACCTAAAGGGATGAGGTACAAATCTTTCACTTGCTTCATATTATTGGCTGCTACACCGTAACGTTTTCTACTGCTGAAATAGGCAAACAACAATGCATAGGAGATCTGATCCTCTTCAGTAACTGGGGTAAAGCGAACCACACAGATCTCCTGTTTACAAGAAGAGAGGGAAAAATATGGTCAAGGATATTTTTCTGTGAAATGTTATTTTTTTTACTGTCTGCTCTTTATTTAAAAGAACGGTGCCAAAAAGGCAGAGAACAACAGAAGAGACAGAAGAAGTAGATACATGGCCAAAAATAATTCAGAACTAGATAAAACAAATACAAAGTACTTCGTAGGAAAAAATTAACTGAAGTGCATGACAGAAGAGCCAATATTTTAAGTCAGATAAATAACAAGTTTTAGGGAAGCCTGCTTGCTTCCAGTGAATTTTTCCACTTCCTACCCTTAACATTACTAGAAAGCTGCATTTTGTAGTCTGTTGTATCCAACTAGAAGACTAGTATTCAGATCCCAGAATTATGCCCCAAGCCAGCTCAGGAGGTGATGCTGGAGCTGATACTGTTTAATGGCTTAATGAACATCCTGAAGATTTGACATAAGATCCTCTGCAAAACAGAGATGGCACCTAAGCAGAGGCAGTGGTTGATATGCTGAAGGGCTGGTGGCATTCAGAGGGACCTCAGCAGGCTGAAATAACACACTGACCTTTGTCAATGTCAGCAAAGGCAAAATGCAAAATCTTGCACTTTGAGCTGGAGGAACCCCATGCACCAGGACTGGCTGGGGAACTGACTGACTGGAAAACAGCTTGGCATAAAATGATGTTGGGATCCTGGTGGACAAGCCAAGTATGAACCAGTGATGCATCCATGCCAAGTTAGCCAATTGCAATCTGTGTGTGAGAACCAAAGGAGCCAGCAGACCAAGGGAAATGGCTATTCCTTTCTATCCAGCACTTGTGAGACAGCATCTGGAAAAGACTTTCTACTTTTGGGTTTCCCAGCACAAAGACAACTGGCACACGCTGGAACAAGTCCAGCAAAGAGCCACTACTGAGAGGGTTTTGCATAAGGTACCACTACTGAAAGTGAAAGGGTAACACCTGAGAGGTGAAGTGGTATCCAAACATTCCTGACAAGCTACTGTGTCAAAGGAAGACAGGTATTCTCAAACAGCAGATGATAGTTTAAGGTTAGGTAGGAAGAAAATAAATACCAGCAGTTGCCACTTATCCCATTCAACATAACCATGTGATATGCCTGAAGTTCACATAATTTGCAAATGTTTCAGAGAGGAAAAAGAAACAAGTATCTTTAGGATGACTAAGAAACTGCATATTAAACAGTAAGTCTTTATTACATAAAATTCTTACCTTCGTCCCTGAAGCTTTGATTTTTTCTACATAATCCCAGACAGTGTGGGGAGATATCCTGCCACCTACTTGAATACTATCAGGTAAATCCTATGAGAAAGGACAACAAAAATGTGAATCCAAATAAATATTGTGGTAAGTCCTTCATCCAGTATCTGTTTCATAAATTCAAAACATACTTCATTCTTCTAAAATTATAATTTAAAAATATCAGTAGAAGTTACAACAGAAGAAAAAAATTAAACTTTGGACATTTAAGATTTTCAGTGCAAAGTCAACAATATGTACTAAATTAGTTATCATTCAATACTGTTTGTCTATACCTTGCCAAAACTATTCTTTCTGGTAACATTAACTGCAAACACAACTGTACCGTGCTCTGGAAACATTCAAGCTGTCCGTCAGATCACACTACAATGTTTATAATAAACTTTCAAAATCTTCATCATGAGGGGAAACATAACCTTACATGGGCATAAATACATAGATGTAAATTCTTCTTGGATACTACTGAATTCATTGTTCCCAAGCAAAATAAACAGACTTTCAGAAAAATAATTTTTTTTTAAAATAAAGCAAAAGAGTTTTGGAACTCATATAACAATCCTTTATTATTAAGGATTACTGCATAGCCTGCACTTCCCTGATTTTCTACAGCAAAGTAAAGACAATCTTATTAATAGAAGACCTAAGTCCTTTTAATTAAAATTCTGATGCATCCTGTGTAGCTGTCAAGAAGGAAAATTAAGCCTTCTATGCTCTCTGACCTTTATTTTGTGACATGAAGACAACTACTATGAGCAGTTGCATGCTTTTCCTGTCTCTCAGACGCAGAAAAGAATGTTACACAAACTTTTTTTTTTAGGGATAGTTTAGTCACAATGCAAGGTTAGGACAGAACTGCCACCAGATAGGCAAAAAAACCCCACCCTCCATTATGCAGGTTTCTGTTATAGATGGGAAGATGAACCAGAGGTTCGTGTAATGAATAATGCTTGACTTACAAATATAGACCTTAACCTATGTCCTCCCACAAAGACTTTCTTCAGTACAGTGATCCTGTGTCACTGTCTTCCATCATTATACTATTATTAGACTACAAGGTAAATAAGTTGGTAAAATTAAAAATGAATTGCTCATTCTTTTCAATAATTATATTCTTTTCAATAAATATAAATACCTCTGTTAAATACTCAAAGGAGCCAGAAACTGGATAAGCCTTAATAACAAATTTTGCTACTGAAGGCATATTGATAAAACCCTTCCAGATGAAATTCAGGCGTGCCAGAAACAGACTTTCACATTCCACAGTACCAGGCGTTTCTGACCTAAAAAAAGGACAAACAAAAACCCATTTGGTTTACAACACAATATATTATACAAGGCAGTGTAAATCATAATTTTCCTTTATCACAGATATGCAGTATTATCAAGAATTGTCTTTCTCAGTTAAGCATACTTGAGGGTCAACAAAAAAGACAGGCACACAACCATGTTTCTCATCTCCCAGTGGAGTAGCTCTGGTACAGAAGGGGCAGTCAGATAAGCAGCACATTAGTGCACAGTCTATATTTTTTAAAACAGAGAAGCTGTTTTAAACGCTACTGAAGAGGACTCAAACACAGGTGCTGCAGAGTCAACAAGATCTTGCCCTGCCACAGGTAAAAGATGACAACACACTGCCTGCTGGCCTACACTGCTTTCCTAACCCCTGTATTTTGTGCCACCACTGTCTGTCCACCACCTGAATGCCTGTGTCACCCTACTCTCTCCTTGTCCCACAAGCTGGCTCCTCATGTCTTCTCACCTATGCATCATTTCCACACCTTCTGTGAGTACCTCCTCCCAATTCCACCTGTACAACTGTTTTTTCCTCCCTTCAAAAAAAGCCTCAGTTTTGTCAACAAAGCAGTTGAAAAAAAATAATTTCACAGGAGAGTGCTTCTCAACCTGAGGGTTTCCTTATGAAAAGGATTAGACATTTCAACATTTCCCAACATGCTGCTATCAAAATATTCTAGGCATGCTATCAGCAGTTTTAAGATGCCCAGTAGTAGCAGATGTTGTGCTGTTACAGTAACACTGTAACCTATGTTTATTCCTGTCTACACTGGAAATTACATTGAACCTATTGTAAGCTATTAAAAACCAAAGTTCACTGTCCTTGGTCAAAGATTACACTGTCCTGATAAAGGCAAAATTTCAGCATGAACTTTGGTCAATTCTAAATTAATGGGAGTTGATGTTTTTCTAGAAAAGCCTCCCTCAAACTAGGAAGAAACAGCCTCATAAACTGCAATTTCCTTTTTAGTGAGTATTAGTGTGGAAGAAAATGAAGAGAGAGCTGACAGCAAACACAGCAAAACATCAAACAAGCTGCTGTTACCTGTTATTTCTGGAAAAGCACTACTTTGGATTTGAAACTAACCTGATTTATCAGTGTAAATGCTCTGTTTAGAGCAATCTCAAATCCTCTGAATTTATATATACACATATATAAAACCACACTCATTTAAATGCAGTAATATACATACTACATGCCTTAACACCAAAAGACAACATGAAATTTATATGCTGTTTTTTTGTAATATGAACTCTTTTTAAACCTTGTAGCACCAGAAAACATTGTTTTTTGGGAAAAGTAAACTATGTGGTAATTAGCAGCTTGCAATAGCAATATATGTAGTATTATGTATATAAATGAACATCATTTACTCCAGCAGAGAACTCAATTTTAAAAACGTGTACAACTTCAAGTACTCAAATAGATTAAAGAAATGCCATTAAAAAAGTAGCTTTAGACATAATGTCTTAACAAGATTAATCATGTCTTTCATTTAAAAATACTGTTTCTAAAGCTTATATTACTTTGGGAGAGGTGTGAATGACTTGGATGAGTCTTGCTTGTCATCTTCCAGTAATTCTGAAGCTAAAATACTTGACGTAGAGGAGAGTGCATCTGCAATGCTCTCTGCTTCATTGTCTGACTGCTTCCGGGCAACCCCGACAGACACTTTGACCTTCTTCCCAGACAGGTCATCAGTAGGTGGAGCCATTCGGCCTGCAGAAAAGAAGTGCAAAGGGTTTCATTTTTTAGTAAAGAAACAAAAGGAGGACTTCCTCTGAACACAAGGAAGACTCAGGAAAAATATTACATATTGCTGTTGAACTGGGATAGGATAAGGAACTCACATATTTTACATGTATTTATAAGCTCTATAAATTAACACATTGTATATGTTTATACAGTACTAAACATAAATTTGCCACTGCAATGGCATAGGATAAAGAAATGAGGAATCAACATAGGAATGTATGAGGAATCAATGTAGTATGTACACCACTATAGGGATTTCACTCCCTGAAGCTGTTTTTTTAAAAGACAAGTGTATGCCAATAGACTTTCCTTTTAATAAACAGTCTCTTCTGTAAATTATGAAGTAAAACATTCCTTCCATAACTTTGTCAGCAAACTGAGTAAAACCCCACATTTATTGAAATTCATGAGGGATATTAAGATTTATGACTGAAAATTACAGAAATGAGATCTATTTATTTTCTTGTGCTTTCCCAAATTACCTATGCAGATTTTGCAGTTTAGATCGAAGAGATGATTTTTATGTTGACTTGTGGTGTCCGGAGATGCAGATTCATTTATTTCTTTATCCTTTTCAGCTTCTTCTGACTTCTCAAACAACTTCGTATTAGGTTCCTAAGAAAAGTCAAACACATTTCAGTTAGGCTTTTTTTATCCCTCTGTTAATATTCCTTGCTTAAAAGACATAAAGCTCTTCTTTCAGCTGTAAAGATTAAAATTCTATCACAAATCTACAAATTCATTACAATAACAAATTGGTATTCTCAAATATCTTTAGGTATCTTTTAGAATATTTTCTAATTTCTATTTTCTACTACTGCCAGAATTCATCATACAGTCACAGACACAACACAGAAGGAAAGAAACTAACAAAATCACTAGGCCAGGAACTCAGTAAAGATAGAAGAAAAATTAAACTAGAACCAGACCTAACAGATATTTATAGACCTGAACAACAAAATCATAAACAAAACACTTCACAACCATATTGTCTATGAACTAAATACAATGTAGTGCTATGCTTTCTTTCCTACCTGAATTTCCATTACTTCCTCTTGTTCTTTCATTGGTGTCTCACTTTCAATTTCTATTTCTCCTTTGTGAGTAATTTTTGTGATAGGTCTTCTTTCAACCTCCCTCTGTTCTTTCTCAATCATTTCAATTGTCTGTGAAAACAAGAAGTTATGTGTAATTATTCCCATACAATTTGGGAATCCAGCAATATAAGAGGTAACTGTACTGCAATTAGGAAACCCTCTAGGAAGAAAAGTAATACATTCTTATTTTGCAAGTGTCAAGTAGTTTCACAAAGCAAACATGCAAGCAGACTGTCTAACTTCCCCCACAGTGTAGCAGCAAGTACTTACCAGGCACTCATTTAAATAAGTTATAAAGCAAACCTTCAGCACTGTCTTAAAATACCGGTAATTTTGATTTCCCAAGAGCTAAAGAAAAAAGTACATCCATTCTTTTCCCATAATAACAGGGACAAGGTAGGATATAAACATATGCAGATTTGTATCCTTTTTCAACAGTTTTGTTGGTTTTTAGTACATAAACCTACTGCTTCACCTCCAAAGAAAATTTAAAGGTATTCTTAAAAATAATGGAGATGCTAATTCTGATCAGCACTGCTGCTTTGGTTTCTTGCAATAAAATAAAATATAACCTGTTATTTCTAATATTGCTTCTAAAAGCAATAAAATAAAATATAAACCATTATTTCTAATATTGCCTCTTAAAGCACATTTCCATTTCTTATACCAGGAATGAGTTGTGTTGGCTGTCCCAAATATCTCAAGCCTGATTTACTAAGGAGACAAGGATTCTATGATTGCTTTATCTGCCTGAAAATACCAACGTACTTTTGAACATCCTGGGGAAATAACAAAAAAAAATTAGTAAGTAGCAGTCTCAATGCTTTGCTTAAATAGTAATATGAAAAATACAATCAAATGATACACTGCTATTTATTTTGCATGCTTCTAGAAATTTTGAAATAATTAGGACCCTTCAGCAATTTTTTGTGCAGCATAAGCTTTTTTGGAAGATATTTCTCATATCAGTGGGATATTATTTTGCATGGTCTGTTTTCAGAATTTCACTGATGTTTATAAAAATAAATGTAAAAAAGTTCCACTACAAAAGATGAGCTTTGGAGAGATACAGAATAAACAAACTTTTCATTCTTTATAGGCCCTTGAAACAACTTCAAGATAATCAACTGGTGTTTTTCCACAGAAAGTAGCCAAAGGTTATTGTGATTCATAAACAGGTCTAGTCACAATGTGCAATGACAAAGAAAAAACACAGGAATAGTTACTATTGCAAAGCTCATTGCAGTCCCTAAAGCAGCATTCCACTCTACTGAATCAGTTATTACCAAACATTCATTTTGAGCACAAAGATGAATTTACACTACCCAAATATCATGCTTTTACATTCTATGATGTGGAATATAAATACCAAAGATTCTGTCAATCCAGATTTTGTAAACTAGAAAACTTTTAATGGCCATTTCCAAGCAGCTGCAGTCATCATCAAACTAAATGCTCAATAAATGGGGCAATGTCTAACAATTATTTTTCTATAAAAATAATAGAGGTCCTCTTATTCCTGTTTTGCTTTCTAAATTGTCAGCACAGCAATATGGAGTGACTTTCTGTTTCGAGAAGTCATGCTTAAACAAACCTAGTAAACTTCCTACCCTTTCT
>VZRX01021686.1:22924-34684 GCA_013398075.1 Notiomystis cincta
GCTCTGGATTTACTTCCTGGAGACTGATTTACAGCTTCAGCAGTAAGTTGGAAACAACACCAGTATGCTCTGGTTTGGTTTGTCCAAATAGATTTCTCTCCCTCTTTAAGAAACTGGTGTTTATAAAGCTCCAGCAACAGCTTTAAAATCTTGTGGAAAATAAGGACAAAGAAGCCTTCAATCTTGAGACAGAAAGAAGAAAGAGCAAGCAGCAACAAAGTTGCAAGGCAAAGGAAAGTGTGTGGTTTCCTCCTTTCAGAAACTAACTAAACTTCTTTCACTTCTGTCCTAACAACATCTTTGGGTTTTGAATTGTAAATTAATTATAGAGATCCTCCTTCTTGGTCAGAGCTGCATTGTGCAACATCCATTCTGCTCTTTCTGCATACACTTAACCTGTAAACAGAAGTTACACATGCTTAGGCTGTCAAATAAACAACATAAGTTGGCAAATCTTACATGTCTGTTTTCTCTCTGTCTCCAAGCAGCCAATTCTTTGGAAGCCAGTTCTTCGGGGCTCATTTTTATTAGATGATCTGGAGTAACCTCTCCTTTCAGTACTTTCTTAAATAATATCTAGAATAAAGAAGAAAAGTAACTATTGCTATCAAGACAAAAATAGCTTGCAGCAGGAAATAAATCAGAGAAGTAACATACAACATGCTCTGTACAGCTAAATGTAGTGTGTGGGTTTGTAATTATCTCCACTGCAGGAAGCAGATTTTATAACACAAAAAGCTTAATTCCAGAGCTCCATATATTCTAGATAACAATGTATCTACATATACCCTTAATGATCAAATGTATAATTAACAGCTGTTTCAAAGGAGAAAGAGAGTTTATGCCCACTGCAGCAGTAACTCGGACAGTTTGCTGGGTTTTTTTTAAAGGTGCAAATCCTCTGCATTACACAACAAAAAGAAGAAAGTATCAAAGAGGATATTTGTGCTTCTTGACTAAATGAAGTCCCAGGGTAAAAAAAAGGCAACCAACTAATTTAGCAGTATAAGCAAAGAGAAAACAGAAGTTAGCTGCTAGATAAAAGTTAAGATAGAAGTTCTTATAATTTACAGTTGGCTAACTGTAATGGCAAAATACTATAAACAAAGAGACTTGATCAGAGCAACTGATAAAAGACAAAAGACAGAAGCTTAGGAGGATTGATGTTGAACAATGGGCTCATAGAAAGCAGAACAGAGAGTGAAGACCAAGCTAGAGAAATCTGGGTGGAAAAAAGCACAGAGAGGAGATCCTGGACTGAAAAACAGGTGTAGTAAACAGCAAAGAATTATGTGGGGGGACAAGAGTATCTAAATACCAGATCAGTGGTAAAGAGAAACACAAACTAGGCAGGCTACATCTACTACACTTTGAAACCAATCAAAAAAAGGTACACTAGGAGCAAGGAGTTGGAGAATTAATGATGGGGAAGAACACAGAGGACACTGAGTGCTCAAAGAAGTGCTCAAACAAGCAACATCAAAAAAAAACAAGGAAATATAAAAAAAAACCAAAATAAACAGGTTAAATTGCAGGAGGATTGATAATGTTTCTCCACTGAAGACTGTTCCTTTAATCTATAGCAAATCAGGGACTTTTGCAAAGGACAACAGACAAATCACACATACACTATTTTTAGGATCTTTCAGATTGAACATTAAACTTCTGTATTTGTTCTTATACTTGGCGTCAGTGTCTCGAAAAAAGGAAAACAGCTCTCTTTCAATCCTTGTGGCAACTTTTGCTGCTCTCTCCTCAGGGATCTTTAAACTGGAGTCTGTCAGTCTATAAGAGAACACAATGGCAAAAATTACAAAATGCATGTAAATAATTAACATTTTTCCTCTGCCTTCCAAAGGAAAATATTTATAAACACAAATTAATAATTTCATTTCTTAATACATCTTTACCTTTTCATAAGAATTTCCTTAAGAGATTGCTTAACACTTTGTCTTATCTGATCAGCAGAAGGCTTGGAAGCTGGCACAGTTGGCAGGTGTGTTGTACTAATGGATCCTTTCTCATTTTTCTTTTTCTTAATTTCTTGTTTCTCATGTGTACCTATTAAAACACACAGTTAAATATTGTAAAATACTCAAGTAGTAGCTTTATTTATAAACTTTTGCTGCTGATGAAATTCCTTTAATGAAATTTTATTTTTAAACTGCTAAGAATTGACCTTAAGGAGTGGACCCCCAGGGTGGAGAGTTTGTGTTTGGTTGGAGTTTTTTTCTTCTTTGGTTTGAATTTTATGATACTTAGATTAATCCAGAATAAAACTTCCTTAGCAGAAACAGGAGCTTTGCCCTTTGATTTACAATATTTTCTTCTACACCAAATCAAGATGAACAGTGCTCACTAGCTTAATCTTAAGTATGATTTTTGACTCTGAATTTTTGTATCAGCATTGATTAATTTTTCAATTAATAAACTGAGAAATAATATACTATGAAGCACATATAAGCATAATAGGCTTTACTTTTAAATACCATTTTACATTAAACTTAGCATTTCTGCATCTGTTAGTCATCCAAATTATTTCAATTATAATAATCTCATCTTCTGATTCAGGTAACACTCAAGGTCATTATAAGGTTTGTATCATAAATAATACAAATAATGGATAAGTTTAATCAAAGTAAAATCATTAAAGAAAAATTACTAATTTTCAGAGGGTCAACTTAGAGCTGGTTTGTGTCAGCATTTTGAGCAGTATCCTTTAGGAAAGCAATAGGAAATAAGTAATACTAATTTCTTCATTTTATTTTCAGAAAAAAAGGAACAAATTGAAGACTGATAAAGATTTCTGGAATTCATCAGCATTGGCAAAAAAACCAGAAGAGCTAAGTGATATATTTTTAGACAAAAATTCAAAGCTTGAGTTTCACAGTAAAAGACACAGTTCTCACACAAAATCTCACTAGCATTGCTGCTGAGATTTCAGTCCCAAATGACAACAATTTCACATTACAGTGATCTTAGAAGAAAAATGCTTCCTGGAAGGGAGCTGGGGAGAGGACAGAAGTTGCTGGGAGGGTAAATATGTCCCTTCAACCTTTCAAATGAAGTTTAATGAAAATCTGATGACTCAGCAAGCAATATAATGTTCCCCTTTGAAATGAGTTGATAAAATTGTCAATTTGTCAGTTATTATCAAAAGACATCAGTAAGTCAAAATATAATTTATAGAGCAATTAAACCAGTTTTATGTCTACAAAGCATTTCATAGTATTTTATGAAAGAGTATTTCAAAGTCTCATGCAATGGGAAATAGTTTAATACAGAGATGTCTATATACTTTTTATCCCATTTTTGATTATGTGAGCATCCTCTAATATTGAAACAGGGAACACAAATCTACCTACTAAATAAATCTTAAAAAGAAGTGAGAAATAAAGATCATAAATGTTATGGAACAAACAGCTCTTCAGATCATCATCACTTCCACTATGGAACATGATTTGAAAAACTGATGCTATAAAGCAAGTTATGATCCTCCACTGTACATAGATGTGAATTACACATGGAGGATATCCCCAAACCTTGGTACCTGATTTTGTGGACCTTTCCACTGTATTAAGGGATTCTTTACTTGTTTTTTCGTTTTTATCTTCAGGGGACCGCCGAGGAACTACAGCAGTTTGGGATCCTTTCCGAGCAGGAACGTGCTGCCCTTTTTTACTGTCTGAGTCTCTGGACTCCGGTAAGTTCTTCCCATCCCCAGATTCCTGAAAGAAACATTTACACATGTTAACATGCTACTGAATGGTACAATCAACCTCTATGTAATTACCACATATTTTCCTCATTTTTTTCCTTTTTACACTGTACAATATATATCCTGGATGTATGTGCCACCATATAATCTTCTAAAGAATTACTGAACAATATCCCAAAGTTCTGCCAAGCATTGCTTAATATGCTCTTTTAAATATTGGCTCAAGATAAAGCATAGACAATTTGCATTTAAGCTCTGTTGACCACCACTAAGTTTGCAGTTATTTTAAAAACTCAGGGATACCAACGAACATCCCTTAACCAGTTTTAGCCACAGAGGTCACTGATGTTTAGAAAGCATATGTAAAATTAAAAAGAACAACTTACATTCTAGAATTTCAATACTACCACCAAGACAGGATTACTGATGATTGTTATCATGAATATGACATTATATACTAACAGACTGAAGAACTGCCTCAATTATCTTTGTAAATTATCCTTTGGTTAGGAAAATTAGACATAAAAGGTAGAAAAGCCCCAGTCAAAACACTAGGCTTTTTTTTCTACATGTAATATGAAATAAAAACAATCAAAACTAAAATACTGTTGTCATATTGTTTTACTTTGAATATCTGCAGCTTATAACATACAGGAAATTGACAGTTGTCCTGTAAGACATTTAGAAATCTGAAAGAAAAATGCACTAGGTTCTTCCCCATTTCTCTGTACATCTGTTTGTATAGGTTTATATAAACACTCAGGACTAGGATTTGATGATCCTTATGTGTCCCTTCCAACCTGGGATGTTCTATATGCACATATCCCTGCTTGATGTAAGAAGAGTTTAGCAATACCATCTTGAAAGAGTCAAGCCAGTTAGAAAATGAAGCAACTTTGCAAATAATTTAAATTCACAGAGATGTCTGAAACATGGCAATGGGACAGGCAGAAACCTTCTAACCCCAGTAATTAAGAGAATTTAAAACATTAAATAAGGCTCACCCGTCTGAAGATTTTGACTTTGTGCTTCCCAGTGTCCTCTGTTTGCTTTTTTTCAGTCGTTGTATTTAGATTACAAGCAGGTGTTTGCCTTGACACCCCCACTTTTTCACACTCAATTACTTTTTCTTCTTTATGCTCAAGTTTCACTTGAGTATCTGGTACATTTTGATCAAAACACTCCATTTTTTTGTCTTCTTCAGCACAGCATTTCACACACACATACTCTTTATCTTCTTCACCCATCTGCTGTGCTTGAGAAAGGCTCAGTCCAACACAATCACCATGAAACCAATCATCACATCTACCACAACCTACCATAAATCTGAAAACAAAACAAGATGTAAGTCAGTGAAAACTGTGAAAGACTATGAAAGAAGACACAGCACCTTCAGCAGGATGTATCATAATTGTTTTGATTTGTGCATCTCAATCATTTGTTCTTACCCGGTGATTTTCTTTGGTGCTTTACATCCATCTCCAGCCTTACAACATGGTCTCATCTTCCTGAGAGGCATTTTTTGGCATTTTTGCTTTTTACAGTAGTCCAAGAGACTCAAAATTTCACTGTGTTCTGTGCAACTTGCTCCCAAATCCTACCAAGCTTCTCTTCAGACTATTATCAATGTTCTTATGAATGTTAAGAAATAAAACCAAAACCCCACCAATTCTCAGGAACAGTTAACTTGTTTGAAATTTTCTTGCAAGGTATTATCCTGGCTTTCCTGCAAATATGATTGTAATCATTCATCACAAACACACCAGCAGCTACAACCTTCCACAGCAGTATGAGGTTTTTAAATGTTTTGGCAAACACAATGGGCATATCAACCTGTTCTAAATCAGTTGGTATTTTACATCTCATTCCTTAGACCATTATTACTAAATTATTCTGGAAAAGTTGTTTTTCATTCTCTTTACTGGTGAATATGGGGTCAGGAGTTTGGCTTCCAAAACCACCTGTCCAGCTTGCAGTGACTGTTTTCTTTTAAATAAGGTACACACTTTTGTGCTACTCAGCTATTTTATTGAGAGCTAATAGTTATTTAAAGGATGTTTCACACCAAAATGACTATCTTTTAAAGGACACCCTTCAACTCACAAGTATCTTAACTGTAGGATTTTAAAAGCAGAATGAACTTTAGATATAGATAATATTTTCAAAGCATAGTAAATATCACCTGGTCTAAAATAAAAGCAGTTTCTGATGATTTAGTGGAAGCATTTTGAAAACTTCATTAGGTATCATGAATACCTAATTGCACCAATAAGTACAATAAGCAAGTATTTCGGAATGATGTGGAATTTCAAAGTTTCATAGGCTAAAAAACAACTATTTCACGAGATCTATATGGTAGAAATTATTTTTTACGAATAATGAACCTGGCACCAAAGAACAGCTTTCAAATGATGTAGGAAGATCTCTTCCAATATCCACTTACATTCTTTTTCCCCTTTTATATTTTTGAGGGAGGGTGGGGGATGAGGAGTGTTTGTTGGTTTTTGTGGTTTTGTTTGTTTGTTGGGTTTTTTGTTCAATTTTTCTTTCTTTCTTTTTTGAACTTTGTTTTAGGCTTACGTAAACTATATTCAAGATATGTACTTTAACATATAGTCTGGACAAAGAAAATCCAGAAAGACTGCAAGTGTATTAAAGAAAGTAGAAGGTCTTTGTTATTACTGAAAAATTTACTGAATTCCTAGGTTTTGAATTTCATAGAAGACAGACTTGACTTAAAGAGTAATTAATGAAAACCTGGTTATTTCAGCACTATATTTAAGAGCTAAATACACTGACCTGCAAACTCTATTTCTTTAACCTAATACCTTATAAATCTCTACCATAAGGTGATTCTAAGCAAAATGATTCCTAACTTATGTATGTCCCTACTCAGGCTAGGATCTGCTATCTGCTGACTTACCTACTTGGCAGAACCATATAAATATTACAGGATGTGCTTAGAGCAACTTTCATTCTCCAGAACTGTAAATGGATGTTCCAGGTGACTGATGCAGGTATTGTATTCAAAAACTACTGCTACCTCAAAGAGATGAAAACTTTTATTAACAGCAGATGCTTGAAACAAGAGAACAGAAGAAAAAACTATATCTTTATGTTCTGTTCCTCCCTACTCAAAATATGTCAGGATTACACTCTGCCAAAGAAAATATTGTTTTGATGCAAAATGATTCTGAGAAGTTTTAGAGGTCCATCAGGTTGAGAAAAAGCCAATGATGATGCTTGCTAGATTTTAAGATTTTAAACTCATTTGGGAAGAAAAATAGTTTTTCATTCTGAATTTTCTTTTTCTGAGCTGCAAGTACATTAATAGTACTACTTGTCACTAGCAAACATCATCTGTCCATCTACTTCATAATTTTAATTAGGAAGGCAGAGGTTCCTTCATGTTTTGTCAGTATCTCAATCTTTTCAGATTCACGTTCCAGCAAATTGCAGGAACAAGAAAGGTAATGTTAGGGTGCAATTACTTCTGATGGTCTTAGCAGAGTAATACCATAGCATTTATAAACACAACAGAAAAACAAGAAAGAAGAGATCGGACTGCTACACAAAGCTGACTGCTTCTCAGAGCCTAGAGCCAAACATGCAAGGGGAGGAATACAAGGTGAGTGCTTATTTCATTACTGCAAGGGTCCACAGCAGGTGCTTTACAAAGGACACATCTTGTACCACTGCAATAAAATACTGGTAAAGTCTGGCAACACTGAAACTGGTTACGAAAATTCCCCATGTAAGATTTTCTGCAAAAGCTGAAATAAGGTCAAAGCACACAGTTCAAAGCATCGTGCTTAAAGGGTGTTTTGGTGTCCTAAGGAATTAATGCCTGTTGTTCAAAAATAAAAGGAAACCAAGAATACACCATCATGAAGCCACAACTGCTATTAATTGAATTTTTATTAAAATACGTATTTTTTTCTAGTTTGTAAATTCAAGCATCAGAGACTAATTTGTTAAACGAGGAAGATGGATTGCAGTGTTTAGTAACCAAAACAAACCATTCATATTTAGAAAATGGATGTTTGCTGAAGAGATGAAACTAAAATACACAAGATGCTGCATATCTTCAACTTTAAATTGACAGCAAATGGAATTTTTCAGCTTAGCTCACACATATTAAGGGAAGTAATAGAGATGGTGTGTAAGTAAGGCACCAGGATAGGTATCCAGTCTTAGATCTTTATTTTCAGGTCTATCAAATAAATAATAAAAATTTTAAAAGTCAAAAAGCCCTACAATGAATTCAGCTCAGAAAGATCATTCTTCACTAGAACTACACACCAAGAGAGAGATGTCATTCAAGCAAACTACTGAAGATGGAAGATTCATTTGGCTTCATTCCAGTCTTCACAACAAGGTTTCAGTTTAACACACACAACAAAACTTCAGAATTCAAGATTCAGAAACCACTACAAAAATAATCAAGGAAAGTCCATGATGCCTGTACTATAAAACAGAATGTATTGTTTACAATAGTTTTGTTTAAACCTAGTTATACAAAATGATAATAAAAATATTGGTGGCTGCCTGCCTAAAAAAAAAATCACTATTTCTACTAATTGGGTTTTTTTTTTTCCACACTAGTCAAATGCAAGACTGTAACTTTTGAGGCTGGGAGAGAACATACTGATTTTGATACCAGTAAATCATCCTTTTTACCATAAGGCCACTTTACATCTTTGTCTGTTTCACTCATCTGCACACAAAACAACTATGATTTGTAGCAATTATAATTGGGTAATGGGCAATGTTCAAACTAAATAGAGGAGTCAAGAAAATCTGAAGCCTGGTTTGAAGGCTCAAGGATGTCCTTTTGCACAGTTGTTATTTTTGACTGAAGCAGTTCTGGTATCTTGGACTAGTAAAACATCAAAGTTTCTGACTGCAGATTGCTTCAAATTTGAAGTGCAGGACTTTTACCCATGTTGTAAGGCTGGACTGGAAGATGTAAAGCTGAAAGAGAAAGAAAAATGTTTTAAAATATTAAATCATGCCACATTCAATGAAAGACTTGCTTTCCTTGGACTTTAATATAAAAAAATTTTTTGGAAGAAAAAAAATTTAGAAAACTGACAGGTGACAGTAGATAGTAGTATAACTCATTGGGACTTTTGCATGGAGTAGGCTATTGTTTCATTCCTTTAAAGAATCCCCTTGGTAGTCCACAAATCAGCATGAAAACAGACACTTCAAAATCAGAAAGTAATAGGTGAAACATAAAAAGAGACAGAATAATTAATGCAAACCTGCCACAACCTCTTTTATGATTGGAAGACTTTCTTTGGTGTGTTATCTGTAGTAAATTAAATTCACTTGTTAGATGAAAAACTCAGGCTTGGACAATTTATTTTCTAAATATTTGGGCCAAGTTTTAAAATTACCTTCATACATTCAAGTTATGTAACAGCAGCAAGTTTCCAGAGAAATTCATTACTGTAAAATGGGCAGAAACCACCTCACTCATAAAATAGATTTTCATTGTAAAGTTATACTTGAGTAAAATAAAAAACAAATCAGAAGCTGTCAAGAGCTATTCAGTGTGGGACAGTAATCAGGATTTTAAGATTAATTAATCATGTAAGTTGCATTGCAACAGAGAATCATTTATTTTGAAAACAATTGCTTCTCTTTAATCCTTCATGTTTGTGGTACATAGAATTGGGGAAAATACCACAACAGGACTCAAATCTTAACCAAAAAAAACCCCAACCAAACAAAAAAACCCCAAATCAAACTATTCAAAGCAACACCCTAGCCCTGAACTCACCTAAGAGGAGTAAACCCACTGTTCACTTTTTAAAGACTTCAGTATTTAAAGCAAGTCCCCCATCTGCACTTCCATCTCTTAATGGCACTGTTCAGCAATCTTCTACAGATCTGTTGTAAACTTGTACAACTGTTTCTCTGCTGCACTGATGCTACAGACCAGCCAATGTTAAAGCAGAGACAAGATATTCATGGCATGGCAGCTTTAGCAGTGTATGTTCCACATGAAGTAGTATGGCTTGATACAAACCTCAAATGAAATGTGTGTCTATCCAAAAAAACTGCACTACCTTGTAAGAGCACAGAGACATGAACAGTTCCACTTGTTTCCTTTTTAGCAAAGCCTAACACAAGTGATGTGATTTTTCAAGTTCTGATCTTCTAGAAAAACCCACAAACCCATCTCAATCCCTATCAGCAGATCTCTTTACATGAAATTTGCAGCATATGAAAAAGACACTGCAAACTTATTGCCTAAGTACTAAATTTCAATAACTCATATTTTATGTCATATGTTTCTTCTCTTTCTTAAAGCATAATTTTCTTTGCTTGTCATATGACAGGGACCCCTCCAAAAGGAAGCAGCAAGACGACAAATAATCCTGTTTTTTGAATTAAAGATGAATTCATGAAACTTGAATGAAAGCCAAAACCACTAAACTTCCCCCAAACCCTGAAAAAATAGAACACTTTTCTGCATATTAATTACAAATCTGCACTAAAAATTATATATTTATATATATATATATATATGATCATTAAGGGAAGCTACATTACCAGTGGATTCTACACATGTTGCATGTTTCAGGATAAGCATCATATGCTTTATAAATTGCATTTATAAGCAGTTTGTATTTATGCTCATCTTTCATAAAACTATTTTAGACAACTTATGGTATCCATTTGCTTGATTCCTTAATGCTACTGGTATTAATAATAATCCTGCCAATACTGCAGCACAGCAACATAATCCATATAAAATCTACTCATACAATTATGTAACTGTAAATAAAAATCGCAGTGGAGTCCTTCCATTCGTTAATTATACATTACAGTGCTGTTTTGTTTATACTGTCATTCGGTTTTTCTACAGCTGGGGCTGGGAAAGCACGATAGCTTTTAATGTTGCAAGGCTTTTCACAGAGGAAGAAAGCAGTAACAGAGGCAGAAAATTTAAAAGCATCATCCATTACTGTAAAGTGATGACATCTTCCATAATCTGCATTTTACATACTCATACTATCTAATGGACATTTACTAGAACTCGGGCACCGCCATTATTCTAATTACTGTTCCTTGTGAAGAATGTTCCCACAACAAATTGTTTGCTGTATACTATCCACTGATGCCAGACATCACCACCTTAAAAAAAAAAATATGCATATGTAATTTAAGGATGGCTGTAAGTTTGGAGACTTAAGCTCCTTTCTCAACCACTCTCTTCTGTACTGGCTGTGCAAATTGTATAANCAAACTATTCAAAGCAACACCCTAGCCCTGAACTCACCTAAGAGGAGTAAACCCACTGTTCACTTTTTAAAGACTTCAGTATTTAAAGCAAGTCCCCCATCTGCACTTCCATCTCTTAATGGCACTGTTCAGCAATCTTCTACAGATCTGTTGTAAACTTGTACAACTGTTTCTCTGCTGCACTGATGCTACAGACCAGCCAATGTTAAAGCAGAGACAAGATATTCATGGCATGGCAGTTTTAGCAGTGTATGTTCCACACAAAGTAGTATGGCTTGATACAAACCTCAAATGAAATGTGTGTCTATCCAAAAAAACTGCACTACCTTGTAAGAGCACAGAGACATGAACAGTTCCACTTGTTTCCTTTTTAGCAAAGCCTAACACAAGTGATGTGATTTTTCAAGTTCTGATCTTCTAGAAAAACCCACAAACCCATCTCAATCCCTATCAGCAGATCTCTTTACATGAAATTTGCAGCATATGAAAAAGACACTGCAAACTTATTGCCTAAGTACTAAATTTCAATAACTCATATTTTATGTCATATGTTTCTTCTCTTTCTTAAAGCATAATTTTCTTTGCTTGTCATATGACAGGGACCCCTCCAAAAGGAAGCAGCAAGACGACAAATAATCCTGTTTTTTGAATTAAAGATGAATTCATGAAACTTGAATGAAAGCCAAAACCACTAAACTTCCCCCAAACCCTGAAAAAATAGAACACTTTTCTGCATATTAATTACAAATCTGCACTAAAAATTATATATTTATATATATATATAT
>VZRX01021686.1:35129-59965 GCA_013398075.1 Notiomystis cincta
TATGGTATCCATTTGCTTGATTCCTTAATGCTACTGGTATTAATAATAATCCTGCCAATACTGCAGCACAGCAACATAATCCATATAAAATCTACTCATACAATTATGTAACTGTAAATAAAAATCGCAGTGGAGTCCTTCCATTCGTTAATTATACATTACAGTGCTGTTTTGTTTATACTGTCATTCGGTTTTTCTACAGCTGGGGCTGGGAAAGCACGATAGCTTTTAATGTTGCAAGGCTTTTCACAGAGGAAGAAAGCAGTAACAGAGGCAGAAAATTTAAAAGCATCATCCATTACTGTAAAGTGATGACATCTTCCATAATCTGCATTTTACATACTCATACTATCTAATGGACATTTACTAGAACTCGGGCACCGCCATTATTCTAATTACTGTTCCTTGTGAAGAATGTTCCCACAACAAATTGTTTGCTGTATACTATCCACTGATGCCAGACATCACCACCTTAAAAAAAAAAATATGCATATGTAATTTAAGGATGGCTGTAAGTTTGGAGACTTAAGCTCCTTTCTCAACCACTCTCTTCTGTACTGGCTGTGCAAATTGTATAACCTGGATCCACTATAATTTACTGACAATTAGCACTGTTTTCAAAATACAAATCACCAAATAGTCATCTTTACTATGGGTAAAAATGGTTTGTTGTTTGCATCCATCAGCCAACTGTACTACTTTTCTGTAGTACAGTTCTAAAGAAACTTTTTAGGAATTATATGTAAGCAAGAGATCAGGAATACTGTACCTTTGCTAAATCAACTCCAGCCCTTCCCAATTAACCACCTTTTACAACATTACTAACTTTTCCTCTATATTAAAACATAGTTGAAATGTGGGGGGAAAGGAATACCCTAAGTAAAATCAAGTCCTGTATCACTTAATTTTTTTGTGAGGTCCGAGGTCAGTTTGTGTCTGACCACTCACACTGGACTTATCAAAGCAACAATGTAACAAAACCAGGAAAAAGAAAACCACAAAACAGCTGCAGAAGAGAATCCTCAAACTCCCACAGCCTATTAAAAAAATCTTACTTGTAACTGCTGAAATCAAGTGGCAGTCAGCGAATTAAAGTTACAAACTTGCTTTGTGATAATGCTTTCTACAAGATTTGCTTAGAAACACAGTATCTCAAGTTGTCAACTATCAATTATTCATCAAAAATTGATCGAACTCCTTGTTAAAAAAGACACTACAGACAAGGGAGAAAATCTAAAAAATGTCTGTTAGATTTTGTCAATTTGTACAAACAAGGAACCAGTTCAGCTCTCCAGCCTGCAAAGAATTTGAACATCTACAGTGAAAACCAGAGAAATCTTACATTAGCAGATTTCTCAATGTTTGCAGAGCAACCATCTTCATTTAGCACTATGCTAAGAAATTACATGTAATTTTTGAAATTCAACTGTCTTTAACAACCTTTAATCTGTCTTCAGGAAAAGTTACTATTATTTATGACAAAGCTTAGTATTTTCAGCATCACTTGGATTCATTAGGAATTTGAGTAGTAAATTCAGTTTAACATTTTTTGATGCATATCCATACACATACACATGTTTCACCTATAGACAGATAAATGAAAACTTCTGTAAATGATTTATGTTATTAGCTGATTAGGAAACATCTGACAGCAATATGGGAACACACTGGCAACATCAATCATGTTGAATATGGAAAACAACAATTCAAACAGTGCACTGAAAAATACCCTTTCAGATGTGCTGAAAATTACAGAAAGTTAAATTGTTATCTGACTTGTGCAGAAACACAAGGCTTAGTTTTCATATGAAAGAGCAATTCTTTTTAGTTACGTAGCCAAAGCACATCACAATACATCAAGCAAAGAGGCTGAGACAGTCCTAAAGCCAAACACTGACAAGCCATTCTCTGAGTAATGAATATATATATATATATTTATATATACAGAACAGCTGTGATTGTTACATGGTTACAGCTTATAAACTTAATGACAAATGAGAAAGAGAGCATGAAGTCATTGTTCAAAGCTCAGGTGCCAAACAGTGATAATCTATTAACAGAAAGCAAGTAAGCACTGTCTCCTACAAAGCAAGATGCTATAACTTGTAAAATTTTTTGATCATGCAAATCTCATGTTTATAAAACAGAATTCCTCCCTTCCCAGACAAACTCACTCTATCTTTGGTACCATGTAAGCATATTTTGACTTTGCATGTGGCCAGCAAATTACTGCGTGTATTCCTAAAGATATAAATTTACTCCATTTGTCATGTGCTCATCTGAAATAAAACAACATTGAAGTACCATCATTTACTGTTGTTCTAGCAGGCAGAATAAAATTACTCTGGGTCTGTGTAAGGCCTATGTAGGCATCACCCTTTGGGAATTCTGTACACAAAGAAAGCTGATGCCATGCTTTCCACACATTGTCTTTAACCTGAATCAATTCTCCAAGCTTGGTATTACAGTTACAAGCTAGTGGCTTTACACTTATTACAAAGGTTAAAGTGACTACTACTCTGCATCCTGAATTTTAAATATGTTACTTTAACATGACATTCTGCAAAGCTCTTGGCAAATTACTTCCCAATTTGGGGCTGTAACTTCAGTTTAACTTTTTCTCCCACAAGCAATTTGTACCACAGCACTGGATAAAAATTCCAAAATTGAAATAACCATAGAGCAAGATATAAACACAAACGTTGTGTCAGATCTCAGCTCTGCCTTTGACATTTCTGGAACATAGAGTCATTTGACAACATTGTGTCTTGTGCTTTCTCATTTTCTCTGATACAAAGAACAGAGAAAAAAGGATAAGACTGACCAGCTAGGTGGTTTCAAAAGGTAAATTTCTTGAAAAGTAGTCCAAACAGCAAATTAAAATCCCCTTTTCATTACAGTAAAGGTTGATAGCATTGATGAGTTTCCAAGAGAAAGAATTCAAATTTATCATCTTCTCTTTTGCACTATCTAGAAATGTTTTCTTTTTCTTGCACTAATAATTAAATAAGGATTAAATGGCAAGGCATTTGAGATACAAGTTTTGCTTCCTCTTGTATCTTAATGATAGCAAGTGAATCTGCAAGGTTTAAGTTACTTGCAGGATAAAACTACAAAGTAAAGTAATTTGAACAAATTAAAACTTTATTACTTAGACTCGTAATGATAAAAAGTGATGCACTGACTGTCTTAATTCTTTTGTTATTAGGCATGAAGCTCAATACTGCAAGCTTCCTTATTCCACTACTGTGTTTCAGTCACATTCTACATACAAAAATTCTGTGTTTATGTGCTAAGAATCTTTCTACATTTAGCAAATCTGATTATCTTCTGCTGAAAGCACTGGTTGTATCAACAATTTTGCAATGCAAACATAAAAATAACACAATTCCAACATAAAACCCCTAAAACACTAAAGAGTGACATCACAAAAATGGTGATACCCATAATTGCCATCTGTGGCAACTCATGGGCTGTCTCAATCCAACCTCAGCTGGTGATTCATACACTATAGTATTCTTCTGGCAGCACTAAGAACTGGCAGTGCAAAATTTGGTTTGTTGAACTTAATCCTGTATCACTGTGTATCCCTGTATCTTCTGTACTTCTGCTACTTTGACTTTATAAACTAAAATAAGTAGATTTAACTGAGTCACTGCCTCATCTTCCCATACTGGTTAGATCCATTTAGTAACAAAAATCAAGACTTTCTGAACTCTAACAAGACACTGAAAAAAGAAAATCCACAGAATGCTTAAAATATTAGCCAAAATAGAAAGAATATAGGACAAGTTCAACTCCAAGCCTGCATTTTTAACATCAAGTAGTTTAAATTCCAAATATCATATTTTGCTTTAAAAATATCCACAGAAGCATTTTTGTCTCCAGAAAGCAGCCTTCTGGGATGGAAACAGTTCACTGGAATACAGGCTACACACACAGTTCTACTGTTGTGGTGATGCTTAAGATGACAAAAACTAAAGAAATGCAACCTGCTTAAAATTAAACCCTCTTACAAAGACACAAATGGTAGACTCTTAAAAATAAAAGGAGGGTTTTTTTTAAATAAAACCACATGGAACTGAATTTGAGCAACCCTTGAATCAGGTAATCCTCAGGAACCAGGCAGAGCAAACCTCTTACTAATTCTTTTAGTAGGCCAAAATGAAGCAGTTACTACAGCTGCACAGTAAATGAATATTCATATATTTGTTTTTCAAATATGACACAATGAGTCAATAACGCTCAGAAGGGCTTCTTAGATACAAACAAATATCAAAAAAACCCCTTCAGGTGCCAAAGGTAATTGTTCCCTATTTCACTCTGATGTATGGAGTTTTAAAGAACAGTCACTAAAAATTACTATTAAAACTCTCTCACATAAGCCAATCACAAATATCTTCAATTTTACATGAAAAACCAAAAAGTAGGCTAGCAGGTAGAACAGCAACAAAAAATACTTCACTATTAAAATACAGTAAGTGTAGGAAAGGAATTCTTATTCTTGGACTGACACATCATTAGTGAAACCCAATGGTCTTTTTCAGCTCACTTACTGTGTAGAATAACTTTTCTCACAGAGAGATATTATCAACTTCATTGCAAAGTTTAAAGGCAATTTCAGATATGCCCACGTAGAAGTTTTATGGTTTTTTTTTTATGTTCTTCTTTCTCCCCTCCCACTATTTAATTTCTGTTACATGAAACCTCACTGCAATGATTACACAAATTGAAAAAAACCTCTGTATCTCCAGTATTCAAATTACACCTGTACCAGATATAAGTCACACATAAACAACTATTTGATTTTTTTGGTTGACAGTGATCCTTCCATTTAAGAGGTCTCTGCAAAGAGGGAAATGACAACCTGGAACACAGATATCTGATTTCTTTTCTATGAAAAAAAGTCAAGTTTAAAGTGCAAAATTAAACAGCATATAAGAATTATACATTCATCAAAATATAATATACTCCTATTATAAAATATTTCTATTCAAACTTTTGGGCCAAACTAGTTTTCTAATGCTCTATTTAAATGACCAAAAAAAAGTGTATGAGTGCAAAGGAAATTAACTGACTGTATGACAATATGACATACAGACTTGTATTGCAAGACTATGATTTTGTTTTGGCATGAGCAGCATGAAACATTTGGTGAAAGGAAAAAAAAATATCTTTCAAACCAGTAATAAATTCCTAAAACACACTGCCACACACACCTGTTGCCATGTGGCTTTTTGCAAAAGCCACACTGCTTGCTGGGCACCCAAACATGTTTGCTTTCACTAGCAGAGGTGTGTTCCAAGCCTTCCCTTTTAACAGTTGAAATGTTATCTGGAATGAACAAGGGAGGTTCATCAAGTGAAAGACTTTTGCTACTTCTTCTCTGTCGAGGTTGGAGATTCTTATCATTTCTTTTTGACTTGTTTTTTTCTTTATCATCCTCTTTCAGATGTTCTACAACAGGGGGATCTTTAGTCTCTGCCTCTTCCTTTGTGGAGCTATTAGCTTTTAGCCCAGTTGCAAGCTGGTGTTTGCTGGCTTGCTTCTGACCAGGATGTGAAACATGGCCTGACAATGAATGCACGGAGTGGTGGGTATCTTTAGAACAGCTTTGATGAGTAGGAGATTTCTCACTTGCTTTCTGAACTGATGACTTCTGGCCCTGCCCAGAAGCCTGGACTCGGGGTATTTTCTTCAGCTTTGTGTTGGTCTTTTTTACAGTCACTCCTGAACCGCTACTCTTTGCTTTCATACCCAGATCAGATTGTTTCTTCCTAATTTTAACTGGGTTATTAGGATGCTGATGACTCTCTTGCTCATCTGCATTTCTTTTCAGACTTGCTGAAGGGGGACTGTGCAGGCCCAAAACAGCAACACCAGCTCTCGTTCTCGACTGCATCATTTCTTGTTGCACCGTTCCCGATTTCTGCTGAGTACCTGCAGTCACATTTTGTTTATTCTGTGCTACAGATTTACTGTGCCGGGGCCTAATGTTCTTTTCACATTTTGTTGAAATACCAATTTGTTTCTCATCATCCTGAAATTTTGATGCCTCTGGGCATTCTACTTTAGTACTGCTGATCGGCTGTTGTACATTTTGGCTTGATTGGTCAACAACAGTGCTTTCTAATATGCTATTTCCTGGGTCAACAGAAGTAAACTCTTTGCTTTTCAAGTCTTTATTATCACAGTCTGTGCTGTCCAATAGTTTCTCAGATGGAGTTTCAGTTTTCTCCATTTCCTTGTCATCACCTCCAGCTTCTGTTACGCATTCCTTTACTGACAATGTATTTTCATCATGAACTTCCACATTGTGGGAACCTGAACTGCAATCAACCCCCTCTTTCACAGAGCTGGACAAATCTGAAAAGGTCTCACAAATTTCATCTGTATTTGTGCAAGCACTAGATAAATCAATATCTTTTCCAGTTACTTCAACTTGATTATGTTCTTCTGTTTTCTTCTCTGATTCCTCTGCTTTATTATCGGTCTTTTCTTCTGAAGAATTTTCCAAGCCCATTGAATCAATCACATCACTAGTTTCATTTTTAACTGGAATCATTTCAGTATCTGCAGATACTGAACAAACTGACTCAGCACTCCCAGAGTCAGTCTTCATTGCAACCTCTACTGTTTCTTTTGTTTCCCCAGGAGAAGGAGAACAGGATCCTGTTAAATTAGCACAACTTAACTCTTGGGATGTTTCTTCAACTTTTGCCTGCTCAGGGGTTTCAGACTTTATTTCCTTCACATCCTCAGGACCAGGCAGACATTTTGTATTACTCTGGGATGCTGTTGCTGCTGCTGCTGTTCCTTCCACCTGTCCTGATCGTCTCGTACTACGCCTAACCTCCCTAGGCTGCTCTGTTTTCAAGCGTGCAGCAGCATCTGTCTCTTTAACTGGACTTCTCTCTTGTTTCTGTCCATTTTTTGGAGCAGATCCACTTTTCACAGATGATTTCTTGGTGTTAACAGGAGGAGCAACATTGGAACGCTTGGCGAGCGTGCTCTGCCGCAGACTCCGTACTGGTTCTAGGAAGGGAAAAGAAAGTCTCTTAGCTATTCTGCTTCCTTCTCTTTGCAAATACACCACTGCCTAGAATAAAACTGACTTACCCCAATTTAGCTTATTGGATACAAAGAGAACTTAAAACTTCGTTGTTCACTAAACTTAAAAGCCTCCCCAAAACCAAATTACTTGTATTTCAATTTTACACTGACAGAGTTTGGATTAAAATCACATTATTCTAAAGGCTATGGAATTTCTAAGTGTACGTACAAAACACAAGTGATGATAGAAAGACAATCAAAACTAACTCTACTTTTCTATCTCTCAGCCTTTTCTATTTCAAACAAGAATTGCACAAGCTATATTGTGATTAGAAGCATAACTGAAGTTTGAAAATCTTTTAGAGAACAGTCTATGAATCGGAGATCCAGTCGCATTCTCACCTGATGACAACTTTTACATTTTCTAAACAAGTAAGCATTCCTGTGCCTTTCTAAACAGCACAATCACCAGCTTTGTACCACAGGCTCTTATTTAAATTCTGATTTCCATATTAAGTAACTTTATCTTTTTAACTCAACCTGCTCTGTAGGGGAAAAAGGCAGAGCAGTAAATAACTCTAGTTCAGCAAGTTAGAAAAGTCCTAACTATAATCAATTAGCTACTACAAAAAATTTCAATATTTTAATAAAATATTCATTAAGTTTATTGAGATACTTTGATTAAAGACTTTCTGACTGCAATTACTATAACTGATTTAAAACAAAAAGAGGATATGCGAATAAAAATTAATAGAATCAAAATTTTAATTGGAAATAGAGACATGCTAACCTAATATTCCAATGCTGTTTTGCAACTCCATCATGCTTTTGTTGGTGAAGAACCACATTATTAATCTTATGTAGGCAAAAGGATCAAAAACTCAAAAATTAATTTAATGACCATAAGCTGTAAGGAAGACACTAAATATTTATTAAAGAAGAATTCTAACTGACTCATACCCTATGGATGCCAGCTTCTAGCTGCAGTGCATGAAAAAGGAACTTTTTGTATTGGAATTCACGCAACCAAATTACATTTATAAATGTCAGGGGTGGGATTTTAAAGATTTAATTTAATTCAAATGTGCAAACACAATCCAGGATCACCTTGTGCCATTAAACGCGGTGATTTCCTCGGTGATGTGACTGATGCTTCTTCAGCACGGCTTCTCAAATTCCTATTAGGTAAAGCAAGCTCATCGTCATCAATGGTGTCATTACCACTCTCTTTAACTCCTTCTTCATCCATAGTAACATCAAGACCAATAACTGGAAAAAACAAACAAACAAGAAAGATCCTAAAACTTAAAATGATCAAAAAGTGTTGCAGCTATAATGCTGAGCAAGACAGGGGAAGAGACAGCAAAAAATAAAGAAATTTTCCATTTATAATCAAACAAAAGAGGAAAAAATAAAGAAATGAAGGACAGAAAATTCCCATGTGAGGCAGTTTCAATGTAGCAGAAGCTATCACCCACAGCTTAAAACTTCTGTAGATAGTCCTTATAGCTTTTTTGTGGACTCACATTTTTATTGGGGTTTTTTGCCACAGGAAGGTCCCCAGTCTTAGAGGATCAGCTGCCCCTCACTGTCCCTTCCCACCTAAGAAAAAGTGAAGAAAGGTAAACAGCAGAAAGAGCTGATCCAGAAGTGCAGAGTGTAAAAATCACAGTTTTCTCAAAGGACACCGTTTTAAAACTCTCAGCCCCACCCATATCACATATTTGCATCTGTAATGCCTTTTTGGAAGAGCTTTAAGTGCAGCAAGCACTTAACCTCCCAGGAGACACAGGGAACATTGTCTTTGGTGAACTCCTATCCTCCACTAGTTCGAGAGAGATCCCAGAGCTTGCTCCTGCTAACAGGTTTCCTAAGAGACAGTCAGGTCACTGTATCAGCCATTCTCCTCACTTGCTCTAAGTTTGGTTCTTGCAGTGGTAGCCTCTCTTATTTAAAGATCCTATGTGTGATTAATGAATCCTGGTCCTTATGGGATGCAAAATTTGTGAGATCATGCCAAATACCCATGTGATTTTACAAAACATGTAGGAAGCTCTAACATATATAATAGAGACTCAAAACAATCAAATATGCCTGTTTTTCACTATTAAGACACCAACTTGTAATTATTTTTAAGATAAATTCACATGACACATATAAGATATCTATAAATTTCTAACAATTGCTTACTTAAAACTGACATAAATTAATATATTGATTACAAAAATCAAAAAAGCAAGAAGTTAAATTAAAAATTGTTAGAATTTTTAGACCAGCTCAGAAAATCTGTCAACTCCTGGTCCTTCCCAAGTCTGATATTACTGCAACTTAAAAAAGTCAATGCCCTTGTTTAGGCACTACAATAATAAGCATACTTTCAAAATAACAAAAATTGGAAGCTGTAAAACACTGCTGTAGCTAGACTGATGATAACCAAGTCTATCAATCTACAATCACCTGCCACGAAGAATGAAAAAAATAAAGTAACCAAGCAACATGTTAGAAGTTCAAATATTAGGAAGTTTTTTATCAGTCTGTTAAGGAAGGCTGATCATGGCACCAGGCAATCAGCATTCTGAACTTCTGTAATCAGATGGCTGCCAGGAACTGAAACCTAGGAGTTTCTTAAGCTAACAATTTATGGTCATTCATTTTATTTTAACCATAATTTTTAGTTACTGCATTGTACACATCAGTTACAAGGGCAAGTGTTTGTGGAAATTACTGTCCACTTCCATGTTCCAATCCACAGAGCCACCTTTACATCTGTGTGTGTTTAAAAACATACAGATATCACACACAAGGTGCACGAGGTTGATAAAGCTGGCGTTAGTCAAGAGTGCTCCCTAATCACTTCTTTGCAATAAGCTACATGCTGGACACCCTGGCAAAAAAATGACATTTTAACTGCCCTATTAGATATTATTTTCCCTGTAAATATCTAACAGTGACCATTGGCCAAGATGGAAACCTGAAAGAGATGGACCCTCACCCCTACTCCAGCTGCCCATCTCTTGTTCTCAAAGGTTATATCCTCCCAGCAGCTCTGCATTTTGGAATTCATGTTTTCATAGTGCTCCTACAAAACATGAAACTAGTTTTTGGGAACAGACTGACAAAAGAGACTCCTTTCACATTCATTTCCATTCCTTCTGTGTAGAACTACTAAGCTATTGAAGACAACATCAAAAATAAAAACTACTAGGACAGTTTCTGAAACAACTCTGGAGTATATTAAAGGGCTGACATTAGTCTTGGGCTTTACAGTGTTCTTGCTCAATTTAAGGAATTTACACACCCTCCTTTATTAATAACAAAAGAGACACATTCAGTCCATCATTGACAGACAGTTTGAAATACTAGAATTATTTTCATACTTACAAGACTCTGTGCTGTAGCTTTAATTTTACAGAGGAATTTGAAGCACAGAATCTTGCTAATTTCAAACGACCTGAGCTACAACTCAGCTAGTACAGACAGCCTCATGAGGCCCCTGATGAGGAGCATTCCACACAGACCCTGCTGGGAAGAGAAAAAGTGACAGAGAACAGCAATAGATACAAAGAAGACTAGGAAAGTAAATTATGAAGGAGAAGTTGAGGTAAGGAAACAATCCTAGGAAAGGTAAACCAACAAATGCAAAATCAGAAAGAACAAAAAAAAAAAAGTAGAGATGATCTTAGTAACAAATATCTAAAGATTATCTCAGCAATAAGTATAGAAATTAGAAAAACAAAATAGGAAAGAAAAAACTTATCTGAATAGGAAGAATTGTACACCAGCGTACAAATAAACAGACTGCAAATAAGCAAAGTACAAGTCACATTCAACATATTTATACTGGAAAAGGCACCACTGACCTTCACCATACTATTCTGAGTTTCTCCATTACTTGTAAAGTATCTAAATTTCCAAACTACTGAGCTGTACTACTGACTCATTTTTATATGTTATACCATAACAGAACAACATACGGTAAAAACAGTCTACTTGCAAATTTAAAGCAATGTTTTCCCTATGCTAAAACAAAAGCATGACTATTTTTAATTCTTTAGCAATGTAAAACTGAAGAAAACAATCCTTACTTTCTCGTGAAAGAGGAGGTAAGGAGAAGAAAACACCCCTAAATACGTAAACAAAAACTATGACATTTATAAATCTTTATTTTTATTAACATAAGACTTGCCTTGATTATTTTCAGCCACAACTAAGACAGAAATACTCAGTATGTTGACACACTGACCAAGGTAAATATCAGGTGCAGAAATAAATTTCTTTTCTGTAGATGCTAGTCCTAGATGTCTTTTGCTTAGGTAACCACACCAAACGGAAAATCACCGTTGTTCCTGCTTTGCACTGCTCTAAAATACTATGTCCAGCTGAATCCCACTAATGGCAGGGATGTGAAAATCCACAGCAGATTCTGTATAAGCATCGCAGATTATATGGAAACGGTTGAACATTTTAAAATTTCCACTATGTTATATGTGAATAACAACATAAAGATGTAACATTATGCTTCAAGGAAAAGAACAGCTACAGTCTAAAGCAGCAGAGTAACTACACATCTATGTGAGCCTTCAGAAGAGCTAATAAACTCCAGTGAAGGAACAAAACATGGAGATAGTGATATTTTGTCAGTAAGTCTCAAGATTGTGAATGAAGATGGTATACTTTTTATGAAAAATCTTTTTCCTATTGACATTTGTGAGATATATGTTCAAGAAACAGGATTAAAAATACTTTTTGTTAAAAACATATATTATCAAGAAAAAATGTGTGTCTGATGACATAACTTACATAAGGAAACATCAAACTCCAACTTTTTACCAAAGTTTGCCTGTAACCCATTGAACTGAGAATTTGCCTGCAAGTACCCTGGGCTGACTCTTAGTGCAAGAAAAGAATTACAGGAAGTGATATGAGATATTAACTAAATGTTTGCTCCCATTCGCCATTAATGTCTGCATTGTAAAGAGAGACTTTTACAGTCTTTAGAATAAAGACATGTGAAAATCAACAAGGATTAATAAACTTAATACAGCACGTATATTGACAGAGGACTGCAAACCTATTTTATTAAAAAGATGGAGCTACATCACAAGCCTACTGAATTGTGGTTTTTTAGTGGCACAAGCCTGTTATACAGGAAATAAGGAACAGTAAAGCACAAATTTCAACATCAAAGTAAAAACATCACACCAAACCAAGCACTTTAATGTAAATTAATTATTTTATTAAGAAGGGAATCTTCACATATTTACAAATCAGAGAACTAATCTAAATTACTTTGCAAAACTTAGTACAGATCCTCTCTCCACCCATGAAACTGATCCAAAGGCATAAATAACTAAATACTTCAGAAGGACCTAAGCTGGGGAATACAGGCAGTTTGCCACCCACAAACAGGAAAAGGCGCAAAATAAATATTCTCCAGGTTCTCAATACCAATACAGTAAATTTAAATTTTATACAGACAAGTCACTACCTTGATCATAAACCAGTGTATAACTGTTCATATGGACAGCTTGGAAGTAGGAAAGCATAAAGAGGTAAGAAAACTGAGAGAAACAACTGGAGACCCAATTTTGGGCTGGAATCTCAAAGTTACATTCAAAATTACTTTAAACGTAGGAGGAAAAACACATGTACATTTGGCTTTAGTGAAAAGAGCCTGAAATGCCTAACATCACACTAGCTAAAGAAAAGAGTATTTGTACTCAGAAAAGTTGGTTTGGCTTCAAAGATTCAGCAGATGATCATGATTTTAGCAGAGATAATGCTGCTTTTAACAATACTCATAAAAACACAGGCTAAAACTAGAAAAAACAGACTGCACTTGAGGGAAACACTTTCCCAGCAGCAATGCAGAGGGACAGGAAAAAAAAAAGGGCAATTAAGAAGATGTCCCTAACACATTTTGTACATTCTTAAAGCATCTGTCTTCTTCATCACTTATAGTAAGTACCTGATTTGATAAACATACCCATAAACTAAATTAGTTAAAAGCTTGATTTTTATATGAAATCTAGAAATGTCTCCAGATGATATGCAATTAAAATTCCATTCCCTGTATTATAAGTATAATAAATCAAACTACCCAAGTAAATGACATCCTGAAAAGCTACACAGTTTGTGATAGCTAAGTACCAATTTAGTATGAATGCTAGGTTATTTAAGCTCATTGGTATGCAACCAGTATGACCTGCTATGCTCACAGGTGGATAAGCTTCCAGCATGTCTTCCAGCAAGAACAAAACAAAACAGAAAACCTATCAATAGGGTGCCATTCAAAGTTGAAATAAGTGTGTTGCTCAGTCATATTCTAAACTTCAGAGTTTCCACTTATTATCAATGAATTCCTCAGTAAGGTAAAAAAAAAATCAACACAACCCCAAAAGCACACTTCCACACCCACTCACACCACTCAAACATTTAAGATGGCCAAGAGGCGTTCTACACTATACAATTTTCTGCATTGGATGCAGATGAGCTTCCACCTAAACTGGAGAAAATAGCTCTTGCATGGCTTAATTCAAGGGCACGACCATCTTGAATAACCACATTTTTACCAGCAGACTACATCAACAGTGTCAGACAAATCAAATAAATCACAACTATATGAACTTTCAAGGAAAAAAGACAAGCAAAGAAACTACACTTCAAACACTAAAGAACTGTAAGCACATACTGCAGTCCTACCATGTCAGAAAAAGGACAGTTTTTATCAAGACCCACAAAGAACAAGCAACAAGAACACTTCATATTCTTTCGGACACCTACATTAATTCCAAATTAGACATTTCCATTTCTTCAATGAAATGTGGCTGTATTGGTACTTTCAGATTTAAAAACAGATTTAAGCATTAAATTCATGAACTCAGCATAAATCAGATCAGCTTTGAATCCTTTAGTCTTCTGACAGTCTGAAGTAGTAGCCCCCAAATAAATGCATCAGCTCACTCATTTTAATGGACCTTAAAACTAATTGTTATTATTTATGTATTAATAGCATTAATTACTGGACTACTGATCACTTTTAGGAGAAATACACGCTAAGAAACCCCTGAAAGTATCTCTATACCTTCCAAAATATCCAGCTGTACCCTATGAGTTAATTCAAAAATTTTAAATTCAGTACAAATTTACTGGAGGAGGCACAGGATGCCATATAACAAAGGAATTTACAAGTGAGGTGGAATTTGGTGTAGTTGTGTACATTATACAGTCTTATGCATATTAAGAGGGATACAATTTTTTTTGGCAGGTTACAAACAAAAATGTATAAACATACAGACTATTGTAGGAGTAAACAAAAGCATTAAGGATGGCCTCAAAACTGTTCTTCTGAAGTAGGAAAAAACCACCAAATACCTTGTTTTGGATTGATAGCTCACTTTTTTGTCGCCTTAATCAATATAATCTTTGATTTACAGTTTTCCATGATGTAATACCACCTAATTTAATGAAGGTGAGAACTTAGTCTGTTAGTAACTGTAAAATATATAAGGAAATTATCAAGATTTTCAGAAACAGTTCATAAAACTTACTCAAAAAAATTTCAACACTGATATAACCATGTAACTGGGTTAATCTACAACACTTCCCAATAATCCAAAGCCTAAAAACTTATGTTCTTTAAATTTCCAGTCAAATAAAGAACACTACTAAGAATAGAGTATATTTTTGTCTCCAGCACCAAATTCAGTGTAATTATTCCAACTCTTCATAAATATTACTAATTTTAGGGATTGGATCATCCCTTTTTTTTCATCTTCTAAAATTACTCAATAACTTCTGAGATTATTTTTATTTAAAACTTTGCTCTATATTGTTCCCAAATCAGGTATTCCACACAGTAAAAAGAATTTTATTATAATTCCAGGGTCTTGACACCAACCAAAGCAAAACACCCAGAATCCAGAATCGGCTCAGTACCAGAAGGCCACTAACAGAATAACCCTGAGGTCAGAGCAGTAATTTGTACAACTCTCCTGCTCCTACTAATCCAGAAATATGGTATTTTTTTTAAGCCAGCCAGTGACTCCAGTAATCAGGAACAGTACCTACACTAAACAAATCTTGACTTTCATTGGGAGTAATTGACAGATGAAGTCCAGGCTATTTCTGATCCACATAACGAGCTTTCCTCTATTGTTACACTACAAAATTAAAAAGTCCTGCACACAGTTTACATGCCAGGCATGTATGAAGTGCACGGAAAAAGGGCAGCAAGGCGACAGAAATCCCAACTTATTATTTCTACATTACAAAAAAGGGCTGGTACTAGACTGAAATTGTATTTCAAATTGTAATCTTAAAAAATTGTAAGATTTACCTGTAGAACAAGGCATCTGGAAATTGGGGCCATTGCTATCCAAAACAGGCAAACAGAACTGGGCACTTGCAGATCCTAGCATAGGATCCTTATCGCTGAGCATGTTCTTCAGCGAATCCTCTAAGACATTTTGACTTGTACTAAAATCCTCACAGACTTCATTCTCCAGGTTGGATTCTAGAAATAGGGCATCATCTAAGTGTTCAGTAGCAATTAAATGGTTAAATGTATCAACTATATCCATGAAGACTCCTGTGTGTCTTTCAGCCCTATAGAAAGACAAGAAAAATACCATAAGAAAATAAGCTACAAATTGTAAAACACCTAAGACACCAGCAAATTTTTTGGCTGTTGTGTTTTATAAAGAATGCTTAAGGTATTTTAGAATTATAAAAAATAAATAAAAAACTGCTTATGGCTTAGTATGGCCCACTGCATAACTAAAAATCAATTCCCTAATTATTTTTAAATGAAATTCCATGCTAAATTAAAATAATCTCCTCTATCAGCATCCCAGTGCTGACACTTCTATAACAAAGGTAACTATACAACTCCTTTCTTAAATTTGTTTAAACCTTAACCAGTCCAAGGGGGTAGGACACCAGAGGAGGAAGATATCAAGAACAAGTGAACCTGGATAGCAGCACTGTGAGCATGACTCTTTCCTCTTTTTAAATGTAAAAATGTGAGATCAGCCTCCACTAACATCAATGGAGCTGAGAACGGTCCAGAGCCTGCCATCCTACTATGTACTACTGGGAAGAACTATATTTCTGTTTAAAGAGCAACTACCAAATACCTCATAGCAAGTCAGTATTTTTAAACAGCAAGGTTTTATTGCTATTATAATACAGTCAATAAAATTACAGAATTTTTTTAATGAAAACCTGATCTAAATCAAGTACATGAGAATTCTGAGCTGGCATCCAAAGGAGGAGGCTTTTGAAACTTCAATTTTTAACAAGTTTGGGTGAACTTCTAAAAGTCTACCTAAGGAATTGTATACAAAGATGGCACTTGCATTTTACTAGGAATTCTTTATTTTCTAGATCTTTGCAATGCAGCAGAAGAACAACTACTGCAGCAGAGACTTAACTAATAAGAATGTAGAGCAACAGAATGGAAAAAAGTCAGCAAAACATTTCTTTGGAAGTTTTGCTTTAGCATATACTCGAAGTGGAGAAAGATAACTATAATAAATATGATCAGGTATGATAAATATGATTCAGGTAAGAAAATGGAGCAGTGCAGTGCTGCCTGGCCTAATTTGGCATACAGGATAGTCTGAAAGTCCAGTTTTGGCACACAAAGCTGTTAAAGCTTTTGGAAACAGCAAAAGGACACACTTTCTTGCTCCTTTCATCATCCTCCTCCCACGTGAGACAATTTTATTTTTTTTCAGAATGAACATACTAATTAAAGGAAAATGACAAATGGGAATTGGAGTTTGCAGTGCTTGAATTACTTTCTAGATGGCTATTCCAGCAACCTGCCACTAAATAAATCCAGTACTTACTCATGCTTAATAGAACATTAAGTATGCTTCTTTAGACATATTAATGGGACATTTCTGTTTTAGCAATCAGCTGGGAATAACCCAGCCAGATATATGTAAGGGCTCTGCTACAATTTCAACCCTATTTATGCCACTAATTTTATTTCACAAATTTAAAAATACTACAGGTTTAACACAAACAGTGTTTCATTTTGTTTGGGTGAGGTGTCTTAGAGTATTTTTGTTTGTGGGGTTTTGTTGGGTTTTGGGTTGTTGGGGTTTTATTTTCAAACATGCCAGTCTTTCTCCCATAGGGCAGCTCTGAAGAAAGCAACAGCCAGGTGTGGCACTGTGTCTCTGCAGAGCACGGTCTCTTTCCAATTTCTGCACACTAACCACAACAAAGCAGTCTAATGCACAACGTCCTACTGACCCAAGAGCCAGCAAGAAGGAAAGTTTGGCCAAATCTATTGCATTTAGTAGGCAGGTAAGAGCCTTCAGTAGCCAGTCGTAATTTGAAAGCTCCCTCATGAAAAAAATGGAGTACTTTTATCAAGGAATGCAGTGCATCTACATATACACTACACCAACAAGCACCTATAGCAGTCAACACTGTTTCCAAATCTGGCACCAAATGAAGAAGAAAACTAATGGAGTAAATACTGTGCTGCACTGTATAATCTGATTTTTATTATTATACCAAGTAGTTACAACAACCTGATGCTACACAGGATAAACTACAAGAGATGCAGTGGCTCCAAGTAAGAAAATAATTACAAATGCCCCAATACAGTATTTTAAAGCACCTTCCTGTAATGACAGGTTTTTTTCATATTAGCATTACATGAGTACAAGAGTAACAGCCATAGGATAAAACTATGGTGAACCCTGACATTAACAGGTGTCAATGACACAGCAATACAACAGCTACATATTGTGAGAATGCAAGAAACCTTTTGCATCCAATACTAAAAAGTGGCAGAGGCTTTGAAGACATCTAGAATAACATATCCCAAGCTTTTTTCTGGATAAGAGAACATTTATATACTTGCTACTCAAACATTGTTGTTCCCCAAGCAGTGATGACCACTTCATTAAAAGCAATGTTAAGAAGCAAAGCTTGAGAAGAATATTAACTCTTCCTACAAAAATCCCTCCTGACAGAAATTAAGCTGTCTTCAGTGATGTGATGAAAAAAAGATTACCTGCAGTTTTGTCAGACTACCATGCAGCCATTCAGAACACTAAAAGCACTGTGAAGTAACCATCAAAGCACCTATACATGCAGTGGCCACAGACACCTTCAATGAGACCTAAGTAGCTAGTGGAGAAAATTCAACAGAACTTTCAATAAAAGCTTTATTTCTGGAGCATGAGTCTACCATCAAGTATAAGTTCTACCCAAATTTTGCATCAAAAAAACAGGGGCTTGCATTAAAATACTACTACCACAAAATCTAATCTTAAAGAATTTGTTCTACCATTTTAAAAATAGAACGTTTATGCCAGTAAAACACATGAAATAAAACTTTTGCTTTACCTAGCTCAAAAAACCACTGTGCAATTCTTTTCATAATTTGTACACTACCAAGCTATTTTAGAAAATTATTTCTAACATTATTAGATTAAATATCATAAGAACCGTAGAATCTGTGGGACAGAGGATGGAAGATACACTTCTTTAGCCAGACAGTTGACTGTTAAAAACAGTTGCTGCAAGGAAAAAAAAAAATCTTCCCTTATACAATGCCTTAAGTGTATGAATTTTGAATGGTTTATTTTATATTTGAAACACTCTGAACATCAGGAAAAATAGCCAGAGGCACAGGTAAAATCACAGTTAAGATTTTCATGCTCACTCCTTTCCAAAGATAATTCTAACCCCTCAAAGGAAGAATGTGTTACTCCACTGGAGCACAGCTGTGTCCTCCCCTTGAACCCTGGTGGCCAGTGCCTCGGAAGGCTCCCAGCAGATGCACACATACCAAGCGTACTCCCAGCTCACAGTGATTCACAAGGGCTTTCCCACTGGGGAGCTAAGCAGAAGCAACAGAATATGAAAAGTATTATGCATAACCAGGGAGAAGTGCTCATAAAGGAGGCAAAGGAGCAAGTCCCAGTCAGGCTCGGTGAAACTTCTCCCACCCACTGGCTCCTGGAGCATCAGGGCAAGTACCGAGAGTTACAGTGCAGAGATACACAGGAGTCTGGGTAAAAGAAGAGCTCGCCATCAAGAAAGGCTTAAGTATAGAGAGCATTCACCTCTGCTCCCTAAAAACATTTCTCTTACACTTTTGAAATGGATTTGTTTCTATCTGCCCCTCCTGCAAAAACAGGAGCAACAATTACAGAAGCAACACTGCAATAATTACTAAGTAACTCATCAATCACCGTATGTCGTCATTATGTGATCCAACACTATAAACAACCCTGTTAGAAAGCACTACAATGAAATATGACTTCCAGAATTTCCCCCACATTATGTTTACCATAAAATTTCTTCATGCTCTCAACATTGTTTCCTTTTACAGTCTGAGTCTTTCAGTTTAAAAAAATGATTTCTTCCACTGCTGAATCAGTTTATTAAGCCAAGCATGCCATAATATTGCCTCAAATCCCAACAAATCTGGTATGAAATAAACACATTATAGGATCTGCCACGGCAGATTTTATCTTCTCCCCATCTATAATATTTTCATTAACAATTGTACATGACTTTCTAAAATTAAAATTAAAAGGTAAATAGCCAGAGTGAGCAGTTGCTAAGAAACAGATCTCAAACAAGCAAACCCTCCCAAACTAATCGTAGAAGGGAAGGAAGACTAGAAACTGGACAAGAGATGTACATCTTCAAGCTTTTTTCTTTGCTTAGTTTGTCCATGAAAGAGGCATAGAATTACTTCAGTTCCTGTTGTATTATTTTCTTAATCACAACAGAGAAAAATAGTTTAGTGGAGATCTCCAACTGCATCTGCATGTTTCTACCATCTTATCTAAAGTCCACCTCAGGCAGGGGTGATCACAATTTGTATTTACCACCAAGCATTCCCTGTGTTACTTAGCTGACGGACAGTCCGAGCACACTCTTGACTGCATTTTAAATTAAGTCTCCCTTAAGCATCAGCATGTGAAAGTGTTTCATTTTTCAGCTACATATGTGGATATATGTTATATACATTTGTCTTGATATTTTATTATTTTTCTTTATTTTCCTTTACATTAATTTTGTTCATTTTTTACAGCAGTCCCACATCATTTATTTCACTAAGCAAATGTTAGGTTTCACTGTAATTACTCTTTCCTTCCCTCTCTGCCCAGGGGGTGGATTTAATATATCAGTTCACCTTTTAGACTTGACTTTGATATTTTAGATTATATTTTAAAGTTAATAATATAAAATAGAAGCTTCTGTATGTTTAATGATTGTCAATTTAAAAATAAATCTTGTTTATAAAAGTCCTCAGCAGCTGGGCTTCAAAAAAATAAAACATTTCTACAAAGAAATTTAACCAAAAAAAGCAGTGCCTGAATTGGGAACAAGGAGAGGAAAACCTAAAAAAGGGGAAAAAACCCCCAACCTCACACTGCTTATTTAGGAAATTCAAAATCCTATGTTGAATAGCCTGTCTACTTTATTGACCTGCCCAAATACGTGAGTCTGCAACTGCTGAAGACAGCACAGCAATCCTGCAACTCCTTCCATTTCACTGAAGTACCTTTCTGAATTGTGTCTGTCACTTCCAACTTGCTGGATCTGTCTGCTGCTTTTTAAAGCCTTTCTGTACATTATTCACTGGACTATGTGGGAGACATTGCAACATTCAAATTATAAGACTTGGTCTCTGGACCTCGTGCTTATGCACACCAAATGACCAACAGCAAGCACCAGTCACAACAACTGTAATAGACTCCGTTAAAAAAGATCTATATTATATTTATTTCTTCAAGTAGAAAACTCTGGTAGGAGATTAAACAAGAGGAACAAGTTATTTGTATGACTATCACCTCAGATGTCAAAACAAATGGGAAAAGCTGACTCAGCATTGTTACAGAAGAATCAGTAAGTAACAATAACTGACAAAAACTTTTCATTAAAAGAGGGGAACTGCACTTTAATTGGCATGTAATTAGCTAATAACACAGCTTAAAAAAAAAATTCCTTGCCCACGTTGTGTGGCAACTACTGTACTCCAAAGGAGCACTCAAGGTATGAAATGTCCACCTTTGTTCACTGGACCTGTGGTGTCAGACCATCCCGTGGGCTCACTGATATCCTGACACTTAAAAGCCACCTAACAAACAATGTTACTTCAAAGCCCTGAGCACATTTTACTACCATCCTCCTCCTTCCTCCTACACAAACTTTAAAGTTTAAGGTCGCAAGTATCTAACTGAAAATTAATGTTAAGTTGCCATGTATCCATGCTGCCATGCTTTAAGCACTAGAAGCTGCAGGCATAATGTTCACAGATATTTCAGCACCAAAAGCCAGAACTGAGACTCACATCTTCTGTAGCAAGAGCCTGTACCCAACAGTGTTCACAGTCCAAACACATCATGGGATTAAAGAGAAAATCAGCATCAGACAATGCATCAGAGAAAGTGTCAGTAAGAAGACATCAACTTGACAACTTTTTGGTGAGTTTACAACTCTCACACCAATGTGCTTTCTACTCTGGTTCATGTTGGCTCAAATCCCATCATCTGGGGCAGTCCTCAAGGATTAAATTAACTGACAAAATAATTTTAACAGAACAAGCAATGAGATTTACAAGCACACAAACTGCCATCTAGCCACAAAAACGTGTTTGGACCTGTTAAAAGATTTCAGTGTCCTTTCCCAAAAAAGGCACATATAATACTTGTACAGAATACCATTTACTGAATTTTAATCTTTAAGCATCATCAGATTTGACCTCTCTTATTCACCTATCTCCCAAAAAACAGGACACTGGCAAAGACCTGCCTAACAGGAACATGTATGCAAACAGGTTTATTTGAAACATCAATACTGCTGTAAAGGAGGGCCAGGTACACTGACAAACTTATACACTGAAACATCAACCCATTAGGTACCCATATGCTACCTGCTCCCTTATGTAAATCCCCTACTTATTATTTATTAATTTAAACCCTCTTTTAAAATTTAAGATCTAGCTTTTAGTGGCACCAAAACAAAGCCCTGCTAAAGACCAAAAAACAAGAAATGTAAATCTGAGCATTTCATTAATTGTTAAGAAGCTCTTCTATACTCTTTATGTTTACCTCACTCTGAAGTCTTCAGACATCAACTGATACAAATCCCTTGCTACTAAAATCTCAACAGACATAATAATAATTATCACCTCCCAAAATCTATCTAGAATCTAAAGTTATGTGCTACTCCCCTCATTGACACAGCAGATCTCTTACTACTTGCTGCCATGGTATTTAAGAGAACAGACAGCTCAAGATACTTGCTTTATTAAATCTTCCCTATTCAAAACACATTCTCCACTGTAACTCAATGAACAGAAAGTAAAAGTAAATTTCAAACAAAGAATTTAATTAGAAGACAAAGGAATGCAGAAGGAATAGAGAAACCTTTTTTTAATCATACAATATCAAATTATATCATCGAAAATCACCTTAGCAGTTATGTTTTGAACAGTATAACCTCTCCTCGAGAAAAACCAAAACACCTTTCTCACCCTCACTTTATGGCTCAAAGAGGCACACGATGTTGCACTAAAACTTTGTTATGTCAAAAAACACCTCTACACTGTGAAATGTGGAGTGTGTATATGTAAAATGCAAAGTTTTTACATTGTGAAGCATTAAGTACTCTGTTTTTCTTTGCTGGCCTGTCTCACCAATGAATACTCCTGAATACAAAAAAATCAGGCATAATCAAAGATCATACATAATTTTATAAATCTCTCCATCGCTGTATATACCTTGGGAATCTGTAAGCTCACTAGTAAGAGCCATTTCACTGAAAAGAAAAAGATGAGGAGAGATTATATTTCCATCACTACTGCTATTCTCTTGAACTCTTCCACTCTCAGGTTACTCAATACTTGTTTCAAGTATTTTCAGCTGGAACATAGTATAAAATGCTAAACTGTGTAACAGGTTACACTCATTATTTGTCAGTCATCCCAGCGGAGAATTTCATTTGTAACACCTTCTGAATTTGTCAGTGTCTCTCTCATAATGACTCATTTGGAAACACCTATCAGAATTAGGGTCTGTTTGTCGGGATTTTTATTACCAATAGTTAAAAGCTTAATGGCTCAGCCTCATGAAGTTTTTAATAGAAATGTGCCACTGTAGCTACACTGACACCACTCAGGAGGATGTGACAAGCTGTTTGCATTTTTCACTTTCTGCTTCTATAAAATGAACTCTCATATGTCAATTCAGTGAACTTTATCATTACTACTTCATAATATTACCTTACAAAAATATGCCCTTACCATAGAAAAAGCTTCTAACATAATATGCCTCTCCCCTTAAAGCTCGGATTTATCAATATTTAGCTTGACCAGGAAAAATTAATGGAATTAAAATAACAAATAAAAAGTTCATCAGCTCAATTCATAGTACAACACAAGTGGTAGAGATAAAGACTCTTTTTAAGAGAGAGGCTGCAGAAATATGGCAGGTCAGAATTTTTTGAGTTTCTGTTTTCCTTAAAGTACCTCACCATTGTGTTGAATTACCTCAGCTAACTGTGTTGAATTAAATCTAGCCAACGTGGTTTGTAGCTAGGTACCCTTTCAGTTTGCAAATGTAAAATGCACATAAAACCTGAATGATTGAGTAACAGGCAACAATAGCTGTAAAAAAATGTAAGCGTTCAGAACTCCATATTTATAGGCATAATCTTTAAAACCAACTACAGAAATTAAAAGCAGAAACTACTTGCTACAGGGAAAAGAAGAGTTTTACTGCAGGACATGCACTAAGTGTAAGCACCAGTGGAATTATTCCAAGAAGTATAAAACCTCAGGTTTTCAAGGGCTCCCTTACATTGTGTCCCAAACCATAATAGATTAATTTATTAAGCAAAACAAACCATGAATTAGTGGTGTTAAAGAGGTGCCATATGTTTACCATCCTTACATTTAATCCTAAAATATTTCCACTATTTAGCGACAATAGCATCCATTTTTATAAAAGCAAATGTACAAAAATTACATAATGAATTAACAACTACGTAAAAGACACCACAACTACAATTTTCATAGTATAGCTCGTGTCACCTCCCATTCCTGTCTTTCCTTACTGGTTTTTATGCTTCACTCTATAGGCCATTTTTCCTAACTTAAACTATGCCGCAGAGTACTCTTCATGCACACGCTCCCCGCAGGGCTCTAACAGGTCTCCCTTGCGCATACCATACAGAATGAACACTCGCAATCACACGAGTGATTGCCTGAGAGTTGTAATTTGCATTCCAGTAGCAAACAATAAACGCACTGCCTCAGAAAGAGCCCCTCATCCCAGACCAGGACCTGGAAATACCACCAGGCCACTGAACCCCACGGCTGATGACCACTTCTTCTGCCGCACTTCCTACAGTGGGTACCGTACACAGGAGTTGAACAGAGAAATTGTTGGTGATGCCAAGTTCAAGAGACGGGAGGAGGCGCCCGGAACAGGTCACACCAAGAGCAAGAGCAGCAGGGTCTAAATTGCTAATTGTTTCTCTGGTTTGTATGGGACGTCAAGGCATCGGCGGCTCAAGGGGAGAGGACAGACAAACGCAGGAGGATCGGAACATGGCAACGGCAGGGCAGGGAGGGCGGTGTGGGGGAGCTCGCAGCACAACACGACTCCGGGCACGGAGCCTGCGGCAGGGTCCCGCACGGACACGGCGCGGGAGCGGCCGCGCAGGCAGCGAGGCCGGGGCCAGAGCGCCATGTCAGAGGCCGGGCGAGGAGCCCGGGCCCTGCCGGCCCGGGG
>VZRX01021686.1:60262-81506 GCA_013398075.1 Notiomystis cincta
GGCGGGGCGGGGCGGGGCCGCGGGACCGAGCGCCGGGCCGGGCCGGGCCGAGACTGAAGCGCGCCGGTGGCCCCGGCCTGAGGGGCTCCAGACAGGTCCCCTCAGCGGAACCGACCCTCCCAGCCGAGCGGGAGTGTCCTGCGCACCCTCGCTGGAGTCGGGCGCCGCAACAGCGAGAGGCGCCCGTGGCAGCCTCGGGGCCGGCCGTGCGCCCGACGGGCCTGGCTGGGCCCGCGGGAGGGTGGATTGAGGCGGCCGGGAGGCTCCGCGGGTTTTCCTTGTAAGACCTTGGCTGAGGGCACACGTGGTGTGAGCGGTGCCTGTTGTGTCCGGAGAGCGGCTGCCCCGCAGCCCCGCTCGGTTCGCTAATGTGGCCCGGGCGGGTCCCTTCAGCTCTCGGTGTGCCGGGCAGAAGAGTCTCCGCGGGCGGGCGGTCGGTCGGTCGGTGCTGCGCGGACGTGTGTCGTGCTGCCCGTGGGTGCGGGCGCGTTTTGGCTTCTCTTTTCCTGTAACAGCGTCTCCGTGAGCCCCGCGGGACGCGTGGCGCGCGTTCGCACTCAGAGACAGCTGCGGGGCTGTCGCGGTGCGCGTTTGCCCGCACATCCGAACCTGGAGCAACTCGGGCTTCGCACAGTGTTATCACAGAGCAGGGCTGTGTTTCCTAATTTGCGTTACAGCGTTAGCTGAATGCGGCATTCGTTACGCCGCTTTCAGTTCTGCTGGCTGGCATAAAGTGCAGTGCAGGCTGGTTCTTGCGTATACCAAGCTTCAAACACCTCCAAAAGAGAAACTGATTTTTAATATTTCTAAAAATCAAATTTGGAATTATCCTATGAATTAGTACATTGACACTGCCTTTACATATTCCTGGTATTTTGTAATGAAATTCAAACATAATGTAAGGACAAAAAAACGATGAGGAAGTTAAAATGGATTGTTTCCTTTAGTTTCTCTTTTTTTTTCCATTTTGTTTTGAGTCTTTGAGATTGTGTTCTTTAGGGCTTTCTGTGGTGCCATGAAGGCTGAAATGCATTGATACTTCTCTCGTTACCATCACACTAAGAAAGGAAGCATTAAACTGAAGGCATGGTAACACAGCAATGTTTACAGGCACTACACAAGGTAATTGCAACAAAACAGTTTTGAAGTGGAGTAGTTTTTAACCTATTGAGCATTGTTTTTATCCCTGCCCTTCCAAAGTTACAATTATGCACATTACTGCAAGTTGATTTTCTCCAGTTTTCTTCCTCTACTTTCCCAGTTTCAGAAGGTCTCTCTCCTTTCCAAAGGAAGCATCTTTAAAAAAAACCCTGATGGCACAGAAGTGAACTACTGGGCTGGTTGCACTAATTTCTTCAAATGCTTTTTAGGCACAGAACTTTCAACAAGGTGCTAACCCTCTGAAAGATTGTTGATCTTATACAAAGAAATCAAATTACTTTCTGAAGCAAAATCCAGTTAAACACAATTTGCATTGAACAAATTTTCCAGCATTCAGCCCTTTTGATTTCATTACTTTTGACACAAGCAGCAGGGAAAGCATTGCTGGTAATCTGATCATTGTTCATGGCTCTATTCACTTTTTCCTTTACCCTGTCAAAAGTCACATAACTCCAGTGACCCATCTCAGTTTAACAGAGCATGTGCACTTTTCTTTTGCCATGAGCACACTGTCCCTTTGTGAAATGAATTTGACCATCTGTAGCACCTGTGCTGCAGTGTGGCATTAAGAAAAAAGAGCACTCAATAGCAAATTTTGTAGGTATTACCGAGGCCTTTGTATACAGGGACACACCAGGTGTACACAATTACAGTTCACCATCTGCTGTCTGTCCCAGCAACATTTTTATCATGTTGTCCCTTTACACATCAGCTATTTGGTAGTAGTCCATATCTTGCCAGTTGTTTCCATTGGAAAGCAATCTATTTATTTTCAGTCTCCCAGTGCCCTGAACACAAGAAAAAGCAGCAGAAGGAGTTTCTTTGCTTATAGTTCCAAGTCTGTCTTTAGCCAAAACTCTTCCCAAGAGGTTCATGGATTATATTCCTTACAGTCTTTCCATGTTTTTTGTTCTTAATGGAATTTTTGAAAATATTCTATATGCAGTCAGATTATGATCACACTGGTCTTAAACAATGGCTTGCTTTTGAGTGTTAATTACTAGTTCTTTGGTTGTCAAAACCTGGAAAGGAGTGAGATTGCTCCATATCCTTATCTGGATAAAGAATGTATTGGGTATGGTGGTGGACAAACAAGTTTTCTCCCCTGTTGCAGGGCAGTATTTGCTATTGTCAAAAAGCTGAGGTATGTTACAGCAGTAGGCCATTAACTGTTCAGTGTCTCACAGGAACATCTTTCTTTTGTCTGCAAGACACTTGATTTAAATTATTTTAAAACCCAAGTGCTGCATTTGTTTTGTAAATTGTGTAACTTAAAACGTCATACAAAGCAGAGTCAGGCTTCTGAAATAAACTGAAGTATATAAACTACCAGATAAATGCACCAGTTGCATTTATCTGCTGAATTTACAATATTGAACAAGCTCATTTTTTTCTGATGACTATTTTCTGTAAGAGTCAGAAATAATACATTGGCACCCCTTAATAATTATATAACTGCTTTTCATACCACACTTGCCGTGATTTTTCCCAGGCTGAACAGCAGACACTGATCACAGTTCCTGGGATTTGCTAATATCACTAGTTCAGGAGGCTCACAGTTAGCTCATTGGAAGTCTGTTGTAAGTTATTGTGAATTATATCTTTAGCAAAATTTAAAACAGTTCCTCAGATCTTTTCTAGTTCTTGTGTAATAAGAATTGACTTTTTCAAATGCAGAACAATAACAGCCAATAATCTAAACTTTTCCAGTCCCACAATGGAAATCCACGTTTTGATTAAAAAGATCTGATCTGAACTATTTTCCCTTTAATTTCCCACCTTTCCTTGCTTTAGTTAGTACAGGAACAGCAACATGTGCTCCCCTACCCACTTTTCACCAAATTTATGACATGATCATTCTCTTTCCCCACAAAAAGACTCATCAGCAGCTGCTGGTTGTTGAATCAAAGAGGAGTCATGTCCTACTCTAGAAAGCAGCAGAAAAATGTTCAGTTCCACAGGTGAAAGGGACTGGGGCTTTTAAAATCAACCACACAGCAGGGTGAACAAAGGCAAGGTTCTGAAGACAAAGGATGTTTAGCCATTGATTTTATGACTAAAGGGTAGATTTTTGTGGAGAGGTAAAAGGTGTAGAAGCTACAAGCTGTTAATTACCCAATGGAATACGTAGATTCAAGACTGAACAAAGACATTTAATCCCAGAAAATAGGATAGAGTTGCAGTTATATGCAGAGATTGGTGTAAAACAGGAAAAAAATGCTTGAATGAAGTTTTTGAGTGCTAGAGGAAAACCAACTTTGATAGCCAGCACAAAATAGGCCTTTGAGGCTTAGATCCCAAACTAATTTGGGCAGTTGTCTATGGACCTGCTGCTAGTTACTAATTCTCTGAATACCTGAGATTTCACTCCAGTACTCTTTACCTTAATTTTTATCTTCTGTGAAGGCAGTCACATGGTAGTCTGTGTCCAGGTCCCAGTACGTGAAAATATTGACAAACTGGAATGAACCCTGCTGGAGGGTCACTGAGATTAGAGGCTTGGAGCATAGAGTGTATTGTGCTTTTCCATCCTTGCAATGAGACTGAGGAGGGAAATTTCCTCTGTCTCAGTTACCTAGCAGGTGAATGTAGAGAGGAAGAGACAGAGTGTCTTGGAGTCACTGAAAAAATGTGAGAAACAGGCAAATTGTATCCAGGAAGATTTTGACTAGCTCTCAAGGGAAAAGTTTTCAACTGGGAGGCAGATCCTGGGAAGGAACTGTTATCTCCATCCTTGAAGATATTAAAAACTTAACTAGATAGGCTCCTAAATAACCTGATTTAATTGTGAACTTGTCCCTGTTTTGAGGGTGGGGTTGGACTAGATCACCTCCTAATGTTTTGTCCAATCTAAATTACTCTGTGGCACACTAAGTGGCACAATTAGGGGATTTCCTTCAAAAATATCCTAATGATTCAACCCAATAATATATGATAATTCTCTTGAATTCCCTTCCTGGGCTTGGCTCAGAACCTCTTCCAAGGCAAAGGGCTTGCCATGTAATAGAACTTACTGAGACACAACTTCAAAGTAGCAGAAATACTCTGGTAGTGCTGAAAGACAGTTGAGACAGGAATGTGAACATCAAGTACTACTGAATAGTACTTTTTTCCAGTAAACCAGGTAGCAATTAAGCAAGGGAGTTTTGATAACTAGACAAGGGAAATAGAAATGACCAAGAATTTCTGGACAGGGTAAACAGGAACAAAATAGTCAAGAACTTGGGAGGTAAAGACACTCAAGGTATGAAATAAACCTTATGCAGAAAAGGGCTAACTCAAGATCAGGCAACTGAATGAAGTCTGAGAATGGGACAAGTAGAAAAGGTTGTGATTTAACACAAATATGGAGAAGTTTGCGTGCTCTCCATTAGAAGGATAACCTTAACAACACAGAGTGACTGGATATTATAAAGTTGTCTCACTGATTAGATTAGAATGGGAAACAGCCAGCAAGTGTCTGCCTAGATAAAAGTCTGTCCATTAGCAAAATTCTGTCTGAATAAAGCCATAGTGCAGAAACACTAGGGTGTAGGGTGGCCTGAGGTGGCATCCAAGAGCATCGAGGGTAATAGCTCTTGCCAGGTACCCATCCTACATAGCATCCTAGAAGGAACTCCCAGTTAGAAGGCAGGGAGAAGTAAGAGTCCTGCTGTACAAAACTATGGAGAGGACAGCAGGGTAGCCCATCCCTGGGACAGACAGGGGATGTGCTACTGTGGAAAACCTTGTATATCAAGTGTAAAGGGATGACTGTAGTTGCAGTATGAGGGAACTCCATGGTTTTGCACATCTGCTATGTCCCTCTTGTCTTTATGTGCTTTTACTATGATGAACTGAAAGTTGTTAGAGAGTTGAGTTGAAATCTTAGAGGCAAGTTCAGGGTTTCCATGCCCTACCAAAAGATACACAGATTTACTGGGGAGTTGAAGAAGGCAAACTAAGATGTATGTAGCTTCCTACTAGCACTGTGGAAGTGCATGGCAATGCTGAGCAGCACTGTCCTGTTCAGATCCTATTGTAACTGCTCCTTTGAGTGAGGAAGAAGAGTTCATCACCTGCAATTCCTGCTCCTCCGAAGTCCAAATGTAATTCAAGTTCTGTCTTCTTCAGAACAAGCATCAGTGAAACTTGATGATAAAGCATGTGCAAATTTATATGAAGGATAAGAATCAGCTACTGCTGTTACTCCACCAATAAAGTGAGATTGAAACTCCAGCTCACTAGAAAATACCCATTCCATACTTGTAGGTTTTGTTACAGACACAGGTTACATGTAGTATTGAGACTGAATGTCTTCTGCTATGTGAGTATTTCTGTCTTAAGCATTCCTATGTATCTAAATACTGGTATTTTCTTCAGCTACACTTTAAGAGTTCTCATTTGAATCAGAAATTGAAGCAGGCAACTTGATCTTCTGGCACTGTCCCCTATCGTTTGTCAGAACACTATTTAAACACTGTTACCTCACAAAGAAGCTTTCCACCGATAAGGAACTTGTGTTGTTATTGAGATAATTATCAGTGCATTAGGACAATATGTATCAAAATTAACAGCAGTCATGCAGGTGACCATCAAGACAAAAATAATGCCACTTGCTGTGGTTATGTGTAGCATAAACCCATATCAATAAGAAAAAATCAGGTTATAATTGTCAATGGTTATTACACATTAAGAGCAGAGTATGTGGAGAGAAATACTCGACCTGACACTTTGAACTATTGCACTTAAAGAAGTTAGGTAAAATTTATTTTAGATACCAACACTGCAAACTGAATTTGCCATCCTATGCTCCCTTTACAGTATGCTCTCATCTTGAGAGAGCTCTTAATCTAAACTATTTTAGGTATCTCTTGGCATGGGAGATCTGAGACATATGCCTAAGAAGAGCAAAATTCCTTTCACTAAGTGTAAGGGAAGCTTTGACTCATGTAAAAATCTGAATTTCTTCAGTTAAGTCCCTCCCAGCTATTAATAAACCCCACCAAATTTCAGCCTGATTTTAAGATCTGAATTCAGCTTGTGAACTGATTTTTTTTTTTTTTTTGTACAGTGGGATTACAGAAATACATACAAAAAGATAATAGAGATAATAGTAATCTTCTTGGAAAAACATTCTCTCTGGTTTGATAACTTTCCCAATACTGACAGAAAATACTTGCTTATACAGCAAATTCTCAGCAAATCTAAAATACTCTTTTGAGTACTCTCAGTAGTTATTTAAATCATGTTGCACATATTAAATAAAAAGAAAAACAGTGTTATTAATGCTTCAGTCAAGCACTCAGCAGCTTAAAAACAATTAGGGTAAGGTAATCTGTGAACCCTCAGTCTGGCCCTCTCAAATACATTAATTACAGAAGATTTTTTCCCTCATCTCATTTGTAAGGATAAACAATGCTCACATAAATGAGCATACTTCTCTCAATGCCAAAGATCCTAAGTCTAACCTTGGATTCATCCTCAATACTGAATTACACATTTTCTCATTGTTTCTTCTGCTTATCTCCACAACTGCCCCACTAATGTAAGGACTGGAATGGATTTTTTATACACCAAAAACTGAAGACAGAGAGATTAATGATCAGAAGTATTAATTAGTTTTGAGTACAGTCTGAAGTGGTTCAGGACTGGTCAGAAACGGAGTTCCATATAATTTCATACATATTTAAGCACAGTATTTACAGACTTAAGTTGAAATTGACTGCTCAGCACTTTTGAGAATCAGATTCAAGAAAATCACATTCAATTTTATATCTCATTTTGGATAATCAGTAACAAAGTACCTTGTTTGGTACCTTGTTTCCTCCTCGATTTGTGTCCAAACCGGCACATTTGGGTACCTTTCCTTTGAATTTTTAAGGGACCACCTAACAGAACAATGTAGGGAATTCATCCATTTTCTGCTGTGCTCATTGCAAACTCTCCCTCTCACCCCATTTCCCATGAACATTTCTCCTACATGCTAAGGAATCCTGTAAATACCACCACCAGTTACAAACCACATTACGTAAACCATGAAGTCCACAGCACAAACCAGTCTAGCAGATGACAAGAATGTACATATCTCTCAAGGGGGCAAAGCAGTTATACATTCACTCTAAGCATCCAAAATTAAGTGTTACATTAAAGCCTGTCTTCTACCACAGGCTTTAGCCTTAAGATACAGTAATTCTGTTTAAGCATTTATTCACTTGAATTTGTATATATATATATATATATATATATATACACACATAGACATTACATGGAATTTCATTCTATCTTCACAATTCACTATTGTTGACAACTACCAGAATTGTTACAAGAGGACAAGGTTTTCTGTTCCTTAGAGTCATTTCTAAACAGAGAAAGAGTTCAGAAGTTGACTTTTTGCTTTAAACAGATACACGCTCATGCAAATTTTTCCTCTCGTTTACTGAAATCAACTGGAGTCAAGCCCAGTCTCAAGTTTAGAGTTCAATGAACCAAGCTTCCATCACTAATGTGTAAGAGCTCTTAACTGAAACACAACCCTCCTTACCCATGATGAATTCTGTAAAGATGGAGCAAAATCTATCTATGTACAGAAATTGCATGGATAATTTTAGGTAAAAAAATTCCATGTATTTTACTTGTAGCTGTTTTACAGATTTCTCCTACTTTCCTGGGTGACCGAATCAGGATTTTTAACTTGAATTGGATAGTAATCTGTGTTAAACCAGTATTTACATCTATCAGCCCGGTGTAATGAATTACAGGATTTGTGGATTTTGTCTTTGCCATTGTTCCTATAATCTAGTCCATCTTGACAATAGAAAAATTGATGACTCTGGATGTCATTCCAAAAGATCTCATTTCCTCAGTCAAATGAAGCTGTATTCCATAAAACAAAATACCTTTTAAACCATGTTCAGCTTCCAAAGGAAAGATGATCCAAAGTTTATTTTACTACTTTAAAGACTGCACTACATTATATTCTTTTAGGCAATTTTAAATCATACAGTGCTCTTTATAACAAAGCTGTACTTCTCCAAAAGCAATCCTTCAGAACTCTCCTTGACTGATACTATGATCCCACCTCACTGTTTAGAGAGGAAGAGATGGATTAACCAAAGTTTATCTTTAAGCAGGTAAGAGCATTGATCACCTCAGCTGGCTACTAAGAGCACCTTCCAGTTCTCATCAGGAAGTTTAGTGACCACTCTGGAAACTCACGTAACAGGTCTTTGCTCACACAATTTTTGGGACACCTTCTGTTTGTACATAGCTTCAGTCTTGCCAGTGAAGCACTCTACCATACTATTTTTACCTGAATTCTAATGGTACTGATTCAGGTGTTCTCCAAGCTTTACTGATGCATATCCTCTTCTGCTTTACTGCAAAAACAGCTTCAAGAACACTAAGCAAGTAACCTGTTTTAGTACAGGGGACAGCAAGTCACAAGTAAGCTAAATGAAAAAATACTGTACTTTCTACCATTAATTTTTGTCCACATTTATTTATGAGTAAAACAAACAGCAAACATTACAGCAAAGGGGACATTCAGGCCCAGATTTAAAAAAAAAAAAAAGAAGAAAACAGATGCCTGACTAGATTCCAAATTTAGGCACCTCAAGACTGCTGACAAAGTACACAAAAATAAGTGAAAGTGATAAGCATTTCAGCAAACTTCGTAAGTGCATTTCAGTATTTATTTAGATGTTTTAAGCTCTCGCACTAGATTTTACAAGCTGGTGAACACTGGCAAAAGTATTTCTCCCACAGAACTATAACCACACATTCCCAAGACAGTATAAATATATGGTTGAACTAACATTAATACACATCACCATTTTATCAATTACATAATAAAACAAATTATCAAGTATCCAAATATTAAGTTACGCAGCTTGAAAGGCATACAAAATATTACAGAGGTCTGCCCAAGTCATAGCAGAAACTCAAGGAGGAAAAACGAAAAGAAAAGAAAAAGATCACACTTTCAACAAAGCAATAGTTGGTAAACAACTCTCAATAGGTACAGTAAAAGAAAACTACAAGATTTTTCAGAAATTTTCTGATTAAGAATTTTTAGCTACAATAACAAAGCATTTCTACGTTTTAAAAAAATATTTACTAAAGTAAAGGGCATATTCTATACTTCCTGCACGAGACAAAGGCAACATTTTACTAGAAATATTAAATAGCCCCTCCCAACCTTTTCAGGCCCTCTGTTAAGTTGCACATGAAGTGCCAACATTAATTTTACTGTAAGGCTTTTTGTCTGGAGACATTAAAGACTTGTGTGCTTCTGTACAATTTAAAAGATCTTCTACATGAATAACCAGAGTAATGACTTGTAATATGGAGAGGTTCAGGTAACAGAAAAGTACAGATGCAGGGGTAAAAAGTTGCTGTAATTCATAGTATTAAAAAGACAGACTGTGCAAATCCTGATAATTCTAGTGCGATTGTGGGAGACAAAACATACAGTGAGCAGGCAAGACTACTTTAGAGGCCATATTCTTCAATATTGAAATGACTGTAGAAAAAAAGATAGTAAGGTCCAGATAAGCTGGTAGTTCTCACATCATCAGAACTATGCTCATTTTAAGGAAATACATGTAGCTGATATGCTGGGTATTTTGGCACCTAATCTCTCTACAGATTGATTTATTTTAGTACCCCAATTTTTAGTAGTTGAAACTAGGTCAGTAAGACTCAATGGCATGATTAAAGGATATTTGATCTGATAATTAATGAACAAGGAGACAGCTCAGAAACAGGGTACAGCAAAAACATTTACTGGGTCTCCAAATAGACAGATATTTATCTAAACACAGAAGTTGCATTTCTACTGAGCCTTTAGCCTAATAAATACTCCTAAGGAAGCTTCCTTTACTACTAGAAAATACCAGACTGATGTCTTTGGCATGCAGTCTGCTTAATTCTGGTTTCCATCCTTTATTCCCAAGGAAGTACTATAGGCTGTTGAGCTTTACTGAATACAACAATTATTTCGGTGACCATTGGAGTCTTTAAAGCGCAGACGCATCTTGGGGCGGTATTTCTCCAAGTACAGAAGTTGCTTGCTGTTGAAAGCTCCACGCCGCTTCCTAGATGGAAAAAAACAGATTTGAAACAGAGCATTAATCTACTGCCCAGTGAAATAATATCACCAACCAGAGAAAAATATTTTTAGGTCACTTAAAAAAGCCACCTTTAAGTCAAAGCTGTAACCAAAGTAAGGATAATTCAAAGTGAAGTGCCAGGAAAGAGGGTGGTAGCTTCCTTTCACAAATACCTCACTGGACCACATGCTCAAAGGAGTGCATAGCTTTTTAGACAGTGCTCTAGCCTATGATAAGCACAAGCCAGAGATTTTACATTAAGATCTTTAGAAAAACTTCAAAAGGAAGCTATACAGCAGATGCAAGACGGTCTTCTTGAGAGCTGAAGTTACTAGTTCTCTTATAAGAATTATGAAGAGTACTACAATAGTAAGAAAGTTCATAAACATTTAAGGTCTCCATAAAAAGATGCTAAACAGAAATTGAGCTCTCTTTGTTTTCTCAAACCATATGTATGTGAAAAAAAGGTACATGTTGGCTGACTGGAATATGTACCTGGCTTCCTATTCCTCATTTCATATGTAACAAGTAGAAGCTGCATTTAATTCTTCAAATGCCTGGCAATTATGCAAGAAGTATTTTATTACTGTCTATAATGGAGGCAGCTTCTTTTAAATACAGCTGAAACCTGAGAAATTAAAACATTTAGACTAAAACTGTTCTTATCCAACTTATATACACTGATTAAAAAGTATCTGCCTTCAGTAGACCACCAGAAAAGAAAAAGGTATTCTGCCTTTCATATGTAAAATAAATTAAGAACTCTGCAAATCTAACTGAAAGTTAGGGGGTTAATGGTTGTTTCGGTTTTTTTGAACCTCCTCAAGTAATTAGGTACGGATTCTGGTTTCAACAGAAAAGTACCCATTTCACAGGTCCAAGTCCTACAACACTGACTGTATGCAGTACAAATTCAGATGTACTAAATTAAATACCTTACCAAAAAAACCAGCATCACAGACAAGAATAACATTTGAAATTTCCTTCAGTGCCCAAGGATGTATCAACATACTGAATCTTGGCAACAGCTACATGTTAGCATCATACTTACTGTCTTATGAACTGCACTGCATCTTCATACTTCATTCCACATTCTATCAGTGCAAGAGCAACTAAGACTGGAGCTCTGGTTAAAAAAAAAAAAAAAAGTTTAACATTTGTCAAAGCATACTCAGAAAAACAATTTACCCAGTTCTCTCTTCTCTCTTCTGGTTTTTTGCTGGGAAAGCAGAAAAGGCAGAAGGCATTTCTACATTCACTGAGACATTGTATCACCTGGTTTTGAATTAGCCATTCTCATTAAATAGGAGTTTAAATTAACTCGGGTCAATCTTAGCTTTGTTCATGCGACTTTAAGTACAGGAGAGGACAACAGAAATAACATACAAGTAATCTTTAACTATTTGTTTCAAATCAATTGATTCTGAGGAAGAGTTGTGTATGGGTTTCTATCCTCCATGATGAATCATCATTAGAAGCAGTCATGATGCCAGTGCCAGAGTGGATGTCAGAAGAGGGGGTCGAGTTCAGTAAGAACTGACAAATCTTAGAACTAGTGTCACAAGTTTTAGGAACAGATGCAATCCACAGGCTGCTGCACTCCCCTGAGAAATGATTTCCTTGTTTGCCATGGATATCTTCATCTGACAGAGTCAACTTTCTACAAGAAAAGCTTGACTTAAATCAAATTCAAATACATTAGCAATTTATGACTCAAAAAAGAAGACAAAACCTCATGCCACACACTAGCAACAGATGTGTGCATAAAGTAGTAAGTTTAAGTGGTTTTGTATGTTCAGGGATTTAAAAGAAAACTTACCTGACAGAAAGCTAGGACTATCTTTCCAACTAATTAACTGCCCAGTTTTGAGGAAAAAACAACCAGTATCATTCTAAGCAGCAGAAGAGGATTTGTTTTGGTAATGTTCTCACTGCAGTGAACTTTGTTATGTGTGAAGCCATAACGCAGTGGATAAGCCAGGCTTATGGACAACAAGACCAGAAACCTCCATTTTATACTGGACATGCTGAAATCCATGGCTAGAATATAGCAACTCCTTTTTGTACAGCAGAAAAACCATTATTTTCTCACAACTGTTGGAACTCTATTCAAGATAGTGGCAGCGGACAGGATGAAGAGGACTAAGAACATTAGGGATATTTAGCATTATCCCTAAAAATTTTCATGTCACTTAGAAATGAGACAAGGAGCTTTGGGACTTTGGAAAACACTTTTCATCCCCCAGATAGGTGGTGGATTAAAGCTGGTCTTGATGTGCCAGAACCACCAGTTAACAGTTACAATGCCCTTGGTTCAAGGAGACTGGCAATACTGTTGAAATGGGGATGGAGAGGAAGCAGCCAAGTCACTAAAAACCAAATCGATTAGGGAAAAACAGATAAAAAAAATCTCAGTGGGGCACTCATCAACATACTTGGTACAAGAATGGACTTGTTAACTGAATTCTGTAGAGTTTGTGAGAGCTGTGACAGAAGCCATGATATCTTGACCTGAAGACCTTTAATAAATACATACAACAGTTTCCTGCCATCTACTTTTAAGCATGAGGTCATTCCAATACTGGATACGTGACTATTTTACATTTGCCTCATAAAAACTTTTGCACTAGATCTTAACAAGTCTGACCAGGGATAACAATTCAACAAGTCTTTTAAGCTTCACCCACCTTCCAAGACCAGCAACACAGTGTACAGCAATACAACAACCAGGTTCTTCACGAAATTTAACTTTAAGGAGGTTCAGCCAATCATCAACAATCTGGTTGGATGGTGGAGCACCGTCATCAAAGGGCCAGTCCTAGAACACAGGATGACAAATACATAAAGACAGAATTCTTGTAAGCTGTCTATGCTGTATGCATAGGCAAAAAAAGGAAGGGACACAATGGGCAAAGATCTGAGGAAACCAGTGAAATGTACAATTTTCTAATAGTCTAACGATAGCAATATTACAAATACATTCCTTTCAATCAGTTTTCACTGATCACATGATTTAGCTCAAAACTGAACTTTTTTTCCTGACAAGAGAAGATGTCTGCACTTTTTTTTGGGGAAGGGGGTAGGGTGAAGAAGGAAATGCATTGGTTTTTGAACTCTGCTTCTACACTACTTACCAAAACCTGAATGCCTTCTTTTTCCACCGGAGCAGTGTCGTAAGTAGCTTCACACACTCTTACCACTGTGGTAACACCGTATTTCTTAAGCTCCTAGGGAATGACAAAAAAAATGTGTAAGAGTAAACTAGCTTCACTTACCATTTAATTTTCTCAATAAGCTAACTCAGTAACTCGTTCCAAAACTTTCAGCAGCAAAACTCATACAAATGCTTGCCATCCTCCAAAGACACAGAAAGCTGAAATGACCAAAAACTTGTGTGCTAATGCCAGATATTTTAAGCTTTTCTGCAAACACAGTCTTACCTGTAGATTAAGTTTTGTTATGTTGGATCAGACTTTTTTCTTTTAAAATAAGATCCTGATAAATATTGATTAAACAAGTAGTCCATCTCCAAAAGATCATTCATTTTAAAGGAACAGGAAGCTTCCTGGTTTGCAAAGTTACATACTTCACTAAAAGCATTCTGGGCAAAGTTCAAATCTTCCCCGTCTCTCTCTCTGCTTGAAACAACAGGTTTGTTACACCACTTACTCTTAAAAAGAGTTACGAGAACAGGACAATAAATTATTCCAGTTCCTGAGTTGTCGTAACAAAATTTAGCTTTCCATTTTGCTATTACCCTACATTAAAAAAAAAAAAGCAATCCCTCTTCATTGTCCCTGCAACAACCCATCATTCACACTGCAACTGTCACAGTAATGACTAAAGCACAGCCCAAGCATACCTGATCTACTGGTTAAGAGTATAAAGGCAAGCAAATGTTATCTCAGTTTCCTGTAAATAATCCTGCACTGAATGCAGAATTCAGTACACCTAAAATCTTGCTAAGGAGTGACTTAGCAAACTTGGACCTTCCCACGAAGTAGCTCTGCAAGGAACCTATTAGCATACATATACACTTTATACAACCATGCACTTTACAGTTCCAACATCCTAAGTATGTGGTTTAGATGATAAATTCAGTACTAGCAATATATGCCAAGCCACTGGCTTTAGTCAGCAGCATGTACCAAAGCACTTAAAGTGCCTTCAGCAGCTTTCAGTGCAGAGTAAGCCTATTGCCACAAATTTCACTCAAGTAGACGCTATGACACAGAGGATCCTCTTAAGCTACACTAAAACCATGATCTGCTAATAGTGAAGGAAGCTAGGCAGGGAAAGCATATTGCAATCCTGTTATTTGTTCCTAAGGTTCTGACCCACAGAATGTATCACTATGCAGCAAGTGCAAGGAAATGTTACACCACTTCAGCCCAATCTGAATGTGAGCTCCTCCCACTAAGAGATGTTTGTATTGTTCTACACGTAACTCTGCTAGCTAATTCCTGTTTTCAGACCTAAACATGTACTTAATGTACCATGTACTAGACAGTGTAATTATTGCTTCACTCTCAGAATTATATTTGTGAAGGCCAAAGTGTATTTGATTTGTCTGCAGATCTTCAAAGCACAGGACCAGCATTTGAAAAGAAAAATCAATATACAGTCTCAGTACTTCCTCATATGGCTTTCACAGCAGTTATCGGCTAGTAAAGGAAATTACAAATATAGCATGCTGTTCAGGCATTAAAAAAATATGTCAGTAAGAATTCTGTACCAGCCTTACCTCAATAAATTTGTTTAAGGTTGCATTGGTTGGATTATGTGTGATCAGGAATCTCATGTTCTTGTAGGTGATTTCCACAGGAGCTGGGCGGTTCATTCGGGCCATATTGATTTAGTTAAACATGCAACAAGATTATGAAAGGATTAAAAAAAAATTCGAATACAGAAGTGATGTAGAGAAACTGAAGTCTACTTCACTATACTCCACGTGAAATTCTCAGTGCTTGGAAGTATGAAGTTGGGAGCAATGGGAAATGAAATGAACCTCCTAACAAGAAGCAGCAATTCTTCAATCCAGTAATACTGAGGCAAAAGAAAGGCAGTGCACTGAGGTTTACCCCATCCAGGTCTGAATTCCGTTGTTAAATGCTCTGCCAATTTCAATTCAACACTTCTTATCCTGGTCAACCACTCTTAGGGGGGCTTCTTGGTGGAGTAGTAATGAATTTCTACAGTTCACTTGTCTGCATAGAGGTCGTGCTGTGCCTGGCAGTAGTCTCCACTGCCCTTCAGAAACTCCATAAATGTGTGACCAAGAACACCACAGAACTGCTGTAAAGAGAGGGGGAGAAAAAAAGCATATGAGTACAGGTGAAATGAGGTTATAAGACATCAAGCTTTACAAAATAAAAAAATAAAACCATAGCAATTAAGCAGTTTCACAAAGCTTATTTTTTATTCCAAGAATTAAGTTTATGTAAAAATCCTGTTCCCTTTATTAGCATGGATTACTAGAAAATAAATACGTTTACTTATTACAGAGTTTCCTTGTAGGGTTTTTGCAACATCAAATAATGTAATGTATTTAAATAGCAATTTCAGATGTGCTAAACACAGTAACAAGTTTTAAGAACCCCAGTGTTTATAAAAAGAATAGTTCTTCCAGGATACCAATAAAACTGCCTTTTCCATTTTAAATTGCGAGACATCACAACATCTACTAAAGTTACAGAAAAAAACGTGTATAAATCCATCTGACTGAAATTGGAGGCCTTGAAAGCAAATGCAGGTTTGTGGCCTAGCAATACAATGTGAGGTTTTGAGGCACACAGATTTCTAACTAAGGAACATTTCACACTGAAGGCTGAAGACCAATGGCAACCTTTATATGTTTTAACAGTCTTTTTACACCATGACTTCATTAATATACTGAGAAAGCAGAAATAGTCTAGCTAAAAACATAGGTAGACAAGTTTATTGAACAGGTCATTCCTGTCCAGTGGTATGCTGCTTAGCTTTTGTTAAATTTATACATATAATTACTGCAAGAATCAACCAGGAATTAAGATAGCAAATGAACTACTCCAAGTTGTGTATTTATTTGCAGATGTTGCAAATGAACCACCCATATGTCCTTTTATGCACCATAAAACCCTTACAGCAGATGGATTAAGTTTTGTGCCCAGCTACTCTACCAGTGCTTATACCTGTCTAGGGAACAGGAAGGACGAAGTGGAAATTCTGTTTTTCAAAAGAGAGATACATGTTGAATCACATGTCCACTAAATATACTTAGAAACATGATCAATCTTACAAATATTTAGCAGAAAAAATTATTTATGTTGATCAGTCAATCTATTTTCATGTTTTCACACAGCTTCCTGGTAGGAGTTTTAACATATGTGTTGAGTCACAGGCATGACTTGTAAAAAACAAACAAAACAAAGGAACACAATTAAAATCTCAACCTGCTAACAACACAAGAATGTCATCTTAGTTTCTTTCTGTTAACCTCAATTTCACATCCACTTTGCTGCCACTCCAGAGATACTACCATCACCTGGTAGTGATGGAAACTATAGGATTAAGTTTGCCAGCTACTTGTAAACAAAGCTACTTCAGTATTTATCTTTAACAACTTGAGAGAGAGCAAGAACTCTAAATATAATAGGCATGGAAAAGGAGTAAGAAGGATCCTCTTAAGTCAAAGGCCAACAGAGTAACAGGAACCAGGAGAATTCAGATTCGGAAGAACTCCAAGAATCATCATCTGACTCACAAGCCATGCCCTAGCAAGCTGGCAGGTGTGCATTTAAAAGCCTCCTAGGACCAGATCTAGAGAAGAGCTAAAATAGCAACTGAAAAAAAGAACTGAAGGTAACTTATTTAAAGTCACTTTCAATTAGTTTAAGAAGCAGAACAGCAAAAAGGGATGGGACAGCTTTAAGCAGATAGTTGTACATGGTCTTGTGCCCCTTTTCGCACTGCACTGGCATATTTCATGCCAATCTCTTCTTAAGACTCCTAAAAAGAACCATAGACAGACCTTTGCCTGTAAAGGATGAGGGAATGAAGGCTGTCAGAAAAACAAATGCGTGCAAGTGAGCTTGAGGACACAGAATGGAGTCATTAGGGTGAAAACCTCTCAATTAGCAAAACAGATTTTGGGGATAAAATAATATTTAACATGTCATCATACCAGGACAGGTAGGAAGAAAGAAGTAATCAAGATTCATCCAGTCTTCTAGGCAGGCTGCCCTTAGTCTGCAACTGGGAGTACTCAAGACACCAGACAAACCAGCAAACACAGAAAAGGGCAGGCAGCAAACTATTAGTTAAATAAAAAAAGTCCTTCTTTTTAGTGCAGCTTGCTAATGAAATTTTAGAAACTGGGTGCATAGTTCCAATTCTTATACAAAGCAGAAGCAAGTAGATTATGCAATGTTGTATCTGAGTTCCATGTGTTATTAACCCTTACAAAGGAATTCTTTTTGTTGATTACTGACTTGACAATATTATACACATCAGCACCTTAGTAATTCACACATCTAAGGACCTAACCATGCATGTACTTAAGCCTCACTGTTTGCCTTGGCAACTACTGCTACCACGCTATAGAGGAGCAAAGCTCCCCTTTTCCTTTGATGTGAATGCCATCACTTCTCACCAATACTAGCAGGAAAGTCTGACAAGCAGACCAACCCCTTTAGGCAGCAACACACTGTACTATCCCAAGACAGCACTGCCAACATAGTTTCATTCTGTTCCAGGAGTCAAATAAAAATTAAAGATGAGTAGTGCATGGGCATGCTGTTTGTGTTATGCACTTAAGCCAGAGTACAAGGCTTCACCCACCTTCAGGAAAAAGATCTGAAAGATGAGCAACCAGCTATGAAAATAGTGTTGCAATAATTATGATTACCTCAAGCTTTGAGGGAACTCAAATGATATCATACACTTTCAAATGGCTTGGAAATACATCTTTAAAATTATTATATTGTCTCATACAGTTTTGGTAGGTAAGCTATCAAAATAGCCAAGACAGTGTGTGAAAGCAAAAAGTTGCATAAGTGAAATTCAAATGTGCAGTGTTGAATGCAGAAGGTTCTTTAACAGAGTAATACCAACGCATCGTTTGTACCTCAGCATGTTCTTTTCAATTTACATATAAATTTTCCTTGAGGAAATTTAATACTTAGAGTTTTGGAAAAAATAGCAGTTTCCATCCCAACAGAAAGCTCAACATTTAGACTGTTAGAGCTGCCAAAACAAACTTGGAAAACAAAAATAGGGTTAATATGCCAGGACCACCTATTGAGAGAAGGTAACCTGTCCATTATAGCTGCATTAATTATGATTGTATGATCTATTACAATTCAAGCTAGAAGAAGTTGGAGAATAGTATGTTCAAGTAGGAGGAAGGTATCTTGAAAAGAAAAGCTTTAATTCATGCCCTTCTCTGGGACAGAAAGCTGAAGTACTCCACATCACTGAGAAGCAGATTCACATGGCTGTTTATCTGGGGTTTGAAACAACCACTCATGTCTGACAAAAGTGGTTTATGAAAGTAATCTATTAGATCATTATTGATACAGGGAAAGCAGAGAGGTGCAAGGCTATCCCATGCTGTTGACAGTCTGGTTCACAACTTAGTAGCATCTTGGAAAGCATGAAAACAAAAGCACTTGTTAACACAGTTATATGACACTATCTTCAGATGTGCAAGATGGATCATGGTTGCTCAGTCAGTCCACCTGCTCATGGACCAAAAACATTTATACCCAGAACCAACTATGTGGTCTCACATTCTCTTAAGACCTGACACACACTCCCCTACTGAAACCACAGGACTAAAACTAGAAAACTAAAATAAACTAAGTTCTCAAATTGAGAACACCTGCAAGGAAGTTCATTTTTCTAACTTACTATGCAACAAAAAGATACTGAATGACAACTACCTCTGACTTTGTCTTACTATTCAAGGCCTCAGTAGCAACTGCCAAAGCAGACAGGGAAGAAGAGTGGGAGGGTGAGTGGTACAAATTGTGAAGCCATTACACAAGGTGGAGGCACACCTACCTAACGTACTCTTGACAAGATGTACCTCCTATCTGCTGGGCACATAAATGCCTGTCCTTATGATATCCACAGTGATAACACTGTCCATTTTAGACCATGGAAAGCTATCCACTGCCTATGAAAATACATTCATATATCACCAACGGGAAGGGAGAATCCAAAGGTTTATCATAAATTTGTTGTGACATGCTCTATGCCGGAAGGATATTCTTGTGGTTCAAGTATGCAGTGAAGAAGGAAGAAAAATTATCTCAAAACTTCCTGTATAACAAGTCAATGCAACCCTCAGAAATGATGAAACCGAGGCCATGTGATTTGGTTCAAAGTTCTTCTGCTTGGACCACAAAAACAACATGCTAAGAAGCCTTAGGAGATACTGGAGAAAATTAGACACCATAGAAGCCAATCCATCCCCTTGTCTATCACTTCCCCCTGAGTTTCCAAAAGCAAGGAATCTCCCAATGACATAACACTGTCACTTCAATAGCAAACTACATAAATCCTGTCATTCTACTAAAAATCTATTGCATTATGTTTTAAGCAGTACAATGAGAAATTCAGCACGTACAGCAATAAATGTCTGCATGTATTTCACTGAGTTTAATTAAGCCGTGAATGCCTAACAAAAAGTTGCAACTGAGAAAAAAGCAGTAAGAACTTCCATTTAACACAGAAATATTTTTTACATTGATCCAATAGAGTGATTTTTTATTTTTTGAAGAAGGTGACAATCTGTTATTAGTTTATGGTTCAGTAATACCCTTATCTGGATGTTCTGGTTAATGTTTAAAACAAGTGATTGCTTAGAGTCAGCCTACAAGCTGGGATAGATCTGGCATGCTTATGTGACATGTATTTTGTCAGAACAGGAAAGTTTCACTTGATTGAAGTTATTTCATAGGGCTAAGTTCTATTTATTTACTGATACATTTAGTTTCAGTAAGATAATGACATCGTGTTCCCTTAGCTCTTATTATATCTGTCATGCGTTTTTATTTCTCATTCTCATCTTTCCTCTCAGGGCTGTGCAATTTTTGTATTACCTCTTCCACATCTTCCCCCTGAAATGACTCTGTTCCTGTAAGACAATTTCAAAACCCTCTGCTATTCCATCACTGGAATAATAGGAGCTGACATTTAGGTGTAATCTTCAGGTTTCTCGATTTGGCAGTTTTATGAGATTACAAAGAGACAGGGTTCATACTTCTGAGTCACTGCTTTTGAAAGACTCAGTAGATGCAGGTAGACATATTGGGAAGTTGTCTCCAGCAGAAATAAGAAACACCCTATTACAGGACCTTCATGCCACGGCAACTGTACAATTGTCAGCTCATAATACTTGCAGTGTGCACAGCTGGCTACCAGTGAGCAAACAATCTTGCTTCTATTGTTACAGACGACTTGATTTTCTTAATTCTTTGTCTTTCTCGCTTCTCTGCTTTTGCAGGGCATACTACCACCGGCAAGCCGTTGTTTGATTTTTTTTCTGCTTAAATACACACTGTGCTCCGTAGTCACAGATGTTAGGCAGCAAAGGCACCGAGATTATTAGGCGAGTCAAAAAAGGAAAACAAACCAAAAACCGGCAAGCAAAACCTTCCAAAAGTGAACTGTGATCCACCTCCAGAAGGAAATGCCTTCCTTGAAAAGACAGATGGCAAGGTCTTGAAAGCAGTTTCGGTCAAAATTAAGGCATCTGACTGTATTCGTGAGCTTTTGAGGCTCAAGGCAGATCGTTACAGAAACATCTGCTTCAACACGTACTTCAACGACTCCTCTGCGGACTTTTCCTGGCGAACAATGCCGGCTGCACACCCGAGTTCGGGCATACCCCACCTCTACTGCATAGAGCTCATTTTGGAAAGGACTCACGTCCTCGCTCGCAGCCGCCGCTGACTCCCCGCCCGAGTACGGCGGAGACAAAGCCGCCGCCCGGCCGCCTTCGCCCC
>VZRX01021686.1:82528-131556 GCA_013398075.1 Notiomystis cincta
GTGCCCGCCGTGGCGGGGCGAGGCGAGGGCGCAGAGCCGCTCCCGCGCGGGTCGCAGGACGCGGGGTGGCGCAGCGCGGGCCCCGCGTGGGTTTAATCCGCCGGCCCCTTCGCCCGCGGGCTGCAAAAGCGCTCTGGCGAGTTTAATGCCGACAGGAAGCTCTTAGCGCGTCCTGCCCGCAGATGAGCCCGCGTCCTTTAGGTCGGGATGGAAACGGGGAGCCTGGTGGTGCAGATGGGAGCCCAGCCCAGCCCAGGAGGCCACAAGCGGTGTGAGCAAAAGCGGGGCTCGCTCAGCCTCGTGCTCTCTCTTGCTCCTGGGGAAGTGTCTCCCCGGGCACAGGGCGTCCCGAGGGGCGGACCCGAGCAGCGCAGCCGGCGGTGGGAAGCGCCGGTGGTGTCAGGGCCGGCAGTCCCTGGCCGGACAGCGGCGGCGGGGGAAACACCTCAATGTGGGTCACTGCCAGCTTTGTGGAATAACAGCCTATTTTTAGCTTGAGTTCGTCTGAAACTGCTCCAGTTGTATTTAACTAGTTAAGTCTTCCTTCTGCGCGGTATTTTATTGCTACTACACAAATCACAAGAGCTTGCAGAAGTAGTTTTTGATCTAAAAAACAAACAGTTCCAATCTGAGTCTCCTCAGGTTAGTATTGCCCTGTCCCAAGGCATGGCTGGTTTGTGGTTTCGCCCAAATGTCCTGGGTTTGTAGAACCTGCAGAACCCGCGGTTTGTCCAGAGCAGGTTTTCATGGTATCTGGCGTGAGAGATTTGCTATTCAGAACATGCCTGTGCCATCTTTCACTCCACCTGGCTTCAGGTGCCCATAAGCTAATTTCTAACTGGAACCGTGTCTCTGCTCGGATAATGTACTTAGCCTCTCTGGGCTATAAATAGATCTGGGCTGTATTTATTTACATCACGTTATGTATTTACTGACTTAGAGCACGTGTCTGGTGAACTTGCAGCTGTTTCCAGTTCTCCACGTAAAATGTCTTGAAAACATGCTCAGAATGCTATAAAATAAGATGATCCCAAGGTTACTGGGTGCTTGGAATATTGTTTACGTTTTGGTGGTTGCAGTGATAGGAAGGTTTTGGGAAAAAAGAAATAAAGTCAACATATCTTCTGTCATTAGTAAAGATTGAGGAATTTTCTCTGAATAGAGTTCTGTGATTAAACAGCTCTTTACCTGCTTTAATCCATTCTGTTTGGTTTTTGTGTTTGGGGTTTTTTTCCTGCAACAATGCAAGGTTTTGTTTACTGCTTCATTGCACAATAAACTGATCAGGATTTTAAAATCAAATTACTTGCTGCTGCAACATCCTTTGAGTGCTCTAGAGCACAGTGGTTTACACTGAAAATAGGTCTGGCAGTTTCTCTGACATTATATACTCACAGAAGAAAGGATTTAGCTCAGAAAACTTCTGCTCTAAAAGGATTTTTTCTTTTGAGTAAAGAATGCCTGGATCATTTTAACGATATAATAATAATATTTTTTAGATTGACCCTATCTGGTCCCACTAGTTGGGATTAATTATGTCATACTAGTTGTCACTTACTGTTCAGTTGCTATATTTTATGATCTAAGATGGCAAGAGATGCTTGGAGGCTACAATAGTCTCCTGTTTCTTGTAATATTGGGCAGAATCAGGTATTTGTAGGGGAGAGAGGGACAAGTGGATAGTTACAAGGTACCAATTAGTGAACTTATGAAACAGAGTGGGTTGAGGAAACAGAAAGAGATGAGACTCTTAAAGAACTTTGAATATAAGAAACAAATAAAAGAGAAATCTGTGGAGTATAATCAGCAGAGACTGATACTACCATTATGAGAAGTAAAGATGTGATCATCACCATCTTGTGGTGTTAGGAATACAATTAATACAACAACTTTTATGATCAGAGGCTATAATAGGAAAAAGCTTGAATACATTTTTGAAGCAATGGGAATGAAAACCAAAATGTGGGCATGGACTGAATGTCCTTACCTAGTTGACTATTCTCAAGAGGTTTTGAAAGTTTTAATAGGCAGTTGTGCAGTAAAACAGTCAATTTAAAGAATATCAAAGTTTCAGAAATCCAAGTGGTGAGTTATACCTTATGATTGCTTTCTCTTCTTCTAAGTTCAGTAGTGAAACAAAACACTATTCCCACTCTATGTAAAAGTGTAAATATTTTATATGCTTTGCTAGCCATTTTTATAAAGAAGAGGATTCTTATTGTAATTAGGGAAAAGGTTTTTTACTTCTGATTATCTTTGTCAACCTTTCTGTACTTATAAAAGTTACATTATATTATTTTTTTAGTCAGAGGGACCAGAACAGGAAGTAGTTTTCAACATTCAGTCACACCAAGACCATGTATCACTTTGAAGTGATTTTAATTTATTGCTACTGTATGTGTTCTGTCTTGAGAATGCTACTTCTATGGGATTCGTGAAAGTTAAACTTTAAAATATTACTGTTATGTTTTAAATATGTATCTTTATATAACAACTAATATTAATATTACTCAAAGACCAAATAAAAGTACTGGTTATTAATATGCTTGTCTTTTGCAGGCACTTAACTTCTTCAGTCCCTCTAAAAGTCAGTCAGTTGTTCCTAATGTTTGTCTGGGTCTTCTGTAACATAACATTAGGGCAAAAAGCCACAAACAGTTGTATACTGAAAGGAAATGTCAGAATCTGAATTTGTTCAGTTGGATGTAGTTTCACTGTGTCTATATGGGCTAATCCTATTTTAAATTTTAGTGGAATTGGGGATTTTATATAGGTCTTGATGTCATGTCTGTTACTAGTCTGTATGTGTAGAATTAATGCATCCACTTAAGGTTCTACTGGTTAGATCTTTGATCTGCTGATGTTTACTGTAGCCTTTTGTGTAGAGGTTTCTGAAGGCTGTGCTAATGCCTGTGTCATGCCAGTGTGTAAAAACGTGGAGTTGACTATCACTGGGTTAGACTGTCACCTAATAGAAAACTCACACATGACTAAGCAGATGAAAACAAAAATAATTAAAGGAAAAGAACGTAATTAATGCAAATCAATGTAGTTCTAGGGAAAACAGCTATTGCCAAGAAAGCTGACTTAATGCTTTGATAAGATTACAAGATTGGCATAAAAGTAACTGCATAGCTGTAACCCTAAATCTTCATATTTCCAAACAGTTTTATTAAAGGAGTGTAATCACAGATCACTGTAAAAACAAGTGTGACTGATGCAAAGACTGATTAATAGCAAGCAGCAACAATGCCAGCATAGTCCTCCATTGTAGTCTATACTGTGTAGTAACTTGTACTCACTCAAAAATGTGCTTTAGTACTGACACTTGCAAAGTCATACACCTAGAACAAGGAACACAAGCAAGATTTATAAGTTTGCAAGAATACTTTTGTTACTCTTGAAGGAGTATAGGGATTATAATGGACAAGTCAACATGAACTCCCAGGCCAATGCTTTGGTAACAATAAAAATTATCATTTTGTGATCCTTAGATATCTAATGTGAAATGGTGAGGAGTAGAGGGAATTTTTTTTCAATAGCATCAATACTAACTATTGAATTACCATGTGCAGATCTGTTGACCACAGACCTTACCTGATCTTCTGATATACATAAACCCCAACCAATTCATCTGGAGGCTGTGTGTGGCCTTTTTCATGTTCCCTGTTGCCTGCTCCTTTGTTTATACTTCTCCACCTCCTAGCCCTTTTTTGCCTCCCTCTTCAGAGTAGGCTCAGTGCCACGGCGTCTCTTGGATCCTGTGATCTTCTGGTAAACAGGATAATGGAGTGGAAGGGGCTGCAGGGCAGTGTCAATTTGTGTTTGAGACTGGTAGGTCCACAGCTCTGCCATGGAAGAGAGAATGATTTATTTTTGAGAATGCAAATCTGAGAAAATGTCCAAAGACTGGAAACAGTGAGACATATAAAGAACTCTTGTTTAACTCAAAAAGTAGATGCAGTGATATCTCACAAGGAGAAAATATAGGCCTCTAAAGGTTTCTTAATTTGAAGACTAAGGTAGATTGGTTTATAAATGTTTGACAAATTCACTTGGTCTGAAGTTAGTGAAGATATAAGTTACTGGCTTCAGTATAGGAATTACTGGATGAAATTTCATATGCTGTGATATACAGGAGATCATAAAGTGTAAAATACAGATTTTCAGATCTTGAAATTCACAGGAAAATAAGACTTTTTGTAAAAAATGCTTTACTTCAGTTTTTTTTTAACTACTTCAAACTCTTTAGGGTATTTTTACCTCAGTGGAGCTGTAGAATTTCTCATATTGTATCTTAACTATAAATTCTGCTTTTAAAAAAAATTTATTTTTCCACTGATTATAATTTCATTATAGGTATAAAACCCCTCTAAATTACTGAATTTCTTTTTGTTGTCAATTCTTACTATGTCAGCTTCATTTCTGCAGCTTGGTCTCATTGATTCTCCCCTCTAGCATGTTTTCCTCTTTATTTCTTGATGGATGTCTTCAGTCGAAATCTTTTTTCAAGCTTCTTTCTTTTCTCCAGTTGTTTAAAAATTCTCATGGTTGTTAAACATTAGTTCATTTCTCTCCTAGGTCTCAAGTTTCAGTCAATAGCATGGTCAGGACATGGTTCTGTGTCCCCAGCCTGGGCCTGCTCTGAGATCAGAGCACACATGGAGCCCTCTACTGCTGCCAAAAGCACCTAAGGAGCACTGTTCTGCTGCGAGCTTGGTGGCACAGACCTGTGCTAGAGGGGACCTTTTGCTATGGGAATTTCTGTGTGGATGTGCTAGAGGAGGGATACAGAATTCGTACAGTAGGAAGTCTATTTGTGATGCTCTAGCACACTATCAGAACTGAAAGAGTTTACAGTGGATTCTTCCTATTTGTTTGGTGTCCTTGGCCATGCATATTTATAAAAGAATACTCTGTAGTCATTATGAGGATTTAACACAGACCTTTTTGCCCATTAACATAAATGAGCATTTTATATACAAGGTATGCTAAAGGTTTCTGGTATAGCATCATGATCTTGGGCTGGATCTTGTCTATATTCTCTTGTGGTAATTATTTTCCATTTTCAGCTCCAAAAGTGGTTTCTATATTTTGAAGATAAGGTAATTTTAGTTTCTTTCTGGAACCCTTATTACATGCCTTGGCCAGGGACAGGTCAGAGGGATTAGAGAACTACAACTGAGACTTCACAAATGCAACCAATATGAAACCCTTTTTCAGCTGTTTTTTTGAAAAATTTGGTGAATTTCTCATATTGCTTCTGTCTGTTCAATAAAAGAATTGTCTCCATAATGTTTGTATTAAAACTGTGATGATGTGGTAAGGGATTTTTCATGACTGAAGAAATGATCATGTTTTACAGGCACATGCTCTAATAGTCACTTGGCAAGTTTAACATTCATAATTGGCCCTTAGGCAACAGATAATCTGAGTAGATGGTATGTAAGTATTACAGGAGTAATTATAAAGATGAATAATTTCAGGAAATATTTGCACAATACTGCTTACAAGTAAGTTTTCTGTTGTTCGGCTCTTTTACAACATATCTGCTACTTTATTCCTATTGAATAATACATTAGAAAAACTGGACATTTTTGATTTAATTTATTTAGCTTTTCTCCAAACCCTTTTTGGAACAGTCCTGTGGTTTGACATTCTGGATATATCACAGCATTTATCTCAGGAAACTGTTTGAGCTGACAGCCTGGGAATATTTTCTCAAATATATTAGTGGCAAATCAGAGCCCTGCCACAGGGATGACAGACAAGGCCTTTGGTGCTAACAGTGCTTTCCATATTTACTATTACTTTTGGCATAAGGATCCTATACAGCTGCTATTAAAACACTGTATTTTTTTTGTGTTACAGTTTTCCAACAATGCTACCCATGAAAACTGCTAAACTGGTACTCTTATTAGTAATACCAAATATGTTAGTGGCAATTACGAGAGCATGCAGCAATTACAAGGACTCATAACTTTTCCTTTTTGAAAAGTTTCTTTGGATAAGTGTGAAAAGTCATTTATGGTTTTGTTTCTAAAATGTAAACCTCATATTTTATTGCCTTGCATTATTAGTGGTGCAACCAGAAATAAACTGCAATCTCTTTGCTCAGTCTGTTCAGATTACTGCAGCTATCAGTCACTTACTGCCTGTTCAGCATCCTCTTCACACTGCTCTTTATTTTTTCCCTCTGTTGCTAGGGAGGAATGCTCATTGATTTTTCTGTGGGTTTTGTTGTTGCTGTTGTTTTGTGCAGCAAAATAACAATTTGTTGAGACAGGAAAGTTTTGCACATCCACTTGTATAACTCACTATATGCTTTTGTCAGCTGATAGACTGTACTGTCACTAGACTCAAAGTTTATCTTGTTGGAATCCTATAATTGTTAAAAATCATTGCCTTTCATTTTATTTATGAGAATTGAATTAAAAATTGAAAATTAGAAGCTAAAGTTGGTAATGGAAGCTCTATTGCAGTTCTATTCCACGCTCAAATATGACCTCATATCATTAAATGACAAAATAATTATACAAGAAGGAAATTAAGAATATGTCTTAGAAAATATAAATTATGTTTTCTTGCTATCTGTACATGTCCTTTTGTTGCTTCTTCAATTAGTGAACATTTCTCTTTTGTATAGTATAGTAATTGTCAGTGTATTAGAAAAGAGATATACCTCCATTCAATTTAACAGGAAAAACAAATCACTTGGAAACCAAGATATGTGTAATCTCAGCATCTAAAGCTCACAAACAAGGGAGATTAACTAGTATTACTTTAAATGAAGAAAATAATATATGTTTAAAAGTCAAGATAGAAGCTGTAAGCTGTAAAGAAAATATTAGTAATTATCCAAATGTCCTAAAAATATGTAGTGGCTTTTGTATTTGGATTTAAACAAGAAAGCATCTGAGAACTGTCAGCCTCCATGATCTAGTGCTGGAATTCTTTAGAATCCCTAATTTTTTTGCCTTTTGCTTGAGCAAATTGGTTCAACAAATCAAAAATATACTAAGTCTTTGTCATAAAAAAAGACTTTTGTTTTGTCTTAGAGCAGGTACATTGTGTCAGACTATCAATAAACATGTACTTTTTGTGACATAAATGACATTCCAATGGTACTCCAGGTCTTAGGCTATTTTACTTCCAATTTGCCAGATGAGCTCTGCACCAGCCTTTGCTATGTGTGTGATTATGTTGTTTTTTCCCCAGGGCTTGCACAGTCAGAATATTACTTTGGTTAGCAGACTGTTGGTCAAAATAATACATACCAAAGTAATGGCAGGGAGCTGTACCCCACTGAAAATGTAAGTGAATACACTGCAGTTTTCTTGTGCAAGTTTCTTTGTGCAGAACCACCTCTCTTCTACCCCTAGAGCGATGCACCTTTTTAAATTTTCCAAACTAGTATTCTTGAACCTGCCATCAAGCCCAAAACTGCATATTCCTGTCTAATATTCCTGCAGTTCACATGCTCAAATGTGCTCTCAGCACTACCAGCTGTAGGCATAGCATTCAGCAATAATCCTGTTCTCTGAAAGTATGACTTCAACATGTTTCTGATGCCACAAGGATAATTTTTTTTAATAAAGAGAGCTAGCATCTCCACACCAAGAAAAGTGGGACACATTTGTTTCTACATCTGTTTAGATGCAAAATTCTGGAGCCTCTGCAACTATTCCCTGTCTGTGTTTAAATGTTCCTGTTGTAGAATTGCACAATTCCTGCCTGAAACACCAGTGTATTCTTGGGGACAGAGTTACAGTTCTAGCAATTTCCATGGCTGCCCAGGTTGTCATGAAAATATGGTTGTAATTTCTTTTCACATTTCAGTACTGTCCAAAAGACATGAAATATTATGTGGATGTCTGCATCATAACATAAGCACTTAAAATTGGGACAGCATGTTCAATGTGTCTGTGATGCAAGTGGAGAATAGTCAGAGCTATAGGGGCCAGAAGTACCTCAGGTGTACGTGGTGGGAAGCTAAAATAACCACTGTCCTTAGAGCCATAGAGGAAAAATTTCTGATTGCTTTGTTCCTAGAGACACACCACTCAGATAATCTGGGAAATATCATCATAACCATTGCAGTAAGCAAGTGCACCATTGTGTATTCAGAATGTACTCGGTTTATGGAATTGTAGGCAATCGGTGGTAGTTTGGTTTAAGGTTGCCTGAGCAGATGTGAAAATGTGTGGCACACCCCAGTGTGGATAATTTTGTGTAGTGAAACCCATGGCCTTGAAGCTGACCTTTGGAAGGGAGGGAAAAGGAGTAGACAGATAGGGAGCTAAGTGCTTAGTCTTACTAAATTGGCCTTAACAAGTATTTCAGATTAGCAGTATTATCTGCAACGATAGAAAAAAGTGAAGAAGCTCTTCAAGCTGCCAGTTGAGCCACTATTTTCTGCACATTCTCTGTCAGATATGAAAAAAATACAATATATCAAAAAGAACTTGATGCAGAGGCCTCCTAGTTATTAGAAGAAAATTCTTAGGATGCAGACAAGATGAACGTAAAACTGGTAATTTTTCTTCTGCAGTACTTTAGGATAACTAAGGACACTGAGAAGCAGGCTCACATTTTCACTACATAAAATATACTTCTAAAAGAAACCAGACTCAAAAATTTACTGGCATCATTCTTGTAGTTTGTAATTTTATTAGATATCCCACTGTTTATTTAAACTCCATTGTAGAAAACATAATAGAATTCCAAATGCATTTCAAGATCAAATTTTATTTAATCATTTTCAAGCAAGCAAGAAGCAGTCTGGAGACATTTTCAAATGTCTAGGCAATGAGCTTTACAGACACTGTTCTTCAGGATTAACACTACAAACTTTGGAGACAACCTCTGGAAACAAGCTCATTATGCTGCTCGGTGGATGCTCTGCTGTCTTTGTTGTTAGGCTTGTAAGGCAGCTCTCATCCATATGTTCTCTGAAGCCTCTCATCCTGTTAGTGATCCAGTAAGCCTCAACTTGAACAGGAGCTTTCAGAACCAAGCACTGCTTGTACAAGATAAAGGCGACCAATTTCTCTCCAATTTGAATAAAATACATTGCAAGGTAATGCAGGAATCTTGACTTTCTTTTCCTTAATGTACCATTATGGATAAAACTGATCATACTTTTCCACTGTTCATGTTTTGGGGCTTTTTTACTATACTGTTTCCCAATTTCTATGTAATTTCACTATCCTTATTTGGGGAAGAGCAATATCCTGTTTAGTCTTCTTTCACTAAATACCCTGAAGCCTTTAGTCAGATTTTACTCTGCTTTATGCAGGCACAATCTAACATACGATACTAATTTGGAAAAAAATAACTATGACTTCATCTCTGATCAAACAGTTAAGCAAAAATTGTATTTTGGCTTTGGAAGCTGCCCTTCAGTTTAAAAGATGACTTTTGAAAGTATCTATGTTATTTTAGAGCGTAAGTCATGTTTTCCAAGGGAATAGTCACTTGGGGATGCTCAGCTTTAGACAGTTCCAGCATAAAGGAATTCACACCCTTAATTACATGTTACAGATTCCTGTTCAAAACATGAGAAGGACTAGGAGACTAAAAATGGAATCAGTAGGAGTCAGCATGGCTCACTGGAAGATACAGCAGACAAAACTGTAGAGGAGAGGAATAAAACTTAAATTAGCTTGTCCAACTCTTAGAGGATGAAGCTGACTTTCTTTAGCCTGGCTGCAGTCAAAAGGAAGGAAAAAAACAGGCAAACATGGGGATAAAATTCTTGAATATAACCACAAAATTAATATTTTTAAAGAGAAAGACATTTTAAAAAGATTCTAAGGTTTCTAAGAAAATATTTCTAAAATTGCTGAATAGTTACACAAAAAGGGAAGAGAGATCAATACAGCCTGCAGGTGAAAAAAATTATCAGTGAAATAAATGATTTTTCCTGTCAGTTGATAAACACTTTTCAGCCTAACACTCTGAGGATAATATTGCTTTAACAAAATTAATTTTTAAAATTATCTACTTATCCATCATAGTCATGAAAAAAGAAGGATCCTAAAGGTCTCTACTTACAATTTTCTTGTTCATGCACTGCTTCACTCAATTCCATTCATTCTCTAGAAACTAAAGCAGCATGCATTCTTCATTGATATAATTATTAATTATCTTAACTGCTTTTTGTGTAGTGCTTTCTCTACTTGCAGTACAAGTTGTGTATTTTTAAGTATTTTTGCTTTCTTGTGTTTGATGAATCATCATTCTGCTTTTTGTCTGCTGGGATTATAGGTACCAGCAATATTGTTTTCTTAATCTTCTTTGCTGCAAGACTGCATATTTAGTTTGCATTTATTCCTGTGATCTCAAGCCTGTGTCTTGTGCACCCAGATACCTCAGTCTTCTTTAGAACATTCTTCAAGGATTACAGTTTTCAACCTCAGAAAATGTATTACTTTATTTCCCCCTGCTGAATTATCAGGACAACAGTTTTACATTTAGTCTTAGGGATCAGTTGGTCTTCTCCCTTATGCTCTACATTTCTCTTAAACTGTCTTTACAAAATTGCCCTAACCTGATCTGTCCTTTCCAGTTTACATATTTGTATCCTTATGGTCTCTCTTCTGTCATGTTATTATTAGGAAAAAATGATGTAAAATGTTGTCTTCAAAGTAACTGTCATTGCCTTAAGAGTGACTTATAGGGAAACTCATTAATATGCATAATATAACTCAAACCAGGAAAACAAATGATAAAATACCCTAATCTGAAGTGAATTTATCAACTGGTATTTACACAAATTCAGACATTTAACTAAAGCTAGATCAAAATCATTTCCCTTCAAGGGGAAAAACAGACTAACTAATGTTGGGCTGCACCTCATGTAGAAACCTACCATAGTAGGAGACATCCAGCTTCCTTTTGCCACCATGAGTTAGGTGTCAAATGTGAGAGAGTGGTCTAGGCTGCTTCTATAATTCAGAGAGTGAGAGAAGTCCTTCTAGAGGCTGACAAATCGTGTTCTGATACAAGTATAAAAAATATGGGATAAATTGCTTTTCAGCAGTGTTTATCATGACTGTAGAAAAAGAATGAGCAATTAGAGTAAGCACCTATATTTCAAGCTGGTCACATGAGGTAACCTGAATCTTACCAGTCTAGAGTGGCATGGACTCTCCTTACCAATGTCTCTAATATATCACCTATCTAAAAAAAGTACCTCATTAGTGTCTAAAAACATGCTATGTGTCCAGCTCAGTTCTGAGCAGTATCTGTTCCCATACTCTGACTGATGTTTTGAGTTGTCATATATAATAGGTTATTTTTTTTGTTATCCTTTCCTTGAGAAGATTTAGAAACCATAAAGAACAGAATCCATCATAATTACATTTCATTTTTGCAGCATTAAAAGGTTTATTTGACCTGAAATTATTTATGTGCTTCTAAGGAAAGGAAAAAAAATAAAAAAAGGACCTCACATGGTTTTCAAATACAGCTGTGTCCCTGTATTGGCCTAATCCTGCAGGGTCAGTGCACGTGATAGGAGTGCAAGACCTTAAATTAAATCCTCTCATCCATCTTCTGGGGTTTGAGTCTGCATCTCTCAGAAGACTCCCTTAATTCTCAGACTGTACCACATCTTCAGTACATAATGAGTGACTAGAGCCTCTCCAACAAGATGTAAAAACTTTTGCTGAAACACATATGCCAACCTGTTAGTGAATTGTCTACCTTCCTGCTCCTTTGGTCCTTGCCTCACTGAGTATTTATGTTTTATAATCATAATGGAGCAGTATCATCAGTGGTTCAGTACACCAACTGCCCCTATCACAAATTCTATTCTGAATTCTAATAGCCAATCTTCTTGTCCTGAGTAGGAAGTTACAACAGTTTGTGTATGGATAGTGATTTAAACAGAAGTCTCAAACATTCCAAGAAAGTGCATTAATAACTAGTAATTTATTTCTTATATCTGGATTTAAAAACATAATTTAAGCAATCTGGCATAATATAAGACTGAACACTAAAAGGCTAGCAATGAAATTAGTATCAATTTAGAAGGGACAAATCCCTCAGCTGTAGGGTTAGTGAAGCTCTGTGCTGGGAATTTACTTGACTTGAACTATAGACATAATGTTAGTTAGCACAAAACAAAAGGAATTTACATTCTGTTTACTGCCTTCTGTTGGGGGTATTCAGCCAGATTGAATCCTTCTTTTCCTCTGCTGATCTAAAAGGTTCAATAGCTCAGTCCTCAAACATGTTCTTAAAAATATGGGGATTTTGATGTCTGTAATAAATTATGTTTGTTGATTATCAAAGCCTGACATCTCCCTGTAATTTGGGAGGGAAGTCCTATAATCCAAAATTAGGTTTACCTTATGTAAGTAAACAGTTTTCCTGCTCGCTGGACAAAGTATGTGATAATTTCTGATCTTGGTATTAAGGCTTTGCTAAATTGGAAGTACAATTTTTAAAAAGTCTAAATTGAGTACTAATCATTAAGTAATTGTTTTTATTTACTTTTTGTCAAAGTTCTTCTTCTGAACTAAAGACTGAAAGGAAGGCTTTGCTAATGCCCAGCTTCCTACTGATAGCAGTTAGTCATCTGGTTAAAAACAGAGGCATGCAGCGTAAGTGCCTTGGTTTTCAGTAAATATTCTCCTAACTTATAAAGTCTACAACTGATCTTCTAAAATATATTTACTAATTTAGTTAAATATTACAAATATAGTATCTGCAATACTGTTGTTTATGCATCTCTGTTGGACTTATTTTTTCACAGTGGTAAGACAGTGTTGATTCACTTTGGTTTATGAACCCAGTGACTTGCAGGTTCTTTTTTGAGGATATTTTGCCAAGTCATCTTGCAGTTGTACTTTTGGTAAACTCTAAACAGAATAATGCTTTGCATTTGTCTTCTTCTTCTTCTTCTTTTTTTTTCTTGATCTGTTCTCCAGTTTGTTCAAGCATGCCTTTCAGTCTGCTTGTATACTCTCCAAAGCCTAATATAAAGTACAACTGTAATAAATTCCTCTTTTATTTGATAATTTACTTATTCACATTATTGAGTAGAATCTGGTATAAAGAAAATTTCTGTGGTTCTGTAATCAATCATCTCTCCCTTTGGACAATGAGCTATTAATTTTAATAAAAAAATAAATTGAAATGGTTTCCCAAGTGTTTTTGCACCCATCTTCCTTTAGTTTAATCAAGATATTTTTATGTGATTGCTTTTAATAAAGTCATATGGAAGTATCAAAAAACTTTTTGTAAGTTAATACATATGATCTTTGCCTGGTTTAGAAGGAGATTAAATTGGATTAAAGCCAGAGATTCTCTAAAAATCTTTTAGGCTATCCCTTACAAGTGTTCATATTGTTTTGCTTGTTTATTGCAATATTTTTCTGAGAATTGCAATTGGCTGACTGGTTTGTAAATTCCTAATTACCTCTATTCCTATTTTTTAATATTTAGATACTCTTTCTGGAACCTTATGAGAATTCTTAGAATTCTTTCTGGAACCTTATTTACCACCTACAATTAGCATGTTGATTAGGAAATTCTCTAGAAAATAGAAAATATGTTTGAGGCTGAAGGCAAATATTAAACCTAAGGCATTCCCTCCCTTAGCAGTGTGTTAACATCAAGGCAGTTCTGCAGGAGCCATGTCATTGCAGTGTAGAAGGACAGGAATAAATACAGCTCCAGCCTACTCTCGAGCAAGGATTGAGGACTGTGGACCATGGAGGGGCAGGAATGCCTGTCTGGCATGTTTCTGGCATGACAGACAACATTTCTGGACAGGATGGATTTCAGACATGTCACTGTCCTAGGATTTTTTATTGTCTGGGCAGCAGGGTGTATCACGTTGTGTTGTCATTCTAAGTCACTTGCATACTGCTGTGTGCTATATATGTCCTGTGGTTGCCAAACCCTCAGCTTTGAAAGCTACTCCTGGGACCAACTGTTTGAATACTTCTGTTGGGTCTCTTTTCAGATCTTCTTTGAATAGGGGATGCAATGGGATTTTAGGCTAAGGGTGTCCAATTGAAAATACCAGGGACAGGGAGGGCACAGCAGCAAACTGTATTGGAAAAACAGGTGCTGTTCAGTCTCAAGAGCAGACCTGGTAGACACTATGTTGAACTTCTAGGGGAAGAACTGTCTGACTATAGGCATACTGAATTTTTGTGAGGTTAATAGCATCTCTGTGACAAATAAAGGCAAAAGAGTCCATGTGTAGGGCAATTCCCTTGAGAGGGGAAACTCACCACTTTAAAAGTTCCCAAAACTCTGAATACATGGATTGGCAGAAGTCTAGCATTTTTCTACTAGGATCTTTAATATCATTGCTTCCTATACAAATTACTCCCAAAAGTCTTGGCCAGACAAAGTCTAGTTTGATAGTGCCTTTCCTGAGGCAGCCCAGATAGATGCCTGTAACTGGTAGGTCCTCTTTGTACTCCTGCTGCCACTGGGGCCATTGGCTACCTTCTAATTGCTGTAGTGACATTATGTACTCCTTTGCCCTCATCCCACCAAATGTTCACTTCCTGTCTTTGTGCCAGTCAGAATTGTTCCCTGAAGAATGATGAAGGAGTGGTGGGATGGGGAAAAAAATAAGGAAAATTATTTTTAATTTCAACTGTTCTATGTTCAACCTACCATTAATGGACCCCAATGTAATGACGCAAAATCCTGAAGAGGAGGAAAAGGACATGGTTCATTTATAAAGCACACAGGACACTGAAGTGCTTTGGCTCTGGTCATTGCAGCAGTACAAACAGCAATTAGACCCCAGGAAAAAGGTAGGTTGTTTCCAACTGCTGGTTCCTTTCATCTTGTTTGCAACCTGTTTTTGCACAAAGCACCACAGCTATTTATAAACTGCAAGTGGGAGCTGAGAATAGGAAGAGATTTGTGTTTATGGGATGACAGTGTCAGGAGAGCAATACTTTAGCTAAATTGGGATGGCCTCTGCAGAGCTCTGTTTCTATGATTGTAATGCAGCTGGTATTTTGGGGACTGAAGTCTCACAGACACAGGCTTGGCTTCATGTAATTTATGTCTTCTTACATATAAAAATAAACAAAGTTATGTTAAAAAGCTGTGGGAATTTTTGGTTTGCTTTTTGTGGGATTTTTGGTGGGGTTTTTTTGGGGGGTGTTTTTTTTTGTTTGGTTTGGGTTTTTTTTTTTACCAAGATGATTAAAGCCTTTTGGCCTCTAATTTTAACTCTATGAAATTAGCTGATAGGCTATTTACCAGAGAGGGCCAAAAGGTGGTTGTTACAATACTGAGTTATTTCAAGAAGAGGGTAGAGACATGGATGAGATGGTTACAGGCATTAAGGAAAAAGAAACAGGTCTTCCAAAAACCTTGCACTGGTAGAAAACTCAGTGCAGTTCTAGCAGGTCTGCATGTGCTTGCAAATGACCATCTCAGATATTACTTTTCTGTTTCTCCTTTCTTTTGTTGTAGGTTAAAAAAGACACTGCTCAAAGGAGTGGAGAACCTTAAATTTACAGTCTTATTTGCTCTTTGCAAAGGGAGATTCCATTCCAAAACTTCATAGAAGAAAATTCTTAGAAAAATCTTCTCTAGCCTATTTGCCAATAAGAGCTAGAGTGCCTGGCTTGGAGCAATTTGGCCTGGAATTTTTTCCTGGCAAATGCTGACTTGAAAGAAGGAGGAAACCAAAAAATGCTTTTTTTCATGTGTGTGGGATGCACTGGGATAAAATGCTGTAGAAATAGTTGATAGAAGCAAATTGTCTTAGCATCAGTTTGGGCTCCTACTAAACTGTTAGATTCTATTACTAGAATGGACAACTGCAACCCACTTTTGCTAAGTAGATGTTACAGAACAGTATTTAAAAGATAGAAAGCTTTTTGAATCAGTGAAAACTCTTCACATTTGGCAGGATACTTGTCTCTCATTTGAACATAGCAACAAAATAACAGTACAACCTGTTTTATTCCCTTCTTAAAATTATGGAAAAGGTGTTTGTGGTTTTGATTTGCAAACTTTTTGAGCTGGAATAAAATCAATGCATTACTGCTCACTTCATGGTTAAAATATCTTTTAAACCTACTGTTCATACTCATTTAACACAGGTGTCTTCAGAGGCAATGAAGAGTGAGTCAGCACCAGAGTAATTACAGTTTTTAACTCTTCCATGGTTATGACTAGGAAAATATAGTTAAGAAAATGATAGTTTCTCAATTTCTGCAAAATGCCACTTAAAAATAATGCAATTTCTGCAGTATTTGTAAAATGTAAAACAAGTACAGACAACTCCCTGTTAATAATTGACAATCACCTTTTCTCACTGTCTAGTGATTTGGGGATCTGAGATGAGAAAGGCAAAGGGAGATATTCAAGTCAGCTGTGCAGATTGTCAAGAGAAATAATGGAAAAGTAGCATAAAACAGTGAAGTTAAAAAAAGGTGGGTAAACTTCCTTTTTGATATCCATGAGGATCAAGTAACCTTGTACTCTCAATTACAAAACAACCCAATGATGATATTATATCCTAATTGCATGTAAATTATACAAATTAGCAAATATTCATATTCACAGAGAGCCATTTTTGTTCCAATATGTATTTAAAGAAATATTTTGTTTGTTAATATTGCTAATATTTAATTAATAGTGGAATAGGCTAGATTAATTAGAAAGTTAGTAAACTTTCTTATTGAGAAGTTTTTTAATCCCTGAGAATGTACTAGAAGAAACAAATATTTATGTGCGTAAAAACGCCATGTTGAAAATAACTTTTTTTCTTCTTTGGTAAAAGGAAATCAAGTCACTTATTTAACATCCTAAAGCTACAAATACAGGGAGTATTCTAAAAGCTCAGTAATTTTTTGCATGTTTTTATATTCTTTGCCTGCTTATATGCTAATGGAGGTGAGCAATCTGTAGGAAAGACCTCCTAAACCTTTGTTAGTAACTGGAAAAGCCTAGAATCCAACTGTACCTGCTCTTTCAACCCAGTGTCCATAATCAAATGCAAGTCTTAGTACTGGCCTTCAGGGCACTGAAGTGAAGTACTGACAGCTTGTGAACTTCTTGCCCAAGTTAGCCTAAAGTTATCTTTCACATGCTGGTTCTTGTATATGTGTTGAATTCCTCTTCCTAACTCCTAATGCCTCGAGATAAGGCTGAGTCATTCGTATGCTGAGGCAGAAGAAAATACTGATAATTTTAAGACCAGCATAATTTTAATAAATCATTAAGCAACTGAAAGAGTAGACTATCCATGCTATGTCCCTGAGTTAATTTTGAAGATTCAAGGGAAACTTTTGTGCAGTGAAGGTTTTCTCTTGAGGTCAGAGCTTATTGAGACAGGACCTTGGTATTTGAGTCAGTGGGATGTAAATAGAAAATTATTATTTAAAAAAAGGAGAAGAAGGGGTCAGAAACCTCTTAGAGAGTCTGTTTCTGAAGTTCTGAAGTTTGAGGCACATCCTACAAGTATTTGTTATGCCATAAGCTGAGTTGATCCAGTGCTGTTTACATTCATTCTCACTTACATGCCTTCTGTTAATTCTGTACCATATTAAGGGACCTTCTCATTAATTGAAGTCATAAGATGGCAGCTATTTAGAGTTTCAAACATTTTTACACTTACTTGATGGAATCATGATCATTATCTTGTTCAGATATCAAATAGAAAAATGTAAAGGAGGAACAGTTTTGGATAATATTCTGACAAAATGAAATAATTTTTGTTTGTAGAGGAAGGTTTGGAAAAGTAAAGGCAGATTAGAAATGTGATCAAGTAAGATCTGCAACAGCACATCTGGCTGGTTGATATGTACAGGTAATTTATGGAGAACAATGCTGATGGCATGGTCCTGGTATCTTTCAATATATTTTTAAAATTCCTTTTATCTTGGGAATTCTGATGAAGCATTTAGAGGGAGACAAAATAGAACATCTTTGTTCTGATGTTTGAAATATTGGATGCAAATCTCTCTTCTAACTGTAATGCTGATTGGTCTCTATGTATTTTGTGGGAAAGTTTAAACATTGCCATTATTGATATAACGTGGGAGCCACAATACAGTGCACAGTCAAATGAATTTGAACTTCTTGAAAGTTTAGGCTGTAATGTTTAAAAGCTGTTCTTTTATTGTGGTGTTTTATTTGTTCCCTAGAACCTTACTATGTCTAATTAATGCCTACTACACATGTATTTGTATGCTATCATAACACACATAATTTGTGTGACCTTCATTATGGATAAATTTGCAGCAGGAAAGTAAATCTATTGAAAAAAATCCATTATTTTTGTCTTGAAAAAGTTCCAGTGAATAAAACAAGTTCAGTCTGTATCTTGCTCATACTGCATTGCTTAGAATAGTTTCTTTGTACACAGGGCTCTCTTTCTGTCTGGGATTTTGGGATATTTCTAACATACAGGATTCATCAAAAGTTTTATCTTCTCTTCATATTTTTGATCATTACATTTACTAAAGTATGGATGGTATTCCAGGCTTAACTTTGCTGTATTACACCAAAGGTTGCAGTTATTCTTTTATATGATTTTCTCTGTATTCTTTTAGTTTTTCTCTAATTTAACACTGAGATAAAGGACTTTTGCTTTGGAAAAGTGATTTGCTATGGTGAACTTCTCCTGTTTCTATTTTAATCTTTGTTGATCTGGATTTATACCGACCTCTCTTAGAGAAATTATTTTGTCTAACCTGTTTTTTTTTTTTCATTAGGATTTGAATGATTGTTTCAGCTAGATCCCCAAGTGTTTTTTTTTTTTTGTTTGTTTGTTTATTTGTTGGGGGTTTTTGTGTGTAGGTTTCCTCTCCAGGATTATTTCTGTTTTATTTTTGTTGTGTTGCAGTTTTCTTGGTGACCTACTTGCTGTCATTATGTCCAGACTCAGTCTTTTTGGCTATGCACTTTTTAAAAGGCTGTTTCTTGAAATCTGCCTGCTTGAACAGCATACAAATAAAACAACAGTTCAAATCTTCTTCTGACAATGTGCAAAATTTGCCACAGCATCTCTTATTTTTGGTATTTTTTCTGTGTTGGCTTTAGCTCTGGTATTGAAGTGAATATATAGTTTTCTATCAACTCTAAGATATTGAATACTGCAATTTCTAGTGTATTCCAATTCTAGTTGAAACAGCTATCAAGCTGTGACTTTCTTTGGACACTGTTTTTGTAAATATGGCACTTTCTTATGAGGTTAATCTATTCCTTTATTAATTGAGAACCACCTTTGTACAAGTAAGCCACTGACAAAACAAAGTTGAAAATATATTCTGCTTACTCCTATTCACATTCCTGCTAACTCCATTCACATCTCCAGATTTAACATCAAGGACATATTTATACAGTTGTATTTAGCTGGCAAGAGTTAAAAATGCTATAAAGTCTGTGGACATGTTGCACAGATGAAAATCTCTAACCTTCAAAGTCAAGTGATACTAAAAATTCCTGGGAAGTAAAAATGTCCTTTAGAGGTGAAACAGGGCAAGAAATGATAAATTGTTATCTGTTCTGCTGGTCATTTATGTGATTTCATAGCCTGTAGTCACAGTGAATCCTTTCTCCATTAGTGTATTGATAATTTATTTTTCCTGATGGTCAGCAGCTGAAAGATTAGGTTGCAAAGCAGTAAGGGACATTTTTTCTTCCGTGACTCTTAGCTCACACAGGAGTTGCAAACATGCAAGGCAGGTCATACAGTGAGAAAAACTGTAAATGCAAAATACTCTCAGTGGTGATTAATAACAGTTACAAGGAGGAACAATTGTGGAACTCAGAAATAAGTCCTTTTCTGTCCAGAGTCTGTACAATTTGATATTAACTACAGGCTTAAAGTGCTGCAGCAGCAAAATCCACTGTTTTAAAGAATATAGACATATGCACAAACATAAAAATGTGAGTAAGGTTGAGAAACCAAGCACTAAAAAGTTTGTAAGTGTCAAAATGAAAAATGCATGTAAAATCTTTCTTTGGCACCCTAGTACTTATATATTAGGACATAGAGGCACATATTTAACATATTACCTAATTCATTACAGCTGACAGTGCATACTATTGAAATTCTTCTCTGAATCATTGCCTTTCTCACAGATTTTTCTATGAGATGTATCACTTGCATCTGGGAGCACCACAAAATTCACTGATTTATTACTTCATGCCATGTGAAACAATGGAATATGTTATCCTTATCTGATTTGAAAGAAGTTGAAGTATGGAGAGGTTAAGGTCAAAGGGATCCATTAATTTCATGTATCTAACTGAGAAGACTGAGGCCTCATTTTTCAAATAAGGTAGTATTTTTAGTAAGCCATATGTCTAGAACAGAGGTTCCTCTAACAACTCTTGCAGTGTGAGTGCTTGCTACTTGAAAAAACAGGTTATATGGTTGCAGTTTTCACTTCTTGTCCCAGGCAAAACAGCTGAGACAGCCAGGAAAATGAAAAAAAAAAAAATCCAAATGTGTGTGTGAGTTAAATCTTTCACTTTGTGAAGATGGTGTAGGAACAGGTTACTCATCACTACCAGTCTTGTATAGCTTAAATGTGTTCAGTGAGTATGGAATTTCTAAGGATTTTGACTTCTCTTTCACAGGTCTCTCTGTGTATGTGTCAGTGGCACTTAAAGTTTATAATGTGGCCATTTAAGATGGTATTTCACAGGAACAATGACAGGTTCAGCCTTTAAATGTCCATATTTTGATCAAATTCAAAACCATGGCATAAAGTAAGGAATAGGGGAAGACAGGAGGAGTGAGATGGGGCTAAAATATTGGCAAGACCTCAGATTTTTTTGTTATGTAGAAAACAATCTGAATTTCCTTATTTCGTTCTCTCAAATAACCAAAGTATTATTGCTATTTTTTTCTAAAAGTTTTCAGGCTCAGCCAGGTTTCCAGTATGGAAACTGTCATCCTAAAGAAATGGGTTTGAGCAAGCTAAAATTATCTGATCCAACTTCTACTGGAAAGTACTGGCTATGGTTATCTCAGCCACCTCCCCTCCCTGTAATTCTAAGAGCTTCACTGTGCCTCAAATTACATCAGCACAAGTCCAGAATATTTTCATTTCTGCAAAAGAACATCAGTGCAAAAGTGATAGCAAATAATAAAAATAATGTCAAATAAAAAATTTTATAATTTCTGAAAACAAGAGATCTGAATTAACCCATGAAGAATGAGATCACAAAATCTCTCTGTTCTCCATTACATTTGTTTCCTATTCCTTTTAAGTAATTTCCTGTAGAAGTTGCAAAGTAGGATTCATGCTACTAAGGTGGTTGCACTGTTGCAAGAGAGGAGTTGTAGCATTTTTCTACATTATAACAAGAACTACTTTCATTACAATGTTGAAATTAAAATGTTGAAATATCCAGTTTACTATGGCTGGAATATTTCTCAGATGTGTACATTTTCAGAAATCTATAGAATAATAGTATGCTGAATTTCTGGCAGAGTTCTCTAATTATTACTCGCGATCACACTCAAGTTCTTGAAATTTTAAAGGGTGATTTCAACAGAATTTCATTGGGAAAAAAAATCTACTTTTTTCACTCTGCAAAAGCAATCTCAAAAAGTGTTGACAAATGAGATTGTTTTCTATAAAATCTCAATAATTAACTTTCTTTCCAGTAGAGCTACTGAAGTTCATCTTTATTAACTGAGGCATGGCTGGCAAATCCACTTCTGTTACACTCCCTGCAGTGTTGTTTAATAACGAATGTGTGTCAAATGTCAGCACTGCCATTCCTCTTGGGATTCCTCCATCAAGAGAATACATATTCTGTCTGTGCTATACTGGCATTTTCTAAAGCCATCCTCCAATTTGCTTGCCCAAAACCCATGGGGGATTCAGAAAAACAACACAGGAAATTTTTCAAACTACTACATGAGTAGTTTTAAATAAACAATTCTTTCTTCATCATGAGTTCGGGTAAGGTGAAAATGCCAGTTCAACCAACTGTTCCATAAAAATCTATTTCACTGCCCAGGAGAAGGAGTACTGCTGCTGTGTGGCAATCATGAATGAGGCAAAGCTTGGTTGGGAAGAGGGGCTTTCTTCTCTGGGTTTCCAAACTCAGTGGCATTCTGGTTCCTTTCTGAACTACACACTGCTGATTTCTCATTCTTCTTTAAAAAACTGTCTGACATTCTAAATGTACTATCAAAGGCTTTAAAATAGAAGATACAACATTTAGAAAAATTTTGTTCTTTCCACAAAATGGTATGATTGTCTCTCTCCAAATTTACTTTGGGAATTAATTTCAAGGATCATATGTTCATAATGCTTTGGCATAGAAAATTAAGTGTCCTTCATATATGCTATGATTTAAGAAATGTCATGGGTTTAATTAGATGGCTTTATTTATGACTGCAATATCCTCTGTCTGTAATGGTGAAACACTGGAAATACTGGGACTGAATCCATAACTGCAGGACAAGTTCTACTGAAATATATGGAGTTTACCCTCAGCAGTAGCAAAACTGCTCCAAATTTGGTGAAATATTGACATCTTCTTGATATTCATACCTTTACCTTCTTTTCAAAAAGAAAAATACACTGCCATATGACCTGCCCAGAAAAAGAAGACTCAAAAGCATTCATTTACAGGTAGAAATTAATAACTACTCAATTTTATTTGAATAAATACAGAAATTAATCATAAACCAGTTGGTTTTGGGAAAATAAAAGTTCAGTCATTTGAGGCCTTTATGTGTTTTTTTGACAGATTTCTATTTTATATTCCTAGTCTTGTTTTTGAAATTATAATATATATCCAAGACATGCATACCTGCCCATCCTTCCATATGGATATATGTCTATTCATTTTGTACATATAACTAGATGTTTTGATATATATTCTGAAGTGCATGACATTGTTTTGTGAACTACATAAACTAGGTGAAATACTGTATGATTCTTTGTCATCGATTTTTAAAACTGTGTGACTGTATTCAACTTTAAAAAGTTCTTTCTTGCACCAAGTGCTTTGTTTCTTTAATATGAATAAAAACTGTAAAGAAATAGTGTAAGTTAAATTGATGTTTTTCTTGAAGAGGAAAAAAAAGGAAAGCTAAAAGATAAGGTTGTGAAGGCATCATTGGGAAAGAGAAAAGGAATAGGAAAAGAAGAAAAATGAGAAATTTTAGTCCTGTAAGGCATTGGGTAAAAATAAAGATCTGGGCTAAGTTAAAAGAAGAAAAAAATGAGAGGAAGTTAAAATCATCTGTCCTGAACTCATTCTGTCAGTCAGAGATAGGAAATACCACCTTCAGAAATCTGAATACACTTCATCCATTGACTTGTCAATCACAGGAGAATCTCAGTACACTGAATCCAAAGCCTTATTTACACCATTGTAGGAGTTACTGAGTGAGGATTAGAGAAATAGGAGGCTTATTTGGGAATACAGTTTCAGAAGGAGGTTAAATGAGATAAAAAATATATTGAGAAACATGTAAAAGATAAACTAAATAGAGCAAAATAAGAAAACTAAAAGCAGAGAAAGAGAATCATGAACTGAAGTCTTTTCTATGTCAACACAGACTGTCATGTTTGCTGTTTTCCTGGAACAAATTTTTGTCCAAAATGATCAGTTGATGCCCATGAGTAATGAGTGCTGGATGCTCTAATTCTCCTTTAGATAATTAATATGATCTTTATACCTGGGAGTCTGGCTGTGTGACTGACTCATAGTCATGGCATTACTTACTTGACCTGCCTTACTACTAGTTTGAAGCATTAAAGTGAACAGCAAATAAACATTTTCAAGCTAGAATGCTCACTTAAGTCCTAAAACTAAAATTAAACCTGAAATAAATAACCAGGGGCAGTCTACGTTGGTGGAGTCACCACTTCTGAGCAGCTTCCTTCAAAGAAGGTGCTTCTTTTCCTGTGTGCATGGTTTCTGAGGATTTACACTTGAAAATGCTGGCTTCATTCCTCAGAATATTTCCATGCCATCTGTAAATTTTCCACCCCCTTATTTTGCATTGTCCATCTGTTTAGACTAAGCATTTTCTCATAGGTCCTGAACACAGTGTGTTATCTTAGAAAGTGAGGCAAACCACTATTAATCTGTTGGACTCAGAGCCTTGCAATTTTTAAGGCATGGATTTTCCCCACAGTCCCTGTGAGGTGGGCAGATAATGGTTCCCTCCATTGTCTGAGGCACTAATGTCTAACACCAAAAGATGCTCAGTGTAAAAGTCTTTCACTCAAGTAGAGACAACTTCTGCAGCTTTGCAGAGACATAATCCTGCAATTCAGGTACCGTGTGAACTGCCACTGACCTGCTTCTGCCACCTTGCACTGGATAACACTGCACTGCTTGGGGACCTACACTGAAAACTGTCTCCTGCAGGATTGCCAAACCAGGCATCTTTTCAGCTGCCTTTTCTTAGGGGGTCAGTTTAAAGGATTCTTTCCTACCATTTCCAGTGAATGATACAAAGACTTTTACAGTCTATGTGGTAGTGGATATTTTGATTCCCTCAAAAAAGCAATGCTGGGGTTTTTTCCCACTAATGTGGGAGGAAAAAGAATAATTAAATTTTCATTCCTGTATATCAGGATCTGGAACAGTCTTCCCCTTTTCTGTGAGAGCACCTTAATCAACAGAATATTGATTCTGTTGGGTTAGGAGAGAAAAAGATACATTGAAACAATTTCATGTTATCAAATAATTATTTATTTGTTCAGAGAGAAAAGACAACAGAGCAGTTTTAAGCTGGGATATAAGACTGTTAGGCTTGGATTTCTGTTTTAGAATATTTTGTATTTTTCAATTTGAAAAGTAAGACTTTGAGCTTGGCAAAATGGAACAAACTGGTAAAATCAGTTTATGGAGGGTAAAAGCTACTTTTTTTTTTTAAAGTCATCTATTTCAAAAATCACAGTAGGCAGATATTAAGCATTAATAGATACTGATGTATCAAAACAGAAGAAGAATCACTTCAAAATTTAGGTTAAGGACAACTCTTCCTGAAGATAATTTACATAGTGGCTTTTGGCATTTTGGACAAAATTAAATGGCAACAGGATAATCCAAATCTGTTACTGCAATCAAGGAAGAAAAGAGTTTCATGTTCTGTCACTCATCTTTCATTTTCCATAGATTTTTTTTACACCATACCTCCCCTGATAGACATTAAAAAATAATTATGGGATTTTAAAATTTGTGTGTGCATTACACCATGGTCAGGATATATGTGGACCAGTGGAACTCCTACTGTATCACCTCTAGAGCTCATTTCCCTTGTACTTAGACATCTGCTTCTTGGCTATAAATAAAAAGAAATAAAACTTTACTAAAATTATGCAGGAATACCCAAGACTATAGCATTATAATCAGCAAAGAAAGTGTAGAATCATAGAATGGTTTGGGTTAGAAGGGACCTTGAAAAGTCATCTAGTTCCAACCCTTCTGCAGTGAGCAGGGACATCTTTAACCAGATTGGGCTGCTCAGAGCCCCATCCATATTCAGCTTTGTCAAAGGTGTGTGGATGGAAGGATGCCAAGCCCTTTGGAAAACTCCACAGGTTCCAGCTCCAGTTAAAGGGATGAAAAGGGCTGCCTCTTTGGGAGGAAGCATTCCCATTCCTCCCTCACTGCCAGGGCAGCATTCTTTCCTTGGCCTCATACCACAAAGTATGTAAAGCAGTAAAGCAGTAAAGCAGATACTTCTTCCTGAAGCTCTCTGAAGTGATCCAGATCGAGGCAAACATAAACACAATCAAAATGAAGTTTTGAAGGGTCTTTGTGTGTAACACCAAGAAGAATAATCAAGACTTCAGAGCTGGCTGAATGGCAGGTCCCAGAGGGCTGTAATCAGTGGCACAGGGTCTAGCTGGCTGCAATCCTGTGCAACGTGCTCTATCTAGGATGACTTTTCTTGAGCAGGGATGCTGGACTAGATGGTCCACTGTGGTCCCTTCCAACCTGACCCATTCTGTGATTTTGGCTTCATTCTAAAATCAACTATTGTTTAGGATGGATAAATAAGATTTAAAAAGCAACATTTTGCAAACTACAAGAGTGGTTAAAATTTCCATACATACTGAATTATATGAGATTTTGGACTATACAATAAACACCATGCACAAAGAAACATAGAAATGAAAGTTGAGGTACACCACAGGTACAGCAAAAACCGACTAATAAAACCCCAGCATCTTGATTTCTACATGTACTGTCACAACTATAGTGAGCTTACAAGCAAGAATAGCATGAAGAAAAGAAGAAGAGATTTAATCAAATTCTTTTGAAATTGGGAGTATTTCATTCAGCACTGAAACTATTGCCAGCCAAATGCAGATGAATTTACTTTATCATTGGATATGAATGTTGCTGTGGGACTAAACAAAAGATTTCAGATATCATTGTTGTCAGGGCTTTCAAGAACAAGAGTTTACTCTCACTATAAAAAGTAAAATGAAATCTGATCTGTTTCAATGGAAATACCTGAACATTTTTCCATGGCATGTTATCTGTGAAAAATGGAAAATTTATGTGAGCTAAACAGCAAATAATTGCTCCAGATTAACTGAATTTCACATTACATAATCTGCATATTGTTAATCTTTCAGGAAGTATTAACCCAGGCTACATTAACCCTCTTGTGCTAAGCATAAATAACACCAAAGAATTAGAGCAGTTATGAATACGTCAATTTTTAAATGTGTGAAAAAGTTCTACTGCCCAAAATGAAACAGGAATTCAAGAAATACATAACTTAAGCATAAATCAAGGATATTTAATGCTGTTATACTTGAACAAAGTCATAAAAAATAACAATTGATCACATTAAAAATGTTGTCTATACTGTAAAATAGAGAGATATTAATAAAAAAACTGCTCAATTATGATTTAGAGGCACATGCAAAGAAAGACAGATGACATCTAGAACAAAGTGTATGCAAGACAGTGATACTGGGCTAGATATTAAGACCCTTCAACTTAGATTTTTCATATTTAGATGCATAGAGACATGCCTGTGGCCCATTATAGTCGATGGAAATGTAATTAACACAGTTGGAGTTGAAAGAGCAATTTAGTTCACCTCAGAGCAGACATTAAGGCTATGACCTTACTAGCAAATAAAGCAGTTCCAGAGCTTAGATAGCTGTAATACCTAAATTTAGGTGTTTGATGTCACAATGTGGTCACATCCTTTTTCTCCTCAGCTTTGTGGGAAATTTATGGAGAAAACTACTTGTGGGAACTTAGAGAAAATTATTTAAACCCCCCTGATTTCAGTCAGCCCTAGATTTTTACTCACTCATACCAACATAAAAGCACAAATGTGTTTGTCTAAGTGGTCTGGCAAGGATCATGTGTGTTTTATGTCAATGGCAAAGGATATGGTTGTTTGATTCCTCAATACTTCTCTTGCTTTCTTACAGGTGATATCAAATGGGTTTTTTGGACTGCTGTTCAATACAATTTCGAAATCAATCATAATTTTAGGATGATTCTTCTATTTCAGAATTTAATTTCTCTTTTCATAATTCTTAGACAGTGGGTTGCACATTGTATATGTTTCCACATTTGAGTTATCTTTAAGCTTAGTCTGCCTTGCTTTCAGAATAACAGGAATGATATACACAAGGTGATGTTATCTTTATTGCCATTCTTCTGTTATCAGACCACAGACCTTCTGATCTTGGCAAAACCACATTTCTTAGTCATTCTCAGCTTGGTTGCTGTCAGTTTTATTCTTTACCACCAACACAAGCCATTCTTTTACCTCTTGCTTTATTGTTTCTTATGGAACCATAGAATAGTTTGAGTTTGAAGGGATCTTTCAAGGCCATCTAGTCCAACCCCCCAGCAGGGACATTTTCAACTAGGTCAGGTTGCCCAGAGCCTCGTCCAGTCTGCCCTTGAACACTTCCAGGGATGGGGAAATAGTCAAGAGCAGATTAGATGGGGCTCTGAACTCTGTGTTGACCACCTCTCTGGGCAACACTGTTTGTTAGTCAACACAGTTTGTTAGTCAGGGAAAAAGTTCTCAAGTTGGTGTTTTAAAATAGATATAAAATCAAAAGCTCTTTCTCAGATTATACTTTTCAGGAAGTGGTAACAAAAATTAATCTTGGATTCTATTAACACAAGGCAGTCTGTGTTTTCCATCTGGTGGAATTTGAATACGAACTTATAAAACTTTCAGGTTTGAGCACATGGAGTTTATTTGATTTTAGATGCAGATATGAAGTTTAATGATAAGAGCAGTTATGGTTTATTGTGCAGAGCCAGATTATCTGGTAGAGCAGATTAGGACCTATGCAATATGTACTTGCAAGGTCAGGTCATGAGTGGTCACTACTTGCATTGGTAAAACCATGTATTATGATTTTGTGCTAGTTTATCTTGTGTGTTTCATGAAATCCTTCTTGTCTTGTGACTACCTCTGTCCCAGTCAAAACCAATACACTGATCTTCTATTCACTTTCCACAAATCTGCCATATCCAGCACTTATCTTAGATGCTTTTTGCATCAGAGCTCAGCTGCTGCCCCAGGAGGCAGCTGCACTGGAAGCTGAGTTTTCCAGATGTAGTGACTGCTTCTATCTAACTTCCCACCTGGGCTGGAGTGAGCACAAACACTGCACTGGAAGGACTTTCACAGGTAAGTACTGATTGTGCCCAGCCTCTGAATGAATCACTTCTGAGCTCAGTGGGACACTTAGAGCATGGAAAGTGTGCAGTCCAGACCTACTGGCTATTTGAGGCATGCTAACTTCATCACCACCTGTGTTGGTCTCATCCTCATACCACTCAGTTTCTGAGTTTTTAAAGAGAAAAATGGGTGTTTGTTATGCTGTGATGACTGTGAATTGATGCAGAAGTTTTAAATGAGGACAGTGACATTACCATGTATCACATGCTGAGGAAGAAAGAGTGACTGCTAGAAATTTTTTACCTGAGCCTCTGTCAGGTATTGCAGAATTGGTTTAATTTCCTGCCATGCTCTGCTGTGAGCTCAGGAGTGTCTTCCTCCTTATTCTGAAAGCAAGGTATCCTGGAATACCTAAGGCCATGGTGAACCCTAGCACAGCAAGGGAGGAATCAAGTGGCCTGTTTCAGTTCAGAATGTGAAAACATCATTTGCTTAATCCAAGAGAAGACTAGATTCATAGATTCATAGTCTAATAGTGTATCAAAACATGATGCTGCAAGGACAGGCAAGCACCCAGGCAAGAAATATTACTATCTGGAATATAGTGTCACTGGAAAAGCAGAGTTTTGCTAAGTGCATAGCATGCACAGCCATGATTGGTAATAGGTTTCTTTCTGCTAAGTGTCCTTCTGCAAGGAGGGGGTTATTATTCCCTGGAGATTAACTGATTCTGCCTGGAGAGAGAAATTTGCAGAGATAATAGAAGAGGTCAAGTGGGAGAGAGTGATGATTTGTTTGAACAAGCTTGGTGCCTGCACGTGAAGGAAAGACCGTGTTCAATCTGTGGAATCAGTCATTGAGTGGCTGTAATGTGACAGGGACATTGGTATATGTGATATATGAAGTCTTTGCACAGACAGGCCACAGTTCCAGAGATGACATGGAACCTGGGGTAGGATTCTTGGCAGGACTTCACAGTGATAGCTTCATAATTATATCTCTTGGGGCAGAATGGGTTTTAAATCCAGCCCATAAGATGTCCCTGTTTGCAGAACACCCAGAGCCCAGTTGTGTGCCCATACTTACATACTGATGGAGGAGGAACAATAGTACTGCCCACCTGGGCTGGCTGTAGAGCTCCCTATGGACACTGAGGTTAATTTTCCTTGGTTTCAGCTGTAGCAAATAGCCTTACACATGAGGGGATGGTTTTGTGCTCTTCAGAAAAGCCATTAAAAAATCCAGAAGCAAGGTCAGCAAGGATGAAGGCATTTTCATATAATCTGGAAGATTTGCTTGGGTTAGCTGCAAACCTTTAAAATGCCTTTTCTTGCCTGATGTCATCAAGAGTCCATGGTGGTCCTTCAAAGAAAGTGTGAGGCAAACAGCTAAAATCAGTAACAGCTTCAAACATTCATTTAATCCTCTCATGCACTCAGGCCATCAAACTTAAGAGCACTGAGTTACTACCCTGAATACAGCTTTAATATCTCACAGGAGATGCAGAAAAAAGGCATCAGCAGAAGAGTGTAATTCCCTGTATCTCAGAGCTTATACAATTCACCTCTCAGGGAACTGTTTTGGTTTGCCTCATCCAGTAGTCTCTAGGCAAAGAAATTGTTTAGAGGAAGTTGTTTCAGGTGAGGTATCAGCATCTGCAAGACAGCAATGTGCAGCTGTATCTTTCTGTGTTTACTATCTACTCAGGATGTAAGGTTACTTTTACCAGAATGCATTTATTAGCAGTTTATCAAAATGGTTGGTGTAGACCTGCTTTGCCAGTGAAGCAGTTCATGTCTAATAAGCTCTGACATTTCCAGTGGGTTGTGATTGCAAAAAAGTCAGTGTTAAAAACTTAACAGGGAAAGAATGGGAGGCAACATGGTTGCCTTACTCCTTTGCTTAGGGACTGAGAAACGTGGTTGCAAAGAGTTTGAATAAGCAATTATTACATAGCAAAGACAATAAAGTGTAGTCAAAGTACAGGCAGAAACACTTCCATGTATTTGCAATATTAAATGGTCTATTTGTGTGCCTCTCAAGGCATAAAAGACAGCGGGATAGAATTATAAAACTGATGGACAAGCTTATTTCAGACCAACAGGGAAGGTTCAAGACAGAAGTATGATGGAAAGTGATGTGTTCATATCCTTAGAGAGAATAAGAAATAGGATTGAAACATGTTATTTCCTATTTTATAGATGTATCAGCCTACCAAAAATTTGCATAACAGAATTAAACCCTTTTGCAGATGCATTTCTGTTCCAAGTAACAAGTAAAAGCACAACTAGAAAAACAACTGAATTAAGAAAATATGTTCAAAACATTTAGTGGTATGCTGCTCTTGCAACTTTGTGCAGAGTAAGCAGTTATCTCCTGAGAGGGCAGAAATGGATGGCTGGAGTGAAAACCTCTTACAAGATTTCTGCTAAATCAATCCATTTCTGTTTGAGTGCAGAAGTGTTAAGTGGCATTTGAGTCAATCTAAACCTCAGAAATCTATCAATATGCAAACACTACAAATGAAAACATTATTTCCTCTCATTTATTTGTTTGCTTTTGTTGTGAGAAAGCTGTAATTTTAAAAGAATTAATTTGTAGTCTGTCTGATTGTGTAGTAGGCTATTGAATTTAAGTATCATTAGGTTAGAATTTGCCCTGCTGAACTGGTAAATACAGTCATTTATAGACAATTAGCTGCTTGCTGATGTCTTGCAGATGCTGATCACACGAAACGTAACCCCCATGCCATGTCTGTGCAAGCAGTTCCTGCCATCCTCCCATTGCCTATTTTTCAGGGCCTCAGATTTCATAGCCCCATTTCAGCAGTAAGTAGAGATTTGACATTCTTGACAAATTTACAGCTATCTGGTCCCTGAATTACAATGATATAACCTTTTTCTGAATTACAAAAATACAACCTTTTTCTAGTATCTGACTTAAATCTTTTCTATCACAACTTCCTTTGGGAAGGCCATTCCTTTGGGTCCTGTCAGGGGTCACCATCTTTGGATGCTCTCTAATACTTTAACATCTTTCTTGTATTGCAGTGACCAAAACTGCACACAGTACTCCAGGTGAGGCCACATAACTAGTTCAGAAAAGACAGTGCTACTGAGATTTCTTGCTAATAATAAAAAATTTATTTTTTCCAAGCTGTGTATCTTTTTAAAATTTTTCTGCATATTTTCATAAGAGTGTGCTTCCTCCTTGACTATTGTGAGAAATTTAAATATGGTAACAATTATTTTGTGTAAGATAATTGTTTTTCATCACTGTTGTTAAAAAGTCTTGCTTGGAAGACTGGCAGATTGCAGGATATGTGGATTCTGAGATGTATTGTGCTCTGCAGAAACCATCCCTAGCAGTTCAGATAACACAGATGAAAAACCAGATACAGAAGGGATTTTAGATAGATCAAGTTTAGATGGTTTCGACACTGGCAAATCCATACCTACAAGGTTCCATAAGAACAGAACAAATAAGGCTGCTTAACATAAGTTTAGCAAGTTTTAGTTGTTAAATATATTGGGAAGAAAAAATCTCTTGATACCTGTTAAACTCCAGATAGTCTAAGATATGACTGAGATGCTTTCTGTCAGCTTGTGTTTACTGCACAGCATCATTGCTCAAGTTTAGATATTTATTTATTAACTCAATTGAACTTCTGGATTCTCACTATGGTGGTATTTTACCTCTTGGACTTCACTTATGCACCTAAATTTGGTCATATATGGTTCAAAGTCATTATGCAAGATAGAAACTCATTAGAGGAATAGAGTGGAATTGTGGACTTCAACACTGAATTTTGAGATTAGAGTAACAAAATAAAAATTAATGAGGCACATTTGTTAGCTTTTTCCACAGATAAGGACTTGCTGACAGAGTGGCATCTTTGTTAAATAAGGTCTCTGACAAATGTAGTCTGTTTCTGTTACCAGAGTAATCCTAATTTATTCAAACCTATTTAATGTTCTGATCTTTCACAAATAATGCCAAAAAATGGTTTGCAAGCTAAAGTGCTTTCTTTGATGCTGCATCCAATATTTTTCTAGTTACTGTGTTTAACAGTCAGAAAATTGCCATTTGGAAATCCTAGCAGTTTTGTGTTCAACCAGTACTTGGGGAATTTCCAGTTCTGCCTTATTCCCTCAACAGTCCTGGCCAGTAAGCACAGATTCTTCCTTTCTCTATCAGTATAGATGAGAATTTGTAGAGATTGCAGTCATGAGATATTGTTTCAGGTGCCTGTCTGAAAGACATCCTTACTTATGAAGAGTAAAGTGAAAGGGCAAGACTAAATTTTATACTTTCATTAAAACTTTAATTGAATGATGATTCACAGAAAAATTTATTAAACCTTCAGAATTCACAACCTTTTTGATTTATCAGTCTGTAGTCCTTTGTATAGGTGTGAGGCACAACACAAACTGAGGAAAAGCTATAGATTCCGTTTTATTGAACACTGAATGTACATAGGGCTGTTCCTGAAATGAGAGTAAAGAAAGAGGAGGGGGAAAAAAGTAATTAAAAGGATAAAGAAACACTAGCATAATTTGCTGAAAATTTTGTGGTATGTAAAATACAGATTTTGAGCTCACAGATAAAAACCCACATTTAGAAAACCAGCTGAACCTTCTCTTAGGAGCAATTATTGTTCTACCTTGCAGCAATCCCTTGTATTATTATTTGCAAGACAACTAAAAGGAAGAGCTATTTCTTTGAGAAAAACTATACAATAATTATAATAACTCAGTTTCATTTCTCGACTTTCAATGCAGTTTCTGAAGGCTGATATAAAAAACCTCAGCCACAATTTGTTCTGCCCTTGGTTATTGAGACAAGCCATGGTTATTTAAGAAAGGCAGAAGTGCCCACCGTGGAGTTTTATTTGCCTCTCCTTCAGCACAGGTTGCCAGGCTGCCTTGCCCAGGGTTTGGACAGGCAGCAAGTAGGTGTGTATATTGCATTCAGAAGCAAAACATGCTTGATTCACACCAGGAAAAAATTTTGGAGACCTGTAAGTATTCACAGACGTTGTTCTCTCAGAAAAGCATCAAGAATTCCAGAAGTTTTTATGGTGGAATATTTTCTAACCCAATTACATGCCCAAGCAGCTCAGCAGCTCAGTCTGCAATAGTTTGAATCTAAAACTCAGTAACTTTTGCCCTTGTACTTGTTACTGATATTTTTGGAATGTACAAGCTGACTTTAGGGATACCTGGTTTCTTAAATATCATCTGACATCCATGACTGTGCTGGCCTGGACTCTGTAGAGCTACGCCTTTGACCTCCTTTTATTTATTTCTGGGACCAGTAAATCCCAAGATTTAAACTACACTTTATCCTTCTCCTGCCAAAAGTAACTAAAATTGAGCCTAAGGTATTAAGGGTCCAAAAGCCTTGCTTTTGCCTGGAATTTTCCTCCTGCTGTGAGAAGCAGTGCTGTAAACCTCCTGCCCTTCAGTCAGGCACAGATGCTATGGATAGATCAGACCCACTTAGCCTGTGGATGGTTTGTGGGAATAAGGCCAACACATGTAACATAAAATAAGTAAAGGTCCTAATAAAAATAGTCAGAATTTTTCCATTTAAGATTTCAGGGAATCTATTATTATTAATTATTTTATTTATATTCTTTATAATAATTGTTATATTTTAAGTTATTGTAGGGCTGATGCTATACTATGTCTAAAAGATGTGCAAATCCCAGGAAAGGATAATTTCTATCTGTTCTGCTGCAGTCTGCTTTCAGCCCACTGTGGACAGCAGTATGAGCAACAAATTATTCTGCTCATGCCTTTTCTGGAAGTAAAGCATCTGGAGAATGAAAGCAGACCATTGCACTGGGCTGTGAAGACTGAAGACAATAGAGATCTTGACCCCACAGAGTAATAATTAGGTTGTGCACTGGGAGAAGAGTGACCTGAATTTTGAAGTACTTTTCTGTGATGAAAGTTGACATTGGAGCATCATAGATAATATAAGTAAATCACCTCTAGAAAAGTATCAGTGCTTAGAGCTCTGGGTGGTCTCTTGTTTGCCCAAAAGATAATCCCTCATGCACTTTTGTTTTATGGCCAAATGACTGTGTTCTCCTGTGTACAATGACAACTAGAGCAAAAATGATGGCAAGCACCCTTTTTACCAAGTTAGTTCCTTGTTTGGTGCTTAAGGTACAATCCAAAATTATTTGGTCTTAAATTTCCTCAAGTAGTGGAGGCTGCTGAGGTTGCACCTCCACCTTGCTAGAAGAAATGTGGCATCAAAATTGATGTTCATGAATAAAATTTAAAGGATAGATTTGTGCCCTCAGTTTTCATTTGTTTTAAATATAAGCCTCACTGCCTAGTTCTTGAAAATGTGGCTTTAAAAACAAGCCATCCATGGATAAGTCTTACTTTTTATCTCTGGGAACAGATAAACTTAACTGCTGGTTTAAGACAGGAATCGAATCTCAAAAAAAAAAAAAAAAAAGAGACCATATTATATTTTTTTTTTTAAAGTAGTTCCTTTTGACTGACTTTAGAAAACTTCTTTTTAGCATACATTGGGGTTGGGGTGATTCCATTTTCTCTACTTCTACCTTTTTCTATAGGCTATTAACAAATTAGGAGTATCTAGCAGACCAGATGCTTACTGTGGTGATCAGATACTTAAGCAGGACATTTATGTTTATCTTCTGTCAAGGTTAAAGGTTTGTGACTAATATATATTTCCTCCCCCAAATTTGCAGTTCTGTAGAATTGGAGAGTATCTCAGAGATATCTGTGTTCCCAGTCCATCTCAGAAGAGCAGAATATCTCCTGTACAACTCACATTCCTTGGCTGCTTCTCTTCAGGAACAGCAGGCCTGTATACATTTTCCATTATTGCAGGACACTACCTTAGCCAGTAAGCAGAGGGGACATTGAGTAATGCCAGGTCAGACCCTGGGGAAATCAAGAAAATATTCTTGTTTTAAATGCAGTGCCAGGAATTCTTATTACCAGAAAATGTTTGATGGAAAAGAAATAAAACAATAATTGTGTGAGTTGAATTTTACACTGAGTTGAGACAATATTCCAGAAATATCACTGAAGATAAATATCTAAAGGGGATTTCTGACAGTTAGGTATGATTCTCAACTGAAGAATTAAACCAAAATGATGCAGGTTCATTTTGCTGCCTTTTGTTAACATACAATCTGACTTCCTTTGTCTTTCCTTTTCCACTTTTCTCCACAATTTACTGTATTTATTATACTGTATTTATTATAGTGCCTTGTGCTATGTTTACTGTGGGCAGAAACTAACTTCTGAGGTAAAAAGTGGCTTTCTGTTTTATACTTGTATAGCACCATCAACATAGGCCTTAACTGAAACACCTGTAAGGGATAGATAATAATAGTTTAATACATGGCAAGATAAGAAATTATATATATATATCTAGTTCTAAGATATAGGATAGTTATTTAGAAGGTTTTCAAGATAGATGAAATGTAATATCAGATTAAATTTTCTGCTGTTAAACTTGTAAGATGTTTTTGATACTACTGATACTGCTATAGCTCTGGGACTGATTTTTTTTACTTGTAGGAACGCTGCAATAAAGAAAGACTTGTAATAAGTGTTGCTGCTGCTTCATGGTGAGATATGTCAGGGCCCTGAGAGCATGAATTGAATTTAATGGCTCTGCTGAGCCTTCCCTGGGACCCTCATCCTTTTCCCCAGGGACCCCTGCCCTTTATTTCTCCTGAAGCCTGAGCTGTGGTGTAGGTGTCTCTGTCTCCTGGATGGACCTCAGAGCTCTTCTGTAGGTGGCTGGTGTCCTGGATGGACCCCTCAGATGCCTGTGGGAGCCTGTCTCCTCTGCTTCTGGCTAAAAAAAAAAAAAAAAAAAAAGAAAAAAAGGAATTATAGTCTTCTGATACTTAAAAAAAAAAAAAAAAAGAAAAAAGAGTGGGCAGGTTGTATTCACAGATTGCTTAAATGCCGCTTTTTATTGACTAATTCTTTGCTTTGCATAACCTAATACTGTCATGTTGAAACATTAGATGAAAAAAAAAAAGATATTTCCATCTGAAAGGCAAAAAAGTAATAAAAATTGTAATAAAATGAGTCGAGCAGTGTTCTGCAGAGCTCAGTGTGTGATGCCTAGGGATGCAAAAGCATTTATAAGCAGCTCAATGTTCATGTCTAGATGATGAGGAAAGCTGCTCTAAAGTAATTTCTTTGACCACCAGAAACAGTGGTGTTTCTTCAGCAGTGTTTTGCTTTCCTCTAATCCATTTCTGCTTCAGTAGCTCTGTCTGCTTTGTTCTGCCATAAACCCTGGAGTGCACCATGCCTGATGGGGTCAGTGGGTGCAGGTGACTTAGGAAGTGATACCCCAGCTTTGCACCACCATCTAAATCCTGGAAGGGAGGTTCCTTGTACCATATACAGTCACAGCCCAGGAATATGATCACATGTGGTCCCATCTGCTTTAATAAACCAACACAAATCTTTTGCCTGAAGAGAGCTCAGGCTCTTTGGATGAGGAACATAAATTACATGAGAGGCATCAATCAGGCTGTGGGAAAATGTCTCTTCTGAACCTGTCTCAGCTGAGATCATTGATGGCCCCAAATGTGATATTTAGCTCTCTGTGACTTGGCTGCCAAAGCACTTGGGCATTTAATTTCTAATCTGCTGTCAGACAAGACTGACAAGATAGCCCAAGACAGAGGTGAGAGCAGCCCAAACACCTTTGCCTGGAGTCAACTGGGGATTGCTCACAGGTTTCACCAACAGTCTCCTACAGACTGACAGACAGACAGACAACCAGCCTGGGACTGCCAATGTTTACAACCATCTAACAAAAGATCACTGCTATCTAATTTGTTAGATTTGTAATGCTACCTTTTCACTGTCATGTACTTTGTGACCTAAACTACAATATGTATGTTTCAGATGTGGTATAAAATAGTGGAATACAAATGTACTTTCCTGTGAACACTAGCAAATTAGGTGGTGATGAGTAATCTGTGCTTTCAGACTCTCACTAGAACAGTTCTGAATTTGCAGCTTAACAGACGTGTCAGGCCAAAAATAAGTTACATCAAAGTAGAATATTAAACAACAGTTATCTTGCAATTTGATTTAAGTAAATTTCAACTACCAATTGCTCATTGTCCAGATTTCTCAATATCACATATCTGGTAAAATGTATGAATTTGACTCCTAATTTAAGATGCCTAGATGGGGAATGAATATTTTTACCTCCTTTTTCCTTATGTGTATATGAATATTTTATATGTATAAATACATATCAGATGCTTTTATATACAAAACTAGACTCTTTACTTGTCTCTATTGTGTTCCACACGTGTTTATAAAGAATAAAATATCAGGACAGATATCAAATCTTCCATACATTTCACCAATGAAAATTTAATCTGATTTATCATCTGCAGTAGGATTTGGATAGACTGGGTTGATGAACCAAGACAAACAGTATGAGGTACAATAAGACCAAGTACTGGGTTCTGCACCTGTGTCAAAACAAGCCCAGGCAGCACTACAGGTTGAGGGCAGAGTGGCTGGAAAGCTGCCCAGCAGAAGAGCCCTGGGGGTGCTGGTCAACAGTGGCTGAACATGATCCAGTGGGTGCCCAGCTGGCCAAAAAGGCCAATGGCATCCATGCCTGTATCAGTAATAGAGTGGCCAGCAGGTCCAGAGAAGAGATTGTCCCTCTGTTCTTGGCACCAGCACTGGTGAGGCCACACCTCAAGTGCTGTGTCCTGTTCTGGATCTCCCACTGCAAGAAAGACATTGAGGGGCTGGAGTGAGTTCAGAGAAGGGCAGTGGAGCACCAGTCCTATGAGGAGCAGCTGAGGGAGCTGAGGGTGTTTAGCCTGGAGGAAAGGAGGCTCAGGGGAGACCTTTCTGTTCTCTACAACTGCCTGAAAGGAGACTGTAGCCAGGTGGAGGTTGGTCTCTTCTCCCAGGCAGCCAGCAACAGGACAAGAGAAAATGGCCCCAAGTTCTGCCAGGGGAATTCAGGCTGGCCATGAGGAAGAATTTCTTCACTGAGGGCAATCACAAATGTTGGAACAGGCTGCCCAGAGAGGTGGACACCATCCCATGGGGTGTTCAAGAAATACCTGGGCATGGCACTTAGTGCTGTGGTTTAGTTGACAAGGTGGTGCTTGGCCAAAGGTGGCACTTGGTGATCTTGGTGGCCTTTTCAAACTTTTTCTATGATTTGAATATTTCCTAAAAATTCTTCCTTCAGTTAAGTTACATTAACATTTTATGGTAATAAAAGGTATCCTACAACAGTTTAGTTTGCAGTTTTACAGATGTCAAAGATGGCACATGCTACCATGGGAAGGTAATATTTGTGATGATGCAGTAGTATTATTTTTAGTGACTATAGAAGTTGAAAGGGAATTACACAGACAAAAAGAATTTCAGAAAGTTAGCTAACCCTTAAGCAGTGTATTCTTTTAAGAGTCAGTCTTTGACTTTGTTTTTGGGTTTGTTTGACATTTCACATAGAAAGAAAAAATCTCCTCAGAGCTAAGTAAGTCATATGGCACTCCTACAAGAAGTGATTCACATTCCTGCCAAGGTCAGCAACCTGCACAAACTTAGCCTCAAAAAATAAGGTACAAAACTCTAATCAGTCAACAAAGCAGACAAATTTTTTCTAAGTCATGTTTTTCCCTGTTGTCTAATTGAGAATCAGTTGGTGTTTTAGAATATTTTACAGTGGACAGAAAAGACCACTCTTGATTTGTTGCCACATCATACTGTTGCTAAGTATCTTAGGTGGGAGGTTGTTACTTTGCCACTATAGTGGGCCCATCACTGAGGAGCCAAGCTCTGGCAATTTACCATTCTGTTTTTTATGTGAGCCAGAGTTGCTTTTTACCTCTGAAGAAAAGTTAGAGTTTTCCTGAGATCTAAAAACTATTTTCAGAAAGATGGACACTAGGCACAGCCTGGTCACCTGCACTATACTTTGTTCAGTGGCTGAAACGTTGTGGGGGGGAGACTCATTGCAGGCAGGTAATCACCTTGGAGCTTCCAGCCCTGAGCTGCATTTGAAGAAATACCTGCCTTTGTTCAGCAACTAGGGAATTAGAGCACTTGCCAAGAAATGCAAGACCTTGGCCATCACCTTTGTTCTGGGAGATGATGAAACCACATCTTCCTTGTCTCAGTCTGGGGAAGCACCAGGCTGACAGATAATCAACAGTGCAGATGAAATTGGATCGCTGTGCCAAAAAGACTGCAAAAATTCATGGACTCAGGGAGATGAAAACTCATGTAAAATGAGGAAATGTGTATTCCTAATACTCTTTGTGCTTTTTATCCCATGTCCCTTAAATGGGTATTGCAGAGCTCAGATCAGGAGCTAGGAAAACACTGTCTTAAAAAGGCTGCAGACACGTGTGCCCTCATGCTTGCCCTCCCAGGCACCAAATGTGGACAAACTTGGTGTACACAAGGCCTGAGGGTCCTGTTTGTGTCCAGCAGCTGTAATATTGCTTACAGGTGAGGGAATCTCGGCAGCATGAGAGATCACTTCTGTTCCAGGCACATTCAGCCCCGAAATCCAGATTATAGGTGGGTGGGATCAGTTTTGGCCACTCTGACTCTAGCGTGCCTGAATGTGTCCAGGAGCTGTTGTATTTCACAAACTACGTGCCATAGTGCTGGACTTCATTGAAGCCCATGGGGAAAATGTTGTGGAAACAGATGTTAATAATGCAGTTTATTACAGATACTGGCCTATTAAATGGAAGGACATTAAGTGGTGAAATAAATTATTAAGAAAAACAGACAATTCCAGGCATTCTCTTGGGGACAAATCTATTTCGTGCTCAGCCACAATCTCAGTCAGGGTGAAACAGGATCCATTTAATGCTATTTGAAATGCAAAAGCACTCACTTGATCACATTGTATGAACTGTATGCTCCAACATTGTGTTCAAAAATAAATATTGCAGAGATGTACAAGAAACACACAAGCAACCTTTTCCCCTTTGGGAAAATTCAGCACCTTTTTGTGTAAAGAACCAGTTTTATCACCTCAGAAAATTCTAAAGCTAGTCACAGTTGTATTGATGTTGTGTTTGTCCTCATTAGCAAGCTAAGAGGTGCTCCTCCTTAGCATTCAGAACCACCTCCAGCACTTCTGTGAATAGATAATAATGAAGAGAAGATGTGAGGAAGAAGTTTCCATCCTTTAAGAGATAGTTTAGATATGAAGAGATTAATAGCTGTCACTGGGGAATCTGAACCAAGAATCAGTCTTTGAAACTTTCCCAGGTGATAATGGCACAAAGAAGTCAAAGCCAGATTATAATAAAAATGTTGTAGATTCCTATGGGCAGGTCCAGATTGTAAGGTCCAGAAACCCTTTCATCTGCATCTTTTACAGTGTTGACAGTGCATTCTAATGTAGCAACTTTTGGATTAATGCAGTTAAAACAGTCTTGGAATCCACAATTGTAATTTTGGGGTGTTTTTTTTAGGTTTGGGTTTTTTGTTTCTTTGTCAAAAGAAATGAGGTTTATACAACTGCATATATGATGATTTTTTTGAATCCTCCCTAATAGCTGGAAATTTCTGTCTGATTTCTACTACTTTGACAAAGTGGTAAACGTTTAAAAAATAATTAAGCCCCGAGATTTATGCATATAAATTAACAGTTAGAGGAGAGGAAGTCTGTTAATTAAAGTCTACAACAGGAATGTATACCCTATTAGAATGTGCATGATAAGGAGCCTGAAGCCTGGAATGCAAAACTTCATTTGAGCAGCACAGTTTGTGAAAAGAGGTGTTTCCTGTGCCTTGTCTGGCCAAAGCCAAACAAGTCCAAGGCACAGATTTATAAGGAAAATGGGCTTTGTCAGCTTCAATGTTCAGGAGTATAATTTTTTAACTTAGTAAATAATTTATTCCTTCATTTTTTACGGCCTGATGTGACTCTGCTTTTGACTGGGTTGGGTAAACTCAGTAACACTACGAGAAAGGCCAAGGCATTTCTGAGCCAGTCTAAAGCAGAAAGTCTGGGCAGTCATGTGAAATAAATTTGTGATGAGATTTGTAGTCCAGCAACTAAATCAAATAGGTTTTCATAATATGCATCCATTATAGTGTGTCTTGTTCCAGTCTTTCTTTGGGTGGTTTTTAGATGACTGTTACCTTAATATAAAATATATGAATCCTAATTATCTAGTCTAAAACTTTTCTCTCTCCACAATGCATCATTCACAATGAAAGCCCCCATTGCTGGGGCTTCAACTTCTTCACAACTCTGATTGAGGAAAAGCCTTTTCCTGATTGCTAAATCAGAATCTCTGCTAACTGTGCAAGCATGTGTGAGAGTGCAAGGACACTGTATAGATGTGCATATACATTTAGGCTTCATGAAGCAAAATCTTTTAAATTATGGAGCTACTTACAAATGCTTCGGTTCAAGGACGTCAATGTCACTGAAGCTGAACCACAAGATTGATCAAAGTGTAGTTTATGACTGTGTCAGTATTGCAAATGTGCAACTGAGTCAAACATTTTTTTCTCCTTTCTCTGTTTTTCTATGATGCACAGTAAATCAAATTTTCTAAATGTTTCCAGCAAGCAAATGGTATCCTCAGTAGCTACCATTTAAGCTTCAGAATTTTTGCAGTGGGATTTCCTAAAAGGCTTCATAGGAAAAAAAGGTTCATTGTTTGAAGCCAAATTCAACTTTTGGTTAAGACTGATCAAAATAGTTTATACAGATTTTCGTAAGCTTTTTGCTCACACTGTGTATTATTTGGCTTAGTGATCACAGCTGAAAAGCATGATTTTAATAAAGAAGTTGAATAAGCAGATTAAAGTAAGTCACAGGGCCTGCTTCATTCCAATAGTAAACAAACTAATTAAGGTAAGATTGGTAATATATATAACATGTGTATTATCAATGTTTGGTTGGCTTATTTCTTTATATTCATATTTAAAATAGCCAGCATATCACAGATGATAAGAAAGATTGCTTTTTATAAAGCACCTGGTCTCCTTGATATGCTTTTACAATTTCTTCTGATGAACTAAGACAAGCCATTGCTGTAGACTCTAATTCTAATCAACATCCCTCAAACACCCAGGCATCAATAATTTGTTTACAAGGCCCTATCAGGAATGACTGAGCTAATCCCTCTGAGTACACCACTTGTGCAAGGACAAATCCATGCTCCTGTGAATGCCTGTGCTAATACAGGTTGATTTTATTGACTCAGGTATTCAGCATTAGGGGGAAGAAGCGGTCAGAAGGAGACCTGTAATACCAGTATCGCAGGTGATGTGTGCAATGAGGCACATAAACATGGGGTTCAATGGGTTCCCAGGCCTGCAACTGGGAGGGAATTTTGCTCAGGGTGTAGTGGCCACAGACTGCCAAGGATTTTGGAGGTTTTCTGGCTTTGCTAAAATCATGCGCGTGTATTTACACAATCACATTCCTGCAGGAGCTGAAAGGAAGGTGGCTGGTGACCTTGGCTGCTCTTTGTCCTGCTGCTGTGGCCTCCAGCATGCTGCTCTTTCTGAGCCACCTTTGCTTACTGGAAACCTCCAGCATGTGAAAGATGGGAGAGCATTAGCTGTGGGCATGTGATTACTGGTAACTTTGATATTAATCAGCAAGCAATCACACCTCCCAACCAAACACCAATGCCAGCCTGCTGGGGAAGGGACAGTCAATCTCACTGGGCAATTTACATGTAAAGGAACTCTACTGCTTTTCTTGTAGCATTTTAAGCTTCAGGGTATTTCTCTAATGAAGGATTTAAAGACATGTGACCCTTGGCCAGAGATCTGGTTCTGTCACTAGTGCTGCAGCTCAAAAGGTTTCAAAGTGAGTGACCATGCCCCATCGCTGGAAGTGTTGAAAGCCAGGCTGGATGGGCCTTTGAGTAACCTGATCTAGTGGAAGTTTTCCTTGCCCATGGCAGGAGGCTTGGAACTACATGACCCTTAGGATGTCTTCCAATCCAAACTATTCTGTAATTCCATGATTCTATGACCTAGAGTTCTCTGAGTCTTCAGGTGGAGCAAACACCAGGTCCCTGTAAAGTAAACTCTTAAATTGAATCTCGTCATTACAACAACATTTATGCAGAGACAGTGTTGCATTGTAACAGATTAATTTTTATTTATTTTTTATAGTGTTTTTCCAGATGAATGACTAATCTCCGAAGCCCGGGGCGCTGGGGATGCAGGTATCCATGGTTACCTTCGTTGCCTAGCGACACCTCCTTACACTGCTGAGGGAGCTCCTGTCTTGCTGCTGCCTCTTGGTGCAGCCCCAGCCAGCTGCCACCCCAGGCAGCTCCCTTGGCAGGGGAGAAGTTGCTCTGCAGTCCAGATGAGAATTAGAGTTGGTGGTTTCATATGAAAAAAAAAAAGAGGGAGTGGGCCAAAGAAAGGCTCTGGTCTCTCTAACAGCTACATAAACCCAGTTGTGGCTCCAGGCAGGATCTGAGTCAGTGTGTTGATGTAAATCCTCAGCTGTGCTGTAAGACACAACTTTGCACAGAAGTTCATTTAGGACAGGATTTGAGGGTATTGATTCATTTCTCAGCCAGACATAGACCAAGTACTAACAAACTAGGGTTTGGCTCCTTTACTGGGTGAAATGAAGCATAGCGTCATTAAAAAAAAAAAGTAATATTTATGTCATTTCAGAAACAGAAGATGCATTTATCTTATAAATGAGATTTAAAAATACACTTATAAAAAGGCTATGAGTCAGATTCTCCCAATTATGCCAATTTAGGCTGAGTTAATTGCAAATTAAGAACAATAAATTTTACTGGACCTGGTTATGAAGGGCTTCTCAAATGCTGCTGGTTTATGCATGCCATGACTCACCAGCATCCAGTCATGGTATACAGAGGTCTGCAATTGATGTCACAGCCTTGGGCTCTGCTTTTCAGAGCATTTTCTCAGAACAATGACTTGCAAGTACTTTTCACCTGAGCACTCAGGATGGTATTTGTGGTCTAGCTGGATTGCTTACACAAACAAGAGAACAAATTGCTTATGTAAGTCAGGCACTTCTGGTGCAGTCTTGTCTCTAAATAGGGATGCCCTTGTCTTCCTCCTGAGCCTTCCCCACTGCAGCACTCAACTGCCTTGCTGTAGAAACAGACAAAAGAAGATCGTTTCTGAGCTTACAGCCCTGAGTTTGCCCTTCCATGCAGTGTTCTGCTGAACAAGAGCTCCTTTAGGAGGTTGCTTTCTGGAGTATTGATCTGGTTTTGGCCTCTGGTATGTGCAGGGGTGCAGTCCAATTAATGTACTTTTGCAGTAAATCCTTGAAAGCAGCATTGTTTCTTGATTAATTCTTGCTCATGACTTCCTTGAGGTTAGTGCCATGGGAGGTGTCTCTTACTCTAAATCTTCCAGAGTAATAAACTCAGTCATCTGTAGTGCTAGATCATTAACCTTGTCCCTGGTTTGGGCTGGATCAGCTCAGACTCCTCCTAGCAGTTCTTGGGCACTCCTTGGCAGTTAGTACAGAACAGACACTGTTCCCCCTAGGCAGTTTGAAAGCTGCCTACAATGCTTTGGAGAAAAAGAGTGGGCACTAGTGCTGACACTCTGGATATTTTGGTCTAGCCAGTTTCAGAAAAAGAAAGTTCTGGGCATGTTTAATCTTCTGTAAAGTAGTGCAGTGCTTTAACTGATTTATTACACTGTTTACTTGCCACCTCTTGAGCAGGTTCAGCCTGATCACTTTTTGCAGAGATACAACCAATTACGGGATTCTCATTGTGCTACATTTACTGACATCCACTCAGAGAAACAGAAACCTGCAAGAAATGCATTTAGAGTGCAGATGGTAGTGGTGAGGATGCAGGTGTTTTTCAACCAATGTCTGTCATGGGGAATCAGAAAGTTTCAGCATGTGTTGCCATTTTTATGGAGATGCTAGGCTAGAAAGTACCACGTGGATTCACTGAATGATGTTCATCTATGTTTATCTGTTAATTCTTGTGTTGTAATTGGATTGTTAGCAGTAGGGGGCTTGTGAAGCACATAGCAATTAGGGTTATAATTCAAGACTCCTAATAAGCTCTACAGTTTATTGAGTAAGGATAGCGATGGCCTTAGCAAAGCAAGGGGCCCATGTTGCTAAGTATGATGCTGGTGTCCTTGCACTGTTAAAAAAGGACTTCTTGCTCACTTGGAATGTTCTCCAGAATGTTTGTAGTAAGTGCATTTCTCCTTTATTTCTGTGCCTTTTTCAGAGTGTATTGAGATTTTCATCGGTATTCTTTGTATTTCGCATTGTAATTACAACTCGGGACAAAGCTCAAATTACACCTTTCCTCTCTTTTAATCTGTATATCCTATCTCTTATGCTTAGCATTAAAGTTGTATCTTTCCTTACTACATGGTCTTCCTTGTAAAACACTTCCTGGCTGAATATAATTTGTCTTTCTGTGTTAATTTAGGCTAATAATTCCCCTTGCCTCATTTGCAGCCCACACAGTGATGCAACTTCCCCTTGTTTTGTTCCCAGATAAGTATTGCACAGTACTTTAATGAAATGATGTAGGACTCTGTTTACAAAAGAGTGCTTCTGTGGTATCTTACTGCTTTCACAGGAAGCTTAACAGCTTGCAGAACAGTAAGTGGCAAATGTTTAATGCAACATTATGCCAACTTGAGGACAAACTGTTCCTCTCAGGAATGTTTTCAGGCTTAAATGAGAGGAAAATCCCCCTTGCAGAATGTGAATTCTTGGAGGCGGCAGGGAGTGACTGCCACTTCTTTGCCTTGCCAGCAGCACTAATTCTAAAGCACCTTCCAAGGCTTTTTTAGATCAGCTGTAGTGTACACTCAGCAGCAAGTAGTGATAAAGCTGTGACTGGCTTTTCTGAGGAGCAAAGATTCCTCTTTAATGGAGGAGGCAATAAGTCTTGCAGTCTTCCTCAGACAGGAATCATTGGCTTTTGCCCACAGATGCTGAAAGTGTGCTGAGGGGGGAGACATGAGGCCATGGCAAAGCTATTGCTATGAGTAAGCAAAGACTAACAGTGTAGCTGCAAAAAGTGAGACACAATTCCAACTTAAACAGTGATGAGTCAGACTGAAATATGTGGAAATTCAGACGTGGATGCGAGTCATCCATTAAGAAGATAAGTGGATACTACTGAACTAACAGTAGTTTGACTAAAGAGTGACAGGAGCTGTATTTCACAGAACTAGGTTGGAAAAGACATCCAAGATCATGGTGTCCAGTCTTTGACCAAACACCACCTTGGCAACTAGGCTGTGGAACTAAGTACCACCTCCAGTCATTCTGTGAACACCTCCAGGGATGGTGACTCCACTGCCTCCCTGGGCAGCCCATTCCATTGTTTAACAACCCCATCTGTGAAATGATTGCTCCTGATGTCCAGTCTGAACCTCCCCTGATGGAACTTGAGACCATTTCCTCTTGTCCTGTCACTGGTTGTATGAGAGAAGAGGCCAACTCCCACCTGGATACAACCTCCTTTCAGACAGTGGTAGAGAGCTGTATGGTCACCTCTGAACCTCCTCTTCTCCAGGTTAAACACCCCCAGCTCCTTCAGCTGCTCCTCACAGGACTCACTCTCTAGGCGCTTCACCAGTTCATTGCCCTTCTCTGGACATGCTCCAGCTCCTCAATGTCTTTCTTGTAGTGATGAGTCCAGAACTGGACACAGCATTCCAGGTGTGACCTCGCCACTGCTGAGTGCAAGGAGGCAATCCCTGCCCTGGTTCTGCTGGCCACACTATTGCTGATACAAACCAGGATGCCATTGGCCTTCTTGGCCACCTGGATACACACTGGTTCCTGTTGAGCTGTTGATGTCCAGCACTCCCAGGTCCTTTCCCACTGGGCCCCTTTCCAGCCACTTTGTCCCCAGCCTGTAGCACTACATGGGGTTGTTGTAGCCAAAGTGTAGGACCTGGAACTTGGTCCTATTGAACCTCACACTGTCAGTCTCAGCCCACCTATCTATCCAGCCTGCCCAGATTTAATACATTTTAACAGATTTTAACATTCTCAGTGTTCATCCTCCTAAGCAGTAGAACCAGCAAGTGGTCTCTGCCCATCATCACTATTCTTAATCTCTGGGCCTCAACCTCAGGTCAAAATATTCTGCTGACTTTTTGTGGCTCTTGGGTCCTGGATTCTTTGAAGGGGAGGAATTATGTGGCTGTTTTCTGTAAGTAATCCAGAACTTCCAGGTGGGTGCCTGAGCTGATGGATCCAAGACTTCCCAATGGGTGGTGTGCTGAAATCTGAAGTCATAGAAAAAATGTTGTGTGCTTTCTACTTTATAGCCAGTCTTTGGAGTAAGGCACCACTTTGAGTGCTCTAAAGATGACAGGCTGCTCAACTGATGCTGTGAATTTACCATTGATCTGCAACTCGTGTCTCCTAAAGTCCCAGCAGTACCTGAAGACTCTGTAAAGTGTGAATGAATTTCAGACCTGGATGTCCCAGTCCTCCACCTCAGAAATATGGTCTAATAAGGGGGGAAGAGAGGAATAGAATTAAAACCTCATCAGATGAAATCTGTGTTCTTATAAAGAAATGCCATTCTTCACTATAGTAAAGGTTGTTTCCAGTAAATCATGGGAAATGTAATCTGTCCTGGAAGCTTCCTAGGAGACAAAGAGAATAACAATAAAGAAATAACAGCTTCTAGTTCACAAGTCTTCTGAAGATATAGTTAGGATTCATTATGTAGCAAAATTTTATGTTCATGATGAACGGAATTGTCAAGTTTCAGTGTTTTTCATTAAAAAATAATTTTTCAATTGAACTTTCAGATTTTGCAGAACTTTTGATGTTTGTAATGAAAAGCTGATTGAACAAAATTCCTCCTTCATACATGTGCATAGGCTTCAGCTATGTCTGATCAAGGGGGAAGAAACATTTCCTGTGCAGGTTGGGGTGCTGCTGGTGTGGAGAGGGACCCCAGTCTGGACCAGGTGCCCAGGCTGCCTTCAGGTGGAGGCTGGGGGGAGCTGAGGTGTTCCCAGGTTTCAGCTGACTGAAGATTTAGATAGGGTCAGCAAGTGCTTTCAGACCTGGAAAAGCTTAATCAGTCAGAAAGGACCACTTGGTGACTTGGCCATGACCTGAAAACTTGGTGGGCAAATTACCTTTGCAAATCACCAACAGCAGTAGATTTTCTAAAGAAGGTACATTGACCAGAGATAGGCCAAGAAGATTAATTTACATGACAACAAAACCAGTTAGAAACAGATATTTCAGTGCTCCAAAATTTTTACCTTCCCATAGAACTAAATATGTTTGGGTTTTGGTGGGGTTTTTTTGATTGGTTTGTTTTTGGTTGGTTGGTTGGTTGGTTTTTTGGTTTGTGTGTGGGGTTTTTTGTTTGGTTTTT
>VZRX01021686.1:131608-192517 GCA_013398075.1 Notiomystis cincta
TTGGTTTTTTTGGGGGGGTCTGTAAAAAAATATTTTTCTGCACTAATTTTACTTCTGTCTTCAAAATTGACAGTCAAAATTGTTAAGCAGGTGAATTTCAGAGAGCCAGTAGAAGAAGAAATTGTAGTTTTTTCAAAAATTATTTTATTTATTTTAGTTTTTCAAGCACATAGAAGCAAAGTGCTTCTGTGCATTCCTGTGGGGAAGAAAGAACTAACTACTTCTATCCTTTTTGATAGCTCTGAAACTCGGCTTGGGGTGCATGGAGTTTGGCAAGTTTTTGAGGAATTATTTGAAAAGTCCAAAATACACTTTTAATCATATGAGAATTCTTTACATGGAAATCCTGCTTAAGTAGAGAAAAGGGAAAGAGCAGGAATGATTAAATGGTTGCTTTGTAGGTAAGAGGATGTACGGATCAATGTAAAGAAAACACCATTTTGTGGCATATGGTCCATTTTTCATGGGTATTTCAAGCACCAATAACTGTGGCTTTTTTAAGGTAATTAAGTTTTGCCTGTATTGAGGGATAAGAAACCTCATAATGAGGATATATGATGTAGTCTGTACTTCCCCTTATATCCTTGACAGCAGTCAGTCTGTATTTATAAAAAGGAGACTGTACTAGAAAATTAAAAAACTGAGTTCAAGGCCTTGATTACAAGAAAGTGAAGATTAAAGAGACAGTAGCTTTCATTACAGTACTATGCCTCTGTAAATTAATAACTGTGTGAAGCTTCATTAAGCACAAAAATGATGGAGGCATTTTCATAATGTTGTTTTGTTCACTAAAAGCTAACAATATTATTTATTCTCATAGACAATTAATTTCTAAAACTACTTCTTTCTTTACGGCAGTTCTGCAATGGCTGCAACAACTTGTGCAACAAAATGAGGACAAGTATGTTAGTAAAATATTGTTTTTTCCTTTGGTATCTTCTACAAGCAGGATACCATTCCTGAGCCCTAGATTCACTTACACATGACATTAAAACTCCAAAGCAGAACTGCAGGAAACAACAATTGTCTGAAGGTAGCAAAGGTCAGTTGTGCTCTGCTGGATTTTCCTCAGTTTTATTAGAAACAGTTGTGTAAAAGTTCACCTCCTGGCATGCAGTTATTTCCCATATAAAATTATCATAAACATGTGTGTTACAATAGTGTTTTTCATGACAGTCTACTGCAATGTCATATATACCTTTATGATGTTCATGGAAAAGGAATTCATTTGTGATGTTGTATTATGGTAGATAGTTAACAGATGTTTTATTGCTCTTCAAATATAAAAATAATTACATTAATGCAAAAAAAAGCAGTGGCATTTTGAATAATTCTCAAATAATAAAAATCCTGCTTTCATGAGTATGTTTATTTTCATAATAATAAAAATGAGAGCAAATAAAACAAAAATAACCCTGTAACTACACCATAAAGAGAGAATGTTTTTCTCAAGAAGTGTTTTCACAAAGCAACAGAGATTGTCTGAAAGAGTCATACTCAGTGCACAGTAGTGGATTTGATAAAGATAAGCAAAAGCAATTATTAATTGCCATTTCTTGAACAGATTAATTAGAGGTGCCTCTTGTGTGCAGTAGGTTCCCTGTCCCATAAACTAATACAGCAAAGAGACAGTGTAGGTAATCTATATCAAACCACTTCTGATACAACCTCTGATTTTAGTGGAGAAAAAGGCATTTCAGTAGCATGAAGGGCTTTTGGAAAGGAAGGCTGCATAAGAATCTACAGTATTGCCTTTCAAGTTTTGCTATTGCAGCTATTTATTAACTCCAGGCACAGGATATCTGATGTGAGCCATAGCAAAGTCTCAGGGCTGTGCATTGAAAAATCTGATTTCCTAAATATTGGTAAAAGAATTTCATACAAAAGCTCATCAGCCGTTTGTATCATAATAAAACTTTGTAAGGCCCAAATATTTCCAGTGATCCATGGTAGCATTGACTCTCCTTGACTGATTAAATAGGTTCACAGGTTAAGGACATCTAAGAAAGCTTTGTTTCTCATCACAGTCCTGGAGTATTTGGTGTCTTTTATGTTCTCACTTTAGGCTTAGTTATGAGACTGGAAAGAGAAGCCAAAATGAAGAACATCTGCCTGAATGCAGCCAAACACACTCTGCAGCAAACCCAGAAGCAGAGGCTGCAGGTATGGACACACCAGAATAGAAGTGGCCATGGCAGCTGAGTCAAACAGTTCTGTGAAGTGCAAACCTGAGATCTGGATTTGTATTATCCATAGACTAGAGCAGAATGAATTACCTTCCTCAGGACAGTGCTAAAAATCTTACAGATTTTTTGATCAGTGATGTGTTGGAAAAGATGCTTTTAAACAGGCATTAAACATAAACAGAAAATACCAAATTTTCTTCCTTTGCCAAGAAAAAAAAAGGGTTTTATTTCCAATACTTGGATACATGGACTGGCAGGGATAGAAACATAATGTTCTTTGGGGAGGTCGTCCCACCTCCAAAAGTTCATTATAACTATAAAGAAAGGAGCTGATACAGGCTAAGTAAGCAAAACAAACAGTTTCTTCTTTGAAAATTCATGTGGAAGCTAAAGTACACTGACAAGAGAATTTTGTTTCATTTGTTCTCTGCTCTCCTGCCATTGCCTGGTAACATTTTCACACAATGCAGGCTGACACTTGGATGCAGAATTAGTAGGAGGATTGATTTTGTTCCCTTGAAGAACATATTGGCTTTCCAGTGAAATACTGAATGCTTCAAATGTGAGCTCAACCTCATCAATTTTCAACCTCAAACTTTTGTGTTTAAAACTATGGGGATTTTATGTTGAATGTTACTTTCATGTCTTGTGTGAACTGCAGCTCAGCTGCTTGTATCCCATTTTTTCCACAATTTTCAGTGCAAATGCAACACCCCACATGAAAAATTATCACATTTAAGTGTTTAGTAGAAACAGCTTTCATCTGGAAACAGACCAACTAACCACTGAAACATTTTTCATGTCATTGTGTGTTGTTGTTTAAGCCTGGGATGCACAAAAAGTTCCTCTGCCAGCTGTGGTAAATAACACTCAAAAATCACCTAGCTTTGATGTTATCTGTTTATAAAACTCACATATAATAAAAGCCAAACCTGTGAAAAGTATAGTTTAGAATAAAAGATCAAGCTGCACAGAAGCTAGGGATCACCACAACCAAGAGTTGCCTCTGAGACCTTAATTTAACTACCATGGGAATTAATTTTCTGCATTAAATGTTAGAGGCCAAAAAGAAGGGGAAGAATAGGATATGATTACTTAATTAAAGACTGTATTGAAATACAATTACACAAGGAACAGAATAAAGTTTGCCAGGAAATAATTTATCTGATGTTTCCTATCTTCCAGTGTCAGACCTCTGTTCTTCAGCCTGCATTCCCCAATGGATGGTCACACACCAGCTGCAGTCTCAGAGTTGTATGGCTGAAATCATAAATGACAGCAAAAGAACTTGCAACCTAAGTGATATTATATTCACATTTTAGTTTTGCAGTTAGCTCCTTTAGTGGTTTGAAAAGGTGACTGAAATCTTTTGTTATGTGGCAGTTTAAGAACCCTCTTGTTTTTCACATCACTGATGTCAAAGCTTGATGTAGGTGACCTTTGGACCATAAGGGTCTGTTATTTTTTGTGGGAATATTAGGCTTCGTGCTAATGCTTAGATGCCCTTATGAAGGCGAGAGAGTAACAAACACTGGTTCCTCTGTGGAATATATTTGTGGTCTGTGTGGCACTTCTTGATTGAGAATGGATAGCTGTCCTTCCAAAGCATGGGGGGAGAGATTTGCTCATTTTAGCACATGTTTTTAATTTCAACTCCTCACTGGAGCTGGGAGGTCCTCGAGCTCTCTGTGTGGCTGTGCCAGGAAGTGTGGAGCTGCTCTGGTGCTGAAGGCAGGCTGTTCTTTGGGTGCAGTGTGATCTCATTCCTAGGCATGGAAAATGCCCAGGCCTGTAGGATGTGGCTCAGCTCCCTTTCTCCACAATTCAGTGATGACCCCTACATTAACATATTTGTCTGTTAGTTGTTTTAGTGTTGCCAAATATCAAAGATTCGGTGGAAAGATGCTGCAGTAAGAACTTCTAAGAAGAGATGCAATACTGTTTTGCAAGAGTTGTGAAGCCACAACCAGCAGCTGTATCTCACTGTTGAAAAATCACAGAGAGGTTACTGAAATAACTAAGAAAAATTATCAGAAAAAAGAATACCTGGGCACTACAGTTATTTCCCTAAGTTCTTTTAAAGATGCTCTGTACAAATGACTCCTCCACTCTCCATATGGACAGTGAGTCATTCTAATGTCAAATGCCCAAAGCCTGAGGAAATTGCAGGTTTGTTGTTGCTGAGTCATTGTGGCATGTACATCTTGTTAGCTTCAGCTGGCATACAGGAAAGACTGATATACACCTCTTACTTCTCAAATCTTTTCATGGCTCAGGCTGTTGGGAGGATTGCAGTCTACTTTGGAGATGTCCTAGAGAATAATGTTAGGAATGCCCTCAGATGATACTTTTTTCCTGGTTGCTTCTTGAGCTCCTAATTAACATGGAATTCTAAGTGGAGCATAAATAAACATTACATAGAATGGGTCATGAATGACCTTTTACACTAGTCTAGGATTTCTGCTGAAAGATCATTTTCCCTGCTGCAATAGTGGAAAGAGAAGCAGCAGGGTGAGAACTCTGTGTGTCTGTTACATATGGTGCAAGCAGCACCAATCAGTGTGCACCACTGAAGACACCACTGAAAACAGCCTCCATTCCCATTATACAATACTGATTTTAATTGTTTATACCTTTTTGAAGCACCGAGTTTAAGCCAAAATGTTTCATATCTTTCCTGTGCCTCTGGCTGAATTCCAGAATGTTTCAGCCAAGTAATTCAGCTCCTTCAATAAATGGACCTAGGAAAAAAAGTGCCACTTTGCTCATGTTAATACTTTGAGGTCTATTCTGTAAAGTTCTCCAGCACCACCCTGCAGGTATTTTAAGTTTGGCACAGAGGTAACTCTCCTGTCAAAAATAAGCCTTCCTTCCTTCCTGCCTGTGAAAATCCTCCCAATTTTTTTCCAAGTCATAATGATTATGTCAATTGAAATTCATACAGGTTCAGGAAAGTTGTGAGAAGGGTGTAGTTTTAAACTTTTTAGATATCTTCTGCAGAAACATTGCAAACTTCATTGTTATTTTAAGTTGTTGCTTTACCCTTGGTTAGGTGTATCACGTGTAATTTTCTCACAGAATAAATATGCTTCTGTCACTGGCTTTGGGGGAGCTCAGAAAATCTTTCCATGTCTTGGAACACTTTTAACCCTACACTGGCTTTCTGCACATAGAAGGAGAAGCAACAGAGAGTAGTGCTTAGCTGAGAAAAATAAAGAATTGCAGAGCACTTCTCACTTCTGTCCATGCAGTTTGCCTTGGAGTCTTCGCTGCAATGCAGGTCAGGCTCCTCTTTGCTGTTTTTGTAATGACTTTTGTCTCAGGCTCCTACATCTAGAGTTTTTATGCTTGACTAGATTAACCTGCTAGATGGATCACTGGAAAAAAATTGCCTTCTAAATTACACTGAACCAGTAGCAAAGAAGTGGGGATTTGGCACATCCTCATCTAAGCAGATAGGGAGTCTTTCCTCATTACCTCTCTGGATTATATTTGGAAGGTCAGGAACTCGTTGAAGATGAAAGTGTCTATGAAAAGTATTCATTCATTATTAGAAATATCTAGAGGGTAAAGGGAGTTATTTGTGAGTGGAAATTTGAACCATTTGACTGGATATGGGAAAGAAAACTTGCCTATGGCACTGCAAGTAATCTGCTTAGAGAAGACATGACAGGGGTGAACTGGCCTGATAAGGCAGTGAAGAAGATCAGTCAGAAATTACATCTACACTATGTCTTTATTTAGTAGTCTATGCCAATGTTGTTCAGCTTATTACAGAACACTTACAGAGATTCAAAATATGATAAGTGATGACCTCTGGACTATGGCAAAGAGCCACGAGTCCCTCCCTGCCCTTATCAGACTTGCAGAAAATGAACTGGCAACCAGGTTCTTTCAAAGGGTCGCAGTAGAGTTCACGGGAGCCACACATTTGGTAGCCTCCTATGTGCTACACTATCTCCTTCTTTATCCACATTGGACTGTCAGACTAAATGTAAATCAGTACATAAATATGGCAAAGAACACCCTCAGGCTGCTTGGAACTGCTTGGAACTGCTCATTCTCTTATGTCTAATAGCTTATGCCTTCCAAAATGGGTTTGGCATATTTAAACCATTTATTAAAAATGGTCCCTGGCCTGTTCTGAGCCCTGAATGCCACCTGGCACATGGGCATGTACAAAACACAGTCCACTATGGGCAAGGAAGGATGATGGGCTCACTGCTAGAGGGCCTCCCAAACTGATTTTGGTGTGCCTTCAATCCATTCATCTGTTGTTTCATTCATCTAAAGCTTCCATACCATTGTTGGAACACTTGTTACAATTTAAATCATCCTCATTTAAAGGATTAAAAGAACAGTAATGACAATATATAAATCTATTTGTATAGCCTTTACCCAGTGGTCTTTTGGTGGTTAGGGTAGAAACACTAAATATGTGCATTAGAAGGTGTCAGAGGCAGCACACTCACTTTGTCCAGCTCCTACCTGCAGTAGGTTATGAGTATTACACTCAGTGGCTCAGCCTAAGGCTGTTTGCTTGAAGCACTATGACAAGGGATAAATGACATTTGTGAAATCCACTTCTATTACCTGGCTCAAGTAAATGTGCAAAATTGCAGCAAGAAGAAACACCCACTATATTCTGTACCAATATGTGCTGCTGTATGTATTGACTGCTTTTAACTGATATGGTTTGTTTTTATAGCCAAGCCTCTTTTTTACAGCTGCAGATACAGTCCCAGTAACACAAACTATGGAACAAGCCTCTGATTCTTTCCTCTGACTTCTAGGTATGGACTGTATTATTACCCCAATAGGTATGTAAGACATACACAGGTTTGTGGGAGTAAATCTCTTTTCCAGGACTACTGTGGTTTGCTCTATTGAAAACATATCCAGATTAATTGTAACTTGTACAAATGCCATGCATTAGTCAGCTACATGTTCCTGTTCTCCAACTGACTGAAAATCCCATTATATCTGCTCTGTAAAAGCTCTTACAAACAGTAGGAACTCAGAAAGGCACTTCAGAATGATCTGGTAATCCTTGCTGTCTAAAAGTATTTTTCAGCAAGATTTTGCTGCACATCTTTGAAACACTTTGACAGTGAAACCAATGTATATTTTTAGAGCAATAGAAAATGCATATTCAGTTACTTTGCAATACTTTCTAACTGTTTTCACTGTTTTTTGAGACAAGTTCCTGGCTTTGTTATTAATAAATAGATCAGGCATCCTTAATTCAGCTCTGAAGCAGCAATATGTGCAAGAAAAGAGTGTGTATGTCTCCTGTAATCAGTCCAGTCTTACTTAGTACTGAAACACTATGATAGATTTACCAATAATTTCATGGCTAGGTATTTAGTGCCTTCTGTACTTTAACATTCTTTTTACCTAAATCATCTACCCAAAGTCCTGACTTTGAATTGTCATTGCTTTTTTGTGTTGACATAAAGAGAATGGAGGGATATCCATCACAGGCTGTTTGGGCCACCTGTCTCTGTGAACCTTGATAACTGGCATGAGTTCACACTGGGGGGAAATTTGGTATCAGAGGATCATCAGCAATAAAAGCAGTAGGGTACATGGATGGAAATTTCAAATAGCATCTATTTGACTTTATAAATTTGATTCTAGATACTCAGGCCATGACAAAGAGGTTACTTAAACTGATTTAATGAGTACCTAGTATGTTAACCTAGAGATGGAACAATAAAATGAAAAGTCACTTCTCTTTTGAGATTCTAAAATATTTAGGCAGTTCATATCCACCTTTTTCTATCTGATGGGCTGTATGTAATTTTCCAAATTTGGTAAAACTAAACATTGAGTTTTAAAGTTTAGCCCTTACAAGAACTCTCCTCAAGACCAGGAGCATTGGTGTCATCAGTCTTGTAAGAATTTCTTTCTAACAAGATTTTCAACTGTGATGGCAAGTTAATGGCATGGAAATAGGACTGTGGCCAGCTGGAACACTGTTACAGAGGGTTGAAATAACCCAGGAGAAAACATTTAGCAGAAATAGGTTTAAGAATATATGAAGGGTTTATTTATATATTTTTTTCCCTTAAGAGACAATAAACATTCTTATTTCTATTGGTTCTGGGACACCACCTAGAGACACTGGATATCCATGCCTAACTCCATGCCTTGCCTGACACAGAGATAGTTTGAGAAGAGGCTGATCTTAATTTAATTCAATGTTGGTTGCTTTTACCACTTACCCTCTCCTTCATCCCATTTCTAAAAGTTCTAACTTCATTTTAACACAGGGAGAACCACACTATGAAATAGTGATGAATGTTGCAAAGTGGAATTGGCAATTCTCAACTTTTTTTTAGAAATTCCTTCATTGATAAGTGAAGAGTGAAAAGGTCCTGGCAAACTATCACAATCCAGCTAAATAAGTTGAATCATAAGGGAGTTTTAGATATTATTTTTCTGGGAACAGAACCTGTTTAGAGATGAAGACTGAATTGTGGGCTTCTTAATAAGCCTATTGCAGAGCAAGGTTTATGGACAAATCCATCAGCATTCCTGCTTTCCTGCTAGCTATTCCTTTTCTTCAGCAAAGGAGATTTCTTTTACATGAAAACCGAGTACTCTTTCTTGTCTAAATAATGTCAGATGTTTCTATTAGCTGCAAATCAAGCATCAACTTTATCAAGGTATTTCATACTCGAATTAATTAACATAATCTCAGAATTAATGTTTTAAAGGTTTTTTTTTAACATAAACAATAAATCTGTGAGGATGGTGCCACCTAATGTAACTAGAGAACATGGCAGCTACTTTTTGCTTGATGCATGTACTTTCAATCTGCAGGGATTCAAAGGTTAGGAATTCAGTACTTCTTTATCTTTTCTATTTCCTCTCACTCTAGCTAGCTTCCTTGAAAATATGATAGAAATATATATTTTAAATGAAAGCAGAGATTCTTAAGTTTTATTCCACTGCATCTATTCTATGCTAAGAGAATTCAAAACCTGACTGGTAGAAAAGGTAGATAGAAAACAACCTCAACATAAAGTATATAGTTTTTACTAGGCAGAGATTAAACCTGTTTCTCCTTCGGTCTGGAAGAATCTTTCACTAATGGTAGAGATTTAAGCTCATATTTCTTCTCTTTATCTGACAGGATTATTTTTTAATCAGTTTACAGCAAGCAGAACAATTTTAACAAGGAGAAATAAACACCTTTGTCATCTATTCATTTAGCAACAGAAGTTGTTAGTATAATATAGAATAGAATAGAATAGAATAGAATAGAATAGAATAGAATAGAATAGAATAGAATAGAATAGAATGGTTCTAGTTGGAAGTGATGTACAATCCAACTAGTCCAACTGCCTGGCTACTTCAAGACTGACCAAAAATTGCAGGATATTATCAAGGCCATTGCCCAAATGCCTCTTAAACACTGACAATCTGGGGACATGGACCACCTCTCTGAGAATCCTTCAGTGCTTTATTCAGTCTTGGCAAAGAAATGCTTCCTGCTTTTGAGATTGAACCTCACCTGATATAGCTTTGAATCACTAAACATTTGAACATGATTATTAAGGGCATCAGTAAAGGGGGCAGAATTACATATCTAAAGCCATTCAGGCACAGGCTGATTTCAAACCATGTCTATTGTACCCTAGATAACTCTACTTTATTGAATGAAAGAAGAGTATATTCTCTCTGTGTGAACAATACAAATAATCTACTAAGGAAAAAGAATATGAATACAAGTAAACCAGAATGTTTGGTGCATGCAAACAACATAAAGGAGAATTTACTTTCAGAGTGGACAGATTTACTGAGGAGATAAAAACAAAGAATACTGGAGCTATGGTGCAATAGCATAAATACATTTAAAGATCTAGGTAATTTGGCTAATAAAACCTGTGTTGAGTTTTAATCACCTGAAGTACTAAAGTTTAAAATAAGCATAACACCCACTGCAGAATTCCTCTTCAGCTATAGAATGCTAAAAATTATTTCAAAGAGAACCTTAGGAATAATTTCCTCTAGACTTCTTTTAAGATTCCAGATGTTACCTGAGAAAGACCCTAAAGTTAGTGGATATAAAGAGCTTTTTACAAGCAAGTTTATTACGTGGGCAAATATACATTTTTTCTTGTTTGATTTCTTTGCCAATTTATAAGTGCAAATTAAAGTAGCAGACACTATTAATTTATCGTTATATATCTCATACATACAAATATGTACTTTTTGGACGTATAATTAGAAAATTTGGGCTTGGTGAATGAATATTGTTAGTATACTTAGAGTGCATACTAAATTTCATCATTTTCACATAGTACTTTCAGTGATTTGCATAATTGTGTACCAAGAAACCACCAATAGCTCCTCAGGAAAATACTTGACAAATCATCTACCGTGCAGGCTATGTTTTCACACTGCAGAGAGGTTGGGTCAGTCTGATCCTGTCATACTTGAGGGATGTTTCTCCTTTAACTTTTTCTTTCTAATGAGATTTTCAACTGAGATGGCAAGTTAATGGCATGGAAACAGGACTACAGCCAGCTGGAACACTGTTACAAAGGGTTGAAATACACCAAAGAGAAAACATTTAGCAGAGATGTGTTTAAGAATATATGAAGGGTTTGTTTTTATTTTTTTCCCTTAAAAGACACTAAACATTCTGACTTATGGAAATTGGTTCTGGGACACCACCTAGAGATACTGGATATCCATGCCTAAGTCCATGCCTTGCCATGGAGCATCTCTCACTGTAGTGTTACTGCACTTTAATGGCAGCTGGCCATCTGCTCTAAAGGGAGACAATCTGGAAGCTGAGCAGAGGCACATCTGAACTCCCTTCTTAAGTCTAAGTAAAAGTCTATTAAGTGACATTTAATTTAAGTCTATTAAGTGACATTTTTCTCCTCTTTTTTCAGCAAGCAGGGGTAATCCTGGAAAAACTGAAGTGATTGGGGCATCATGGACCTCTTGCTGTGTTTACCTGGAGGGTGTGCAAGACATGAACAAAGGCCATAAGATGCCATGAATTTTGTCCAACCTTCTGCTGAAATGGGGTTGGTAGGCATAATGTCAAAAGGCTCTTGAAGACTGAGTGTACATGGAAAAAAATCTGTGGAGGGTGGTGGAAAGTAACAAGAGGCAAGAAGAATCAAATGATGATGCACTGGTCAGGGTCCATGCTGACAACAGTAAACATCTAATCTTCTTCCAGCATGGACTGATGGCCTGCTGAACTAGTGTGGTTCCAGGTTAAATGGTGAAGACTTTACACAGAGTGCAAAGATCTGCACTTGCAGAACCTCAGCCAGTGGCACTGCTGCATTGATGTGAGGACTTCTACCTCTGCCAGGAATTTGTATGGTATACTGAGGTGGAAAATCCCAGCTGCCACAGATGGTGTCAGGGCTTCTGTTACACACTTTCTGCTGTGCAGCTTCCTGCAGTTCACCCCAGGGAGCATGCCATAGTGAGACAGAATTACAGGGGTAGCTGTAAAACTGGAATAATGGTACTAATGCTCACATGATGTATTTTGCAGGATTAGAATGTCAAGCACTACCTGGATTTACTGTAATCCATATTAATTGCTAATTACAGTCTGCAGGGCCAGGTGCAGCCACAAGGCTCACTGGAAGGAGTGTCTTGTGCCCTGCTCACTGGAGCACCTCTCCAGACCTTGTCACAGGTCCTGCTTCCTCATGGGTTGGTGAGCTCTGAGTAGGGCCATGCTGGTTCTGTGCTGGAGGAGAAACAGGAATAGGACACAGTTCTGTAAGTGCTGCATGGCTCTGTGGCTGCTCACCCAGTCCAGCAGCTGCACTGTGGCAAAGCCTGACTGCCAGGGAGGGGAGTGTATATTGCCCTCACAGACATGAAGGGGGGGAAGGAAGGTGTATTGGGCAGAACTCGGGGCACAGGAATTCTTGTTCTAGTCATGGCCTTATTTTGGTTCCAGCTCAATGGGAGCACCACTTGTGCCTGCCTTTTGAGAATGCAGGAAGAGGAAAGCATATGAGGAAAATTTAAAAGGGGATCTAGGAGAAACACAGCTATGGTAATTGAGATGGATCAGTGCGAATCTAAGCTCTAATAATCTGTTTTACTAGATGGCAATATGGAATTCAATTAGCTGAAATCTTTGGTAAATCTTGATGCTGAATAATATTTTAGCTGTGGAAAAATGCAAAGAAAAAGACACTGTGAATAGAAGCTACAGTTGTTTGGTAATGAGGGCAAGGCACAGAGTTAGAGGTAAAAGAATCCTGTTGGTGAAGGAACATATTAGGCTAGATTTTCTTGAAGGGATTTCAATGTTCAAATTTCTCATTTGGCTTTGTAATACCAGCCTTTAGGTATTAGTACAGAATTTTTTAAGTTTATGATGGTGTGGGAGAGACTTAGTGAACACCTCCATTTGTCAGTTATGTAATTCCAGCCTTGGAACTGGAGAGCTCAAGAGCCTTTGTTATAAAAGAATTCTTGCAATAGGTCTGGCAAAACACATTTTAACCTGCATATCCCTGCACTGCTGCATAGTGTGGATGGTAGCTGGCACTAGTCAGCAGGCACCAGTTTGGAAATCTCCACATGTTATAAGAATGCTAAATGGCTCTAAAAGGCTTTTTATTCTGAAGACTTTTGAAACAGGAAAACCCCATTTTTTTTAGCAACTGAATGTAACCTGCACTAGTTAGGAGAAAAAATAATCTCCTGGTGGATGCTCCAAAGCCTGATTCTTCGCTGCTTAAAATGATGTTATTCAGAGTATATAGAAACTTTCCCCCTTGGAGAACAAAATTAAATAGGAGAGGAGTACAAGCAGTGATAATTTTAACTTTTTTGGGGGGTATAATACATGAAAAAAACCCACCCTTTTGTAAGTATCTGGGATCAGAAGTAGTTTTAAGCCACGATGATGGTGAAGTCTGTCTGAAGGCTCCCATCAACTCACCAGCAGATCGTTCCCCTGAGCTGGCAGTTGTTTGCCACAGTAGCTGTCACCAGAGAAGCTGCTTCTCTTTTTTTAGCTGCTGAAGAGCTACTAATGGGATAATGAGCAGTTTGCACTTTCTCATTAGCACTTATTCATCACAGGCAGTGCATATGAAGTATCTGTAGTTAAAGTATTAAGTAACCACTTCTGTGATGTTTGTTCTGTGTTATATTTCCTGAAGGGTCTAGATTTTTACATTGGTATTTGAAAAACTGTGGTTGAAGCCCTGCATATTGAAATTAAATAATTATGTAAACTCATGGTATCAGTTCTACGTTCTAAAATTAAGAGATTATTTTGTGTAAATCTTTGTTTCTTCTCCAGAAAACACCTTTTTGAGCTGTTTTTCTCAGGCTCCCTATCCTGTGATGGCACAAAGAATATATAGCTATGAAAATATTAGTCTGCAGCATACATGCCCTTGAGGAATTTGGTTTACTTATAATGATGTTAGAAACTGTTTTGTAGCCAGTATAGCTGGAAAAAGAACATTTTTAGCACGTTTATGATAATGCCAAATTGAAACCATCTCAAGGTCTCTTAGCAAGGAAGATTAACTTTGCTACACCTGCCTGAAGGGTTTAAGGACTGGAAAAAGTTCTGCTGTAATCACGTGGAAAAGGAGGAGGGCATGAAAGATGGGACAAGCATTTTAAGACAAGCCTAAGAGGCAGATCTGCTCCAACCCATCTATCTGGCAGGAAACAAGGAGGGTGAGGGTGAGCCTGGCATGGCTGTTTCTCACAGCTCTCTTCCTGATCAACCATTAAATATTACTTCATACTTTTTGGCTTTTTCTTACTGTGGCCAATGTTAAACTGAGTTTTCAGGAATTTGGAATCCACCACTTATGATGTCTCTCATGCAGAATTCAGTGATAAATGTAAAATAAACATGACTCCATTAATTTTATCTTTCCTTCTCTCTATTGTCAGAATACTTCTCCCTTTAGGATGCCTTCCTCTGGAGGTTTTTTTTTAAGACTGTGGAGAAGTTTATTTTAGGAAAAATATTCCCACATTCATTTAAAAGCAGGTTTTTACAAAAGTTTAGTAATAGAAATTGCCTTCCTGAATTTATATATAAAAGCCATTTTTTATACCCCTCTGGATTTTTCTCATGAGATACAGTTGATATGTCTTGATTTATCTTATTTCGCAAAGAAGGGAAGATCTGAGTGTTACTGACCAAACAATGTTCTTTGCAGTAGTCTGTGTGTTGTGGTAGATGTGAAATGGGCTTCCATCAGTTTCTGAACCTGATTCTCAGATTCTCCATTCAGCACAGCTTTTCTGAAAGCAGCAGCATCTTGCAGGCTGATCTGGGCAGAGAACCCCCTCCCTCCCCTCTTTCACTCTGCCCACAAAGCAAAACAAAACTACACTTTTTTGAGGAGGACCTAATAAGTACTTGAGATAGAAATGGTTGATTCTTCCAGCATTATTGAAAAGCTTGTTTCTGTGTTTGCAAGATTGGTGCCTCATCTACACTGTTTAAAGAAGAGGTTGTTCTTTCTTGTCTTTATGACCTATTCAGCAGAATAGAGTAGAACAGGATGAGAAATGTGCCAGAGATGTTTTGTACTTGCAAGAACGTAATGAAGTTAATTAAAAATATGTACAAATTAATCAGATGTACAATCATATAATAATTTATTCTGGATAGTATTTTGGTAGTTATCAGGCTTGATCTGCCACTTAAATCAGAGCCAACTCTGAACTTGTCTCAGGTTATTCAGGGCATTGTATAATAAAATTCCGAATACATCCAAGGATGGGTATCCCACAGCCTGGCTGGGCAATCTGTGCCAGTATTTGACCACTGTTGTTGTGAAGAATATTTTTCTTGCTCTGACAAATGAGATTTTTAACCTGAAATGTGTCTTTTTCAAATTAAGAACAAAGGTTGTTCCTGCTTGCATTCAAAATGGTAAAAATGGGAAGCCAGAAGACTTGTTTCTGTCTGGCCTCTGCCTCTCAGACTGCTTGGTGTGAGTAGTCCTGCTTAGAAGTGTCCTTTTGACACAGCTCATCCTAGCAGGCTCAGAAGCAACTCTGCCATGGCAAACTGTAGGTCTATGACAGCTGTGCATTGCCTAGAAAAGGAACTGTGCAATTGTGCCTCCTGTTGCATGATGGCAGTCTGAGGCAAACATTTGTGAAAGAACTGTTTTGAAAGCAAAAAGCTGACTTACATCCTATCTGTCTTGTAGGACCTGGTCCTATTGAGTGGTCTGGATGTTGATATTTTTAATGTCTGGGTGACAAAATGTCAAGCCTTATAAGTAAACCTATTTCTGCAACACTGAAGCACTTCCAGTTGTTACCTGCTCTGGTCTGTGACAAGTGGGGCAGTTCAGAATGGGGCAGTTACAGAAATTGCATTGATGGAGTCACAAATGTAGGATCTCTGACCTACAAGAAAAGGAAGGAGTTTCAGAATCCCAGTTTGGGACTTGGGCACTTATATTTATGCATTTGACTGGTGATGCCCAAGATTTTTGTGAATTATAGCTCCTAATGCATAGTCATTATTTTGAGGCAATTTTAACAAACGTGTTTTTTTAGTATTAAATAAATTGCCAAACCTGAGTTTTCACATAATTAAATGCCAATCTGAACATCATGTTTACTTGAATTTATTGAGTGATGAGTTGTCAGGGAGGGTTGCTCTAAGCACAACAATATGGTCAACCTTTAAATTTATGTCATCCAAAGGAACTTGAACGAATGAAATGTCACTTAAAAACAGTCCTTTGAATACATATTAAACCTGAAAAATATAAAAAACATAAAAAAGAGAAGCTTAACTATCTAGTATTTGAAATATTTTTACATATCTAATGCAAGAAAAGACCCCTCTCCAATTCTAATACAACCAGATGCATCACTATTCATTTACAACGTGCAAGCCAGAGTAACTGGCTGGTGCTGCATGTTGTTCTTGCAGTGTGCTGTGCCTTTCAAATCCCTGTTCATGTACCTCAAAAACATACTGCTGTTATAATGCCCAGTATAGGTTTTACCTCTAAGGAGCCTAACAATAGCTTCTATTCCAGAACAGAAATGGCTTGTTACAGGACAAAAGCCTTTTGTGAGGAGAAAAGTTGAGCAAACCAGTTTTATGGTCAGTTGTCTTTGTTTGCAGGCAGGCTGCTAATAATGTGTGTTTGTTAGTTTACCACTTCAGTGCTGTTCCAGAAAGCAGAGCTCTTGGGCATGACTCGTTGGGGTTGCTCTTCATGGTTCATCATCAGCATTGGCCTTCTGGGAAAAGAACTTTACAGCAATTCTGTTTGAACCAACCTTCATTGTGTCCTTGCCTATAAATATGGGATATCTTTCTACTAGATTTTTACTAGGCCACTTCTAATGGTGACCTGAACTAGAATGAAGTGGACATGAACAAAAAGGAAGATCTTACTCAGCAGGTAAGAGACTGATCATGAATGATTTCTGAGCAGATATACTGATATAAAATTCTTCTTGCACCTACCTCAAGATTTCAAGTGAGTGCATCGTTCCTTGTGAATTATGTGCAAGGCTCTTCATGGATGTGTGTTGAGTGTGGTCTATTTCTGAAGGAAATGGAAGTCAAAGAAAGGCTTCTTGTTTAAGCTAAAACCACTCCATTTGCTTTAGGAAGCAGCTCTAAGAGATTTTGACTTCCTATTAATTTCATTTATAGTTTTATCAAAACTAACAGAAATAGATGTCTTAAATCTTATCCTATTAATATTATTGGGGAAACATATTGGCTTTGACTTCATTAATGTAAATGAAACACTACAATTTGTGGATCAGGATCTGACCTGGATTAGAAAGTGACACTTTTGAGTCAGGCCACTGACCCAAATGGAAATGCTTAGTTTCTATTTAAGTACATTTTAAAGCAGATTCTGGTCCTGAGTTCATAGTTCTGTGGTCCCAAACCACGGTGAAGGAAGGATCAGCTTATTCATTTGGAGATTCTGCCTTATTTAGAGATTTATTTATTTTTAACACAGTGCAGGTGGCATAGTCAAGGGAAAGTTATTGCAAATAATCTTGTTACAAGGACACCTCTGTTGCTCTGAAACAGCAAGATAATCAATGACCTTGAGAAGCTGGTCTGGTAATTGTGTATGTAGTATGAAGGCTTTGAATGGGTGTAACAAACAAGGCAGATGTCAGATGTGGAAATAAGTAACACAGTATTGTGAGCTAACCTCACTCCATTCATTTTCACATGAAAGATGCTAATAATCTTGAGAATATTTAAAAGTTTCAAAGAAGGAAGGAGATTTTTCTGCTCCTCAAGTTGCCACACATCTCCCTTTACCTATGGCAAGTTTGTGCTTCAACTTCTCCAACTGCAAAATAATGACATGTACCTAACATTTATGCCACTTTCAAATCCTTCACAACGAGGTTTTTGTAGCAGTAAACCATTCTGGAAGAGCCACTTTATCAAACAAGGTCACCGAGGGAGAAATTAGTCATGGCAATATCTTGACAAAGTCTGTGATCCTCATGTTTCTCGCTCACAAACAGCCAGTGTCTGTTTATTGTCGCACGCCTTGCTTGAGCACTGAAACCCGTCTCTGTGCTTGGAGATACTCCCTGGAGATATCTGTGTTGTCCTTGGTACAACTCCAGGGCCAGATTCTGTCCTGGTTCTCCTCTCTGTAGCTCCAGTGACTCCAGTGAAGCTGCATTAATTCCCAGCAGTCGATAATTTCTACTTGCATCCTCTGCTCCTTCGCTGCCTGGTTGCTGGGGAAGCAGCAGGGCAATGCCTTCCTCCTGCCAGGGAAAGGGGCAGGGAAAGCACTTGGACACAGAGCTACTTGCTTTATGGGTTCTGTTGTGTGAGGTCTTAAGCAGCACCTCCTGCTGACTTGGCTTCAAGTATTTGAAATGCATTACTACACAAAAAGATCCAATAAACTTGTACCAATCTGGGAGAGCTGTAAAGGGTAACCTGGTAACAGCCAGAGTGGCACAGAAAAGGTTCCTCAGCATTTAGAGCAGGACAGTATTTGAAAACTCTGAAAAAGTGACTTTTGAATTAGAACCAGGAAAAAGTTTAAACAATGTGAATAATGTCCCATGTCAGCATGACCTGAACAATATTTTTACATTTTTTACATGTTTTTAGACTGGAAACATTTAATTAAAAAACAAAACAAAACAAAACAAAACAAAACAAAACAAAACAAAACAAAACAAAACAAAACAAAACAAAACAAAACAAAACATAAACCTAAGAGAAGCAAGTAACTTTTCATAAATAAAAAATTCAGCCAATCAAATCCTATATATTTTTGACTTTTGTTTTAGTTTCCCATGTTTTTTTACTTCTTAGGTTTACCAGATTCTGACATTTTGATGTTCTTTGCAAAAATAATCTTTCATTCTTGAAAAATCTATATCACCAATTCAAAAATATCATCACAATTTGACCTATTAACAGTCGGTTAACCATATGAAACAAAAAATGAGGATGTGACTTAGCCCCTATCGCATTTTGTTGAATGCTTGCATCACCTTTTTAGGTAGCCAGTAGCATTGAGGTTTTTTGTTGATTAGATGTACTAAAGCTCCTGCTAGAGTTGCACCTTGCCTCTTTCACCTTTTCCTTTGATAGAAATCCTTCTGCAGCTATTCATCTACAGTTACTCAGAGCTCCTTTTAAACTAACTCCATTTCTCTCTTTTTTCCCCCTTTCAAATGCTTTACTGAGAGTTTCTTTTTCTCATTTCCATGTCTCTTTGTCAATATGTTTTTGAGAGAGGTTTATAAACCACAATAGTGTTTGCAGTCTTGCCTGAAGTCATGACACAAAAAGTAGGAGAAAAATGGAAAGTTCCTTCTGCAGCATCTGGATTTGCCACATAGAACACTACAGATATATTTCCAGTCACCTATAAAATTATTTTAAGGCAACAGTTTAAGAATTGCCCTGGATTTTCACCTGTTTCACACACCACAAACCTCAGTATTTGTTATTCCTCCCAAAGGCAACACTTTACATTTCCAATGCTCTCAGCTTGGCAGGTTTACAGATGAACTGCCTTTTGGCAGTGCTGTATTTCATGTTATAGTTAATGCTCCACTTCAGAGCTGTACAAAGCCCAAAAATGAACACAAGAAAAGATTAAGAAAAATTGCTTTAGATTTGTATTTTCTGTGTTACCACAAGATATAAAATGTCCCTCAGATGTAGAATTCTGGTTCCATGCCCTAAGTGGCACTTAATTTGGTTAAGAAGAGCAAGCAATTTCATCTGCACAGTGCTGAAATATTTGCCTGCTGCTACTGTCCTCTGTTTTCTCCTCTTCCTACCTGCATGGTGCCTTAACAGGCTGCTGTAAAGCTTAAGTGTAGCCCTTATCTGGTGACAGTCAGAGACATCCAGACTCTTGTGTACTCAGAGGGACACAGCAGGCACACAGTGAAGATGAGTAAAGCTGTTATTTGTAGGAGTTGAGATTATCCATAAAGGGAAATGAACTGTGATCCAGCCTGCTCTTCCTGCCTCTTGTAGGACTTGCACTGGCCCACCTCTACCTGAAGCTTCACCAGGTGCAAACTCCAGTGCAGAGGGATCAATGTATCAGCAAAAATTGCAGCACATAGACCTAAGAGAAATCAAAAATTGAGGAAGTGCCATAAATATCAATGAAAAATAACATCAGATAAAACTTTAGAAAGAAGAACCTAAATCTCAGATCTGTTGCATAATGTGGCCCACACTTGTTTATATTTTGGAGCTGATTCTTCTGGGAGGAATATTTGAATCTCTGCCCAAGCTTTCACTTGCTAAGGCAGAGAAGCAAATTGCAAAACTGCCAAGACCTCTGATTTAAGGTGCAAGCAAATATTTGAAAATCAGCAAACAAAAATTAATTGATGCTGAAATAAATGTTGGATAAAAGAACTTTGAAGTAGCCCGAGTATTTCCTGGTAATGTTGATGCAGAGCAACAGAAAATGTAGGAACATTCAGGAAGGACATTAAAAGTAGTCAGAATTTTTGCTGTATTAATGCAATGACTGTTTTGCCTTCCTTTCAGCACAGCAGGATACATGGTTCAATTAAATTAAGTAATGATTTGTAGCCAGCTCACTTGCACTGTATCTCTTTCAAGGCACTATTTCACTTAACCATCCCTGTCTTCTGTAGGAAAAAAAATCCTTTTAAGAAATTAAAAGTTAAACAAATAATTCATCAGTCCTGTTCCTGGGTGCTCTCCCCTCTGTACCATGTACTAAGCCTTTTCTGGTGGTAGATACCACATAAACTACTAGACAAGTCTAAGTCTGTGTTATATCTCATGCATATAACTGTCTTTATTATGAAGAGATGCTGTAGTGCTACCTTGCAACAAATATAGCAATGTTTATTTCGCTGCAGAAAATACTGTGAATGATTTCTCAATGAAAGTCCATAATGTCTGAGTTTATTTAGAAATTAAGAGTCATCTCCCTGCAAAAAATCACAGTGTGCCTTTTGCTGAAGACATAAAGTAATGCATAGGTTGTTCTCTGTATAATTGTAAGAGTTTTGTTTATTTGAAAGTAAAAATGATCACTGTTTTTGCTAAAGAGTAATGGGTGCAATATTTCTTTTGGGTCAAAAAATCAAAACTGCAGTAATCAAAACTGCAAAATCAAACTGCAGTACCATAGCCTTGCTCTTCATGGACAATAAACCCTTTGCAAACTACTATAGACACATCAATAGTTAGAGGTCTGTTGCAAAAGAACATTTCCATTAACAAATTTGCAAGTGATCAGTCCTTATCCTGCTCATGTCTATTCTGAAAGAATTTGTTTTGGTAAGGATTATAATGTGGGGATGGTACCTTGTGTTCAGGAAATCCTTTGGAATGGCTAGTTACATGTAAAAGTAGTTTTCTGACATTTTGCTTTTGATATATGAACAATCCTTTGTCTGACTTCAGTACAGCTGTTATAAAAAAGGATGGGCTCAAGCTTCCTTCAATCATTTTGCTGAACATTTTTCAGAGATCTACAATATGGATAACAGGCAAAAACTTAGTCTAATTTCAAAATTTTCAATAGTTATAGTTGTACATTATAAAGCAGACATGCATATGACTTTATGATTATGTTACTGGTTTCAAGTTACTTAAAGGAAACAAAAGAATTCTAAAAATCCCATAAATTGTAAATCAAGATATTTTGACAATGGCAGCCTCTGCCACAAAAGATTTTAAGCCAATTTTTTTTATAGATATACAATTTTTATGACTATAGCTTTCATAGATGGAACAATTCTCTACTTTCTCTCAAAAAATAATGTTATATGTTTAGAAATTTAATATGATGAATCTTTTATGATGAATCTTTTATTTTAAGACTTCTGTTATTCCATTTGGGAGTCCCCGATTCCTCCACCCCTACTGTTTCTCCACCAGCTTCATTCCGTTTTTGTATTACTCAGGAAAGTATGAAAATTATAATTCTGTATTATAATTTGGTTTTGTCCACTTTGCTTTACAAAGAAAATTATTTTATTACATTTCTATTCCATAATGACATAGAGCCATAAGAATTAGATCTATTCTGCATGGGTGAATGTGTAGGGGTACAAGCAAACACCCAGAATTATTTTATAGGGTATTATAGGGTGTGTTATGGGAAAAAACCAAAGCCTTTGGATGAAGAAATGGGTTCATTAAGCACTGAGTGCTAAAACTGGGGCAGGATTGTGAATGAACCAGTAACTGTGTTTGATTGCAAGTGGGCATCACAGGCAGGTCTCTGTCAGGACATGTGAGTGGGAGTTGGAGGCTTATCCTCCCCACAGAGCTGCTGGCCAGCTGCCTGCCACACTGACAGCAGTGTCCCAGTGAGCTCCCAAAGCAGCTGGACCTACAGCCTGGCATGGACATTTGGAGCAGGCAGGAGAGAGGTAGGAAACCTTCCTGTGAGCTCTTCATTAGGACAGAAGTCGTAAACCTCTTTTGACTACAAAATTATGGAAAATAGCATGGTGAGAAAATAGTGAAAAAAGGGAGGAGTAATGCAGAAAAAGGGAGTTGTTAATGAACTTAATGTAGGCCATTAGCTGCTTCATTCCATATGCACATTGGATGCTGCTGCCTTTCCTTCTACGTGCTTTTGTCTGCCAACAGAAATCACTTTTGCCTTACCCAGACTGGCATTCACTTTGCTTTTGTGCAGATCCCTTCTTCTGGAAATTCAGAAATTGGAGAGAGTGCAGATTATTCCTTTGTGGAAAAGGTAAAGAATGGTCTCATTCAGAGGATATGCCCTGATTTCCCAGTGTTTTTACAGGTGTTAATTCCAGCCCAACCCAAGCAAACCAAGGACTATTCATATCTCTTAAATACATACTTGAGTAGGTATTCATAAGAAATATAACAGTCTGTGATTGGCTATGCAGTGATTTTGGTTAAACTAAGTTAGGGAGACATTTTAAAGACATTGTGAGATGGAAAATTCAATTATTATCTTGATAATTAATCACAATATTGAAATCTGTGCTATTTTTTTAATTTGAAAATGTCTGGTTTTGATTTCCCATCCCATTCCCTGTCACCATCAAATTAATCACACTTGAGGTAGGATCAGGATACTTAGGAGTGATGGTGATCCAGACACTTGATATATTTGGGGATAATGCAAGCAGATTAGTTTTTCTAGCTCCTTTTTGCACCTTTTCCACAGGTTTACATCCATTTTAAAATCTGCTCCCACCACTACAATATAAACTATATCAATGTCAAGTATAAAGGTAAACATCGAGTTCCCCATTTAAACATCCAAGTACGAGTTTTTGCTTTTGAACACTGCTCTCAAAGTTCAGTTATTTGTCCAAATTAGGTACTGAAATTAATTTAAAAACTGCTTATTTTCAGGTTTCAATCCTCACACTTATAAGAATTCCCAATGTTTTAGATTTCAGGGTAATAAATGTCCTTTATAAATACAAATACTTTTAATATGAACAGGAATATACTTAATTGGAAGTACTAAAATACATTTCTTTCATATTTAAAGGACATATGTTTGGCAAATGATGTCACACTATGTACTATGTCTTATAATCTAATGAATCTGCCTAAAACCAGTATTATGAAGGTATTTTCTCCAATTTTGTTCTAAAACGTAAGAAAAAGAATTCTGTGAGATATTTGAAAGATCAAAAGTAGTGTTCACAGATACTTCTATCATCAAGAAGTAATGGAAGTGCTACAAGGTAAATGCAGCTGGTGGTAGTACTGCATTGCCGTGTTCTGTGTCATTCATGCATGTTGTTTGGTTGTATATTTTATTGCTGGTTTCAGAACACATCTGAAAGTGACAATGATGAAGTTGATGGCAACAATATATGTGGTTTCAGAAAGAAAAAGGGAATCAAAGGTCCTACAAAGTATGCTCCTCCTTTAGAAAATGAGAAGATGGAACCGTCCCGCACCTCAAAAATCCCAGATCCTTGTCCCCTTAAAGGAGCCACTGGTTGCTCAGAACTGCCATCAGAGCAGTCTCTCCAAAACCCCACTGCCTTTCCTCCAGTACAGAAGGACAGAGGATGTGATGACAATTCCAGTTCTGGCAGCAATGGTAAAGAAGAAAGGTTTGGAGAAACACGAGAAACCCAGGAATATGTTGAGACTGGGAAAAGAACAGTGGGAAACATGCCTGAGGAAATGGATACAGCGGCTCAGAGGAAGCTGCCCACAGGTGTGCAGCCTGCGAGGGGTGCAGAGAAAGGTGGCTGCACGGGGCCAGTGCAGAGGGAGAAGGACAGGGAGAAGGACAGGGAGCAGGCAGAGGAACGGGGTGGGATGGAAGAAAAAGTTGTCAAGTTCCACGTGGCAAAGATGGGCTCCCTGGGGAGTGCTGCGGCCACGGCAGGGAGCCGTACCGCCGAGTCCCTCACGGGGACACCTGGCATTTCTAAACGAAGCCTACAGGAGTTGAAAAACCTGCTGAGTGAAGGCCTTCTGCCTTCTCACGGGCCCAGTTTCTGCGGCAAGGCAGGGGGCACTTTTGCTCAGAAAAATCTGAAACCCTGGGAGAAAGCAGCTGACAGGCAGGGCCGGCCCTTCGAGAGTTTTGGTCCCCATTTTGGCGAGGAAAAGCAGAAGTATCTCAGCTTCCACAAGGAGGGAGTGGGGCAGCAGAGCAAACCCGTCCTGGTCCTCAGCTCTGCCGGCTCTGACCAGCAGCAAGGCGTGGGAAGCGATGTGGATCCGCTCATTCTGGGCCTGCCGGCAGCTCCTACACCTGCAGAAAGCTCAGCTCCCGAGGTTCAGTTTGGCTCCTCCGCAGGCCACGACGGTAAGGATGCTTAAACATCACCTGCTCTCCTCCTAGAGAAAATGCTCCTGTTGTTTTGTGGTGTTTTGCTAAGCTGCAAACTTAAGTCAGAGCTAGTGCATGGGAGAACTGACACCTGTGCTTTCTGTGTGATCAGGATGGATTGGATATTGTGCTCTACATCTCTGCTGGGTTTTTTTCCTTCCTTTAAAGCGAGACATTCATAAAGCCCAACTGCCTGCCAAAAACTGCCATGCACAAGTGGTCATGTCTTTTTCACTAAAACTGAATTATTTCCTCATTTAAACTGAGTGCAGGCAGCATTTCCCAAAAGTCTGCTAGATACTGCAAGGCTCTGATGGCATCTGCGCTTCTTAAAATTTCCTTTTTTTTTTTAACATTTCCAGCAGAAGAAATTGCTCCCATGTAGGGATGTTATTTTCCATTATTTGTCTTGTGAGAGGACTGGACTGCAAAAACATCTCTTATAAATTATAGGGGAAGAAAAGCAAATGAGGCAGAGAGAACTTCCACTTATTTTCATGCTGTTCAATAAGTCCATTTTGGAAGTGTTTATAGAGACAATTAATTGCTACTAATAGGCTGTGATTTCTTTGTAAAAGCTGCTGGGCTAGCTGGATCAACAAACTGAAAACTATCATTAGCTGTGATAATGTAATGGGCTTGAACAGCTTGTTGTTCTGTTTCCAGGAAGCACAAAAACACCAGTTTGTCAGTTGTATAGATATCAGATTAATACAGAGCCTCAGTCTGAGATCACAGTATCACCTTTCCAGGACAGATTTCTTTCTTTTTGACTTATCTTACTAATACAAGAAATATGAATATCTTCATTGACAAAATACATTATCCATCATTAACTATGTAACAAAGTATAATAATAACAATTAAATGTTTACAATAATATTAATTTATCCTGCTTTTTTCAAGTCCGCTGACAGATGGGTAGAAACCCCGCTATATATACTCTGAAAACAAACTTGAACATGTCAATTGTTGTTAGCTACTGCAGGATTTCTTGGTAGACATTTTTTGTTACCCAGTTTGAACAAGTCTGAACAAGATATCCATGAACATTACCAGTGCTTACTCAGGGCACTGCATGAGAAATACAAAGCTTTGAAAAGATACTTCACGCTTGAACCACTCTGTATTCGTGTCTATTATAACAAGGTTAGAGGATTGTTTCTCAGCCTACACTTGATGCTGTTCCCCTTCCAGACTACATTGCTTTTCACATAGATAAAGGTTAGCAAAATTCATTATCAAAATGTTAATACTACTGTGTTCTCACTGTCTGCAAAGCCAGCAAATATAGTTTAAAACATAGGACTGATTATTCTTTGTCATAGCACCTTTTACAAGGTGGAGGGAACTGATGAGATTAATTGTAGATTCCACGGGGAGATTTCAACCCAGTTGTAGCCACTCAGTAACTAATCCAAGCTTATTACCTTGTCAGTAAAGACAGGCATTTTGTCTCCAAAGAGGTATGAGAGGTGGATGAGAAATGGTCCTCTGAAGGCAGGTGTACATTTCCACTCGATGGGGAAGAAGTCCCGTGATGATTAGTTCAGGTCATTTGTCTAACTCTGAGATGCCTAAAGCTGCCTGGGATTAATCCTGCCCTGTGTGACTGGTGGTAGTGATGACTGCAAGAGACCTACAGATGAGAAAACTGTGAGGGGAGCTGGGAGAAAACTGCTTGGTCTCATCAGAAAAGTATTCAATATCAAATGTTTTGGAACCTCGTGAGGTTTGGATTCCAATTGGCTTTGACCAAACAAGCTGTAGGGCTTGCTGTGCATTTCTCCTAGTAAATGGAGTGCACAGAAATTGCTTCTACTTAATAAGAACTGTATGTGTTCAAAATTAAATTTTCATTGAATACATTCAGTAACTTAACTGAGAAAAGAAAGTTTTAGATAAAATTCTGCACTGTTCAATGAGCCTTTGCACAAACTGTATTTCATTGCTGCCCGTGGTAATTTATTGATTGATAAGATCAAGTCCTAAATATTTTCATTTTTTTTGGCTAAAACATTATGTTAAATATTTCAGTTACCAAAGTGCCTGAAGTCTTGGATCTAAAGATATCTTGACACTGAGTAGATCTGAAACACAATCTACAGTAATTTGCAAGTTTTTAAATATTTGAACTTTCTCAAGTCAGAAGACTTCATCCAGAATGTTTGGAAAAATTAGAAGAGGTTATATTTCAGATCCACTCAGGGTTGAGATATGGCCAAAACAGGAATATACTTTATTGTTATAAAAGTACACAGTTAAGGGACAATCTCTAGAGATCAGCAGTAGAAAGGTTAAAACATGTAGCTGAGCATCAATAATTCAGAATACATCAGAGGATTTATATATGGTCATGGTTGTTACAAGGCTAAAATCTCTATATAATGATAAATCCATATATTTTTTCCAAAATTCTGATTGAACAACGTGGAAATATCACTGCATGTGCATTTTGTCCATTTCTTGTCAGATCTTTTGTAAAAGAAATGCTTGGGCATGGGAAAAAAATAGAAAAGAAGCAGACATATCAGATATTTGGATTAGTAAAAAATATGCTACTTGAACAATGTCAGAGAAATGAAGCTGAAGCTAAAGCTAAAACTCAATCTAAAGAGCTTTTCTATCTATGGAAATATAGAAACTAACACATGCAGCTAATTAGGTGAATAAACTGGCAGCACTGACATGAATTTAGGAATTTTATTTACCAAAGTGTCTGTACCTGATAATGATGTGCATTTCTGCAAGTTGGTATTTAGTCATCAGTTACCAGGTGCTTCTTAAGCTGTTCCATGCCTGCCTTCTTGGGAGACAAAGAGGGATGATTCCAAACAGTAAAGAATGAGATGAAATTTCATGTATATAATATTAAATAACCATTCATAGTGTGTACATGCACACAGGATGAATTCATGCTTGTGCTATATGTATAATGTATGTAGCACATAAGGCAGGTGTATATTGACCTCTCTGAACTGAAATCTTAGCAAGTGCTGCTCTGTATGCAACTAAATTAGAATATTAATACTACAGCAGCCAGAGAGGAGGAAATAGCTTTATTCAAGGATCATGACACCCCACACTCTTGGTGTATAATCCCCCCTGACACAGGGGGAGGTGGGCTCCCAGAGCCAGGGGCTGCAGGTGGCCTCTGCAGCCACACACACGGCATGTGGCCACAAGGACCAGCTGAGCCTGGTGACATCACACAGGCTGAGGAGAAATCACTCTTCTGGACCTTAGGAAACAACATCACCCCCAGGGAGCTGTAGATGAGTAAAGCACTGGGATAAGTCTGTCACCTGAGGCTTCAAATTTGCTTTGCATGTCTCAGTCTGTAGACGGGATAAAAAATGTTTTAAAATCCACTTAGTGCAGACTGCAGAGCTGGGTGTCCAGAACAGCTCCAGAAGCAGGTCCTCTCAACAGGACTCATATTTCTCAGTAAATATCAAGTATATGGCCATGTAAATATGAGCAACATGAGACTAGGAACTGTTTGAGAGAGAGGAAACTTTCTGGAGAAAGAAAGAAAGTATGTTTCAGCTACAGCTGCAGGCAGCAGTGGCTACCTAGTGACTGTTGACATTTCAAGTGCACAAGAAAGTCTGAATGCTTCAAGAATCACATGCTGACCCCAAACACTAGGTTCCTTTGTTAACTTGCTTTTTAAAGAAAAACATATCAAGAAGACACTAGCAGGCTGTATTTCATACTTAAAAGTGGATTTCATCAGAGCTACAAGAAATCTTGTTTTCTACTACAACATTAACCTCATATTCTTGCTCTTGGCTTGTTCAAAGCTGTTATTTTTAATAATGAGACACTAACAAGTGATGCCACCTAATATTTAAGGACAGAATTATGAATCCTTCAACAAAGAAACAGCCTAGGCTTTTTTCTCCATTGACATACTACTCACATCCTCTGAACCAAATTTGAACTCCTCATGTGGTTTCACTGTCCTCTGTGCTCATCTGGGGGAGACAAGTCTGCCCCCAAGGATTCTGCTCAGTTGGTCACAAGGAGACAGAAATGGAGACTCTGGGAGCTGTGAGTGGACAATCAGGAGATATAAATACCTCTGCTGTAATTCCTGCAGCAAAACAATGTCTTACTTTGGGACTTAGGACTGTCTTTTTCACTTGGTACCCTCCTCTGCTTTGTATTTTACACAAGCTGTGCCGTTCTTGCACATTCTTGCCACTTCTCCTAAAGTGAAGAACCAAAGACATAGTGTTCCTTCATGGTCCTTCCTCATGCCTTATCTGTGGTTCAACAATGTTTTTCTCTCTTTTTTCTACATTTTGAACTGAGATGGAACATAGCAGGGCTGAAGCTCAACTCCTTTCTAAATCCTCTTCGTTGCCCTTATTTTCTGTAGAAAAAAACATCATATTTTTTTGTCTTTTTCTTTCCTTTTCTTTCTGAACTAAGTTACATACAATTCACCAATTTTTTTTTACCTCACAAACTCTAAGAACAAACCAAAGCAACCAAAACTCTTTAGTCCTTTGTCTTTGATACTAATGGCTGAAATCTTCCTCTGTGACTCTATGATTTCCCATTTTCCCTCTTGATCTATATAAAAGAAAAATGCTCAGATAGGACTTCCAGTCTTTCTGATCTATTTTGTCCTCTTTCAGGCAAGATTCAACTCATCTGGCATTTGTAGTAAGCTAGTCATTGAATGGCTCTGTGTGAGAAAGATGTGTGTTCAGACAGTAATTCTTCCCAGTAATTCAGACAGTAATTCCACTGGAGATGCTTAATTTCTTTAATATATTAAGTAATAATTATAGTAAAAAATTTAATAATGAGTAATAATTAAAGGTTGCAAAATTTGTTAGATTTGACCTAATGTAAGGGAAATGCATTCTCTGCTTGTTATTTCTGCCAGCTGCCTCTCCTTCTACACCATATGTATGAAAAGTTTAGTCCTTACCTTCAATACTGTACAAAGTCTCTTCCCTAATTAACCTTGACTCCAATTTAGTGTAGTGCTCTCTCTCATTCTGGCAGTGTCCAAGGCCAGGTTGGCTGGAGATTTGAACAACCTGCTCCAGTGGAAGGTGTCCTCGCCCATGGCATAGGCACTGGAACTAGAGGATCTCTAAGGTTCCTTGCAACCCAAAATGTTCTATGATTCTCACTTGCTTTTTTAAAATTAGGACAAATATTTTTAGACCAAAAGGGACTTCTCAGTTTGCAATAGTGCACACCTTGGTTCACACAGCTTTGCTCAGTGATTCCTTCCTTAAATGCAAACTTTGTTTGATTTTGAAGAAAGATAGGCCAGTGTAGTTTCATCTTATTTAGGATTATCAGTTAGGTTGTTCCATTTGGTATCACATAACTTAAATTACTTTTAGACACCTGCGCATTTTGTTTTCAAATCCTCTAAATTTTGTATACAACTGCAATAATTTTCTCTACATTCACTACAGAGGAGCCATTTTTCTAAAATATCTTGGAATGTAGAAAAATATAGGTTATTTATTTTATCTCTCATTTATTAAGAGGTAAAAACATACTCTGCATTTGATTCTTGAAGATATATATTTGAGAAGCTGTGCCATGTTGTTGTCATACAGTTTGGAAAGAATAATTAATGGCTGATTGAAGCTGTATGTTAGTCTCTAAATTAGCTATAGAACTCAAGAAAAAGCTGAGTTTCTCCATAGTCATGCCAGTAAAAAGCCTACTTTGCAATTAAGTTTAAAAAAGAAAGCAGACTGTCATGAGACAAAAAAAAAAAAAGAATGAAAAATACATTGACAGTTTCTCTGTCAAACAGATCAGGGAAGTGTTTTTACTGTCTCCCATCTTTTGGGTGTTTATAGTATGCTTGCATATTTATTCCCCTGTTAACAGTCTTATATGTGAGTTAAAATACAAGGTACTTTACTGAAGAAATCAAATCAGTAAACAGTTTTGGTGAAACTTTCCTTTAGGTGAGAAAGAAATGGAAATTGCACATTTTTTCAACTGAAGATGCTTCTGATCACTATTCACATCAATAGTGCATTCAAATGCAACTCATGTCTACTTACCATGTCAAAAAAACAGATGGGGATAGAAAAGTAGCAATAAGAGTGATATCAACTGTAGGAAAAGCTGTCATATAAGGTTTGAGAAATAAAGGCAGTTAGTGTCTGAAGGCAAAAGTGAGAACAGTAAACAACACGTTGTGTGAAACAAGTAAACTGGCTGTTCTTAAATATATAAACCACAGCAATGTAAGGAAAAACAGACATGTTTAAATTAGTTCTGACAGGAATTTCCATATTTAGAAGAGTGTAGTTCTGTGATTACCCTGTGGGACTCATTCCTAGTGAATGTCATCAACACAAGGTATCTGTTTTTTATAAAGGGTGTCAATACAGATCTTCAGAGCACCCTATGTTAGATTTCTGACTTAGTAATCTCTTCTAGAACTTAGAAACTGTTTACTTTAGTTGTGGTGTGGTTTAATAAGGGACCATAGGAAAGGGTTCCCTTGAACAAGTCGAAAATGAGAGATTGATTTCTTCTGTTTTGGCACTTTTATGTTGCTGAGAAGGGAAAGCTGATGTCAACTATTTGCCCTTTGCTCTTAGCAATCTGGATGATTTCAATATTAATAATCTAACCACTCTTCTGCTACAAATAAAAATAGTAATATTATTAATAGTAATTTTTATTATTGGTAATATTTTTAGTTTTGTGCAATTAATATGTTTTAAATATGTGAAGACAGTTTGTATTTGTAGATATTTTGTACTAATTACAGTAGAAACAGGAATACTACTAATTGTTTCTCAGTGGTAACTTAAATGGGAAATGCAGACAGAACTATAGACTAAGAAACATTAGGTTCTTTTCCATGTCCTGCCAAACTGATACAGGTATTTAATGATCTGCTCAAAGAAAGAAGACCAATTTAGATTTATTTTGACTTCTAAAATGAAAATCTGAACAAAAATCTGAGAATCTTGTTGAATTTACTTGTTTCTTTAAGGAGATTTTCTGAAATGAAAAGGAAGATGCCCTTATTTCTAGAGGCCCAGAAACAAAAAGAGAGTTATAGTCATGAATAGAATCCTTCCTCAGAAGAATGTAAAACTTGTAGACTGTGATTCTAAATCAGCTAAGCCTGTCAAGGACTTATTTATTAGCTACTTTACTTACAGTAACTAATGATCTGGGTAATGACTGTATGAACTGAGTATAGACAGAGTACTCAGTTCCCTGCCTTCCTTATACCTTTCCAAACTTCAATAATTATTGGCATCATGGATGCAGTTTGACAGCAATTTATTTAGTGGCTACCAGGGAAATATATTGTGGGTCCTGGGCTGTAGAAAAGTGAGAAATCAGTATTTTTTCACTAATTATTACTTAAGAAAAAAATCCCCTCTCATATTTCCAAAATCAGCCACAGATATTATGTCATGGTGACATTTTTATTTATCTTAGAATTTACAGAAACATTATTTCAATGAAAAAGCTAATCTGCAAATTATACAAAGGAACTCTAAAATGTATGTGAGGGCTACATGACTTGTTTCTGTTGATTCTAAAAGATTTTGGGAAAAGGCTCTTGTAAATGAATAAATGTCTTTTAACTAGAAGGGTGTCTATACTGGTATACAGATTAATTTTAGACTAATACTAGACCAATATATACAATTTAATCTCATGATTTAAAAACATATATCTGATGATAAAAAGTCCAACTGGAGAATACAGGTGCTTGATTCTTTAGTTATTAATTTTTTCTTTCTTAATGTTCTTAAAAAATATGTTCTGTTTATGAATTTTCTGTTAATGTTTGTTCACATAATGTAATTATGTATTTATTCAAATAACTTGAGCTTGAAGACAATGCATATATATAAAATTTCAAAAATTACCTGCCATTGGCAGATGTTTAAATTAAGTATACTTATAGCTGTATTTTTAAAATTAATTTATGCATCATTAGTATGATTGCACATAACATTTGTGATTTTCTTAGGTACTGATTTGTATAGTCTGTATATCTTAGGAATATTGTTTTAAAGAATTAATTGGATCAGAATTACAGTTGCTGTTTTTTCATGATTTATATATTTTTACCTGAAAAATGTTTGTTCAGTAGATGGAAATTTAACAAACAACATTTCAGGACATTTTAAGAAATACTTGCACAAGTTACATCAAAAGTTGACTGATATCAAGGGTTGTCAGCCAAGGTTTACTTTGAATAATACAAAGACATAAAAATCTCAGTCTGACAGGTGGTTTACAGGAAATGTCTACCATCTTTGCCAAGGAAATTAAACATATATGAAAACAAGGCATTGAGCACTGCTTTAAAGGCAAAAGCCTCAGATTTCTGTCCCTGGAGTTGAAAAAACCTCCCTTGATATAAACTTTAGGAAGATTTTCAGAATAATTTAAAGTTCTGCTAATCTATTGAACAGTCACAGTTTATACCTGTTAATAAACTTCTAAATAATGGTCATGTTCATTAAAAAGTCAAATATGGTAAATGCCAGTAGACACATATGTTGTAAAACAACATTAGAGGATGACTGAAGTGGTATTCAAATAACTTACTTGTGGCATAGGCAAGACCAGGCCAGTCCTCCCTGCTTGCTGTTGGGTTTTGGCAGCATCTGTAACAGAGTGAGTGTTAAACAAAACATTTAAACATTACTTCCTTGTTTAGTACTCATCTTTTAAAAAGGGCATATTGCACCAGTGTTTATAGCAGACAGTGGAGAAAAAAAGAGAGCTATTTCCATAAGGACCTTAGAGCTGAAACAGACCAAAAGGGAAAAATGTCATGAGGAGAAGTGGACGTGACAAAATTATTTTCTTTCTATTCGATTTTTACTCCATTCTCCTAATTAGTTAAATTTTATTCTGTGCTTTCAGCTGCCATTCCTCAAGGAGCACTGTGATTACTAAACTTTTTCTTACTTGATTGACCTAAATTATCTTCCTTGCCATCTAAGGTGGAGGATGCTCCAGTAATACTCAAAGATTCTGAGAAGTCCATGACTACAGATGAATTTGTGGCCTTCTCAAGGAATGATCTGGCAGCCTTGTGCTGGGCCAGCTGGTGAGCCTTCTTATTGCAACTGGCATTCCTACTTGACCCAAAGGAGAGGGCAAAAAGATGTGTTTGTGCCTGCTGGCTACTGCTAGAGGAGAGCTGCCATAGTTTGGGTAGTTTGCTACTGCAGAGATAAGGAGTGCTCCCACCAACCTTCAGAGTGCTCAGCATGGAGCTTTAAACTTCTGCTTGAAGGTTGGTGGGGGATGGTTGCTGTTGGTGATCTCCCACTGTGGATTGAAATGTCTGCAAAAATTCTTCTGATCACACCCTCAGAAAGAATGGAGGACTTTTCTCCCAGAAATGTGAAAATAAATATATATTTCACAATTTTTTGCATGGTAATATAAAATTTTACTCTGAGTCTGTTTAGTTTATTGTACTAAGTGGACATTAATGCCTTCTGTAGTTGAACTTGAATAAAAACAATCCATAGATACTCAAAAGAAAAGCAGGCTGAGAGATTGAGAGGTTGGTGAAAGGAAGTTGCTGTGCCCATCTCTGTTCCACTGTAGAAGTCCTCCTCAGGTGTTATTGCCTTCATGTCAAGGAGTTTATAGAGCCCTACAGCTCCTGCAAGGAGCTGATGAGACAACCCCATAACAGCAAATACATAAATGTGTAAACTTCCCTTAAAAGTCACTGCCTGTGCTGAGGAGACTGCAATCCTCCTCGAGAGGCCTCGAGGAAGGTTTGGTAGAAGACAAGTGCCCTTTTTGCTATGTTTCTGTATCAACACACTTTACAAAATCACTGAAGAAACAGCACCTGTATTTTGTCAGTTTTCAGTGGGAAATAGGTATCCAGTTATTACTTTTGCTCCTAAAAACACTCAAAAAACCCTCATAAATTCCTGGTTTTACCAGGTGTTTTCTTCTTTTCTTGAAAAAAAGTTCAAATTACAGACCATTCAAAAAAATAAGGGATTTTATACAGGATGTCAGGGAACATTATTTACAAAACTCTTTCATGATCCGCATCTTTTTCTCATTTCTGTTTTTATAATTCTCATTTCTGTTTTTATACTTTTATACAATTTCCCACTATTGCACTTTTTAGGAGAACAGCCTTATTCCAGCATTCATTATTTTGTTTGACATGAACATTCCTCTTCACTTGTAGCATTCAACAGAGACCCTGATGTAAACGGCCTTGGAAACCCAACTCTCCTTCACCTGTTCTCTCATATTGAATTTATTAAGCAGCAGATGGCCAGGGACAACGTGCAGTTTATCAGATTTGAATCAATAGACCTCCATGGTGTCTCAAGATCAAAGAATGTTCCTTCTCGATTTTTTCATGTAAGTTTTTCGGTTTCTAGTTGTACCTTTATGTGTTTTCATGCTCCCATCCTTCAATTATATTTTTCCTTACTGCAGGCAGAAACTCCTACTTAGAACAAATTATCTGTTCCTTCCCCTTGCTCATATTCCCAAAGGATCTAGACTTCTTTCATCATTGCAATCATATATTCCTCTTTTCCTTCAAACAATAATCTAATTAGATAAGGCTAATAATTTCAGTTCTTTGAAGTTCTAATAATCTCTTCCATCAGAAATATCTTTTCAGATTCAACACATTATAAAAATTTTAGTTTGCTGAACATCTCTAAATTGCAAAAAAGAAAGGAGTAAACACTCCAAGAAATAAAATGATTGAAAAGAAATAATTTTAGTTATGAGAAATTTTATAATTATCAATAACATAGGAAAATATTACTAAGTTGCATGATGACTTAACAGCAATATTTGCCATAATAATGATTCAGGAAATAAAAATCAAATTAGGAAACAAGATAAATTAGGTAACAGGGTTAGAGGAGGGAGAGGCCCTACTATGGGATAATCACTTTTGACACCTTTTTCAGTGCCAAATGGACAACTTAGACATCTTGGAGCAGAGTTCACCAGAGTGTGCAGTTTTGGTTATGGGTGTCACACATATTGATACCATTGACTGTCACCTGCTTAAGAGAAGACAGATTGCATTCATTCATTCATTCATTCATTCATTCATTCATTCATTCATTCATTCATTCATTCATTCATTCATTCATTCATTCATTCATTCATTCATTCATTCATATGAAGAGAAGCCACCATATGCACTTTGTCATCTGGATAGGCAAAATTGGTTATTTTCAGCCCTGAGCTTGCCTCTTTCTGGGTTTGTTCTGTCTCTGCTCACACAAATGGCAATCTTTTCCCTTAGAAGAATAAAAGTAAGATGCAAATATGAGCCAAATTTCACTTGCTAGAACTCGGCCTAATTGCAGCTTTCATCAGAAAAATGTTTGATTATAAGGTAAGTTGTAAAAGTGCTTGATTGAAGGTAGATGATCCTTCCTTGGAGTCTTATCTGCATTTCATTTTCATCAGCTGAAGCTTTCTATTCAAATGGAGGAGAAAGTATAAGTATGGGTTTTTCTCACCTGGAAGTGTTTCTCTGCATTTTATCCCAAACTTTTTAAGTCCAGAAAGTGAAATTTTCTCTGTTAAATATTGCATCTGAAAAACAGTGAGGTGCATGTTATGGCATTTAAAGAGAAGTTACAGCCTAAAATGTATTGATATGAGTCTTGTGTGGTCACTTTGGGTCTATGTAAACAAAATGGTCAGAGTATGGAAGCTAAACATGCTAACTACAGACAAATATTTGACTTGCAAAATTTGCACCTAACTGGTGATACCCACCATTATATAAACACAATGTAAGAAAAGTGCTGAATAATTTTTTTGTCCTTTATGGAAGTTAAAAAATTATCATTGATGTCATAATTTTCATACCAATCTTGCAGAAAGTTGTTCTGGTTTATAATGACACAGTAACTCACTCTTACACTTCACGTCAGTGACCACTGCATTTTAGTGCTCTTTTACAAAAATATCATTGTTCCACCTGAGAATCTGAATTATACATATATTTTATATACATAAAAATACCATTGAGCTCCTTTCTGATTTGGTAATGTGCCATTCTGCTCTGTGTTTAGGAGAAAGCAATTCATGGTGTTGCCATGCCCAGAAGTTACCTTGAACTGACGCTGAATCCTAAAGATAATGAATTAGATTACATAAATGCAACCAATTTCAATTGTGACATAATTCTGAACCCTGATTTATCAACGTTTCGAATTCTACCCTGGACTGAGCAGACTGCAAGAGTGATATGTGATTCCTTCACCGTGCTGGGCACCCCACTAATGACCTCCCCAAGGCACATTGCCAAGAAACAGCTGAGCCAGCTTCAGGACAATGGCTTTTCTTTGCACTCTGCATTCTCTTATGAATTTTGTATTTATGGCATTACTGAGGTTGTAAATTCAAAGACAATATCCTTTCCTGCAGCCACGATACTAAATAACCATGACCAGACTTTCATTCAGGAGCTCATTGAAGGAATGTATTATGCTGGTGCCAACATTGAAAGCTTTTCTTCTTCCAGTGGGCCTGGGCAAATGGAGATCACTTTTCATCCAGCATTTGGCCTGGATGCTGCTGACAGTGCCTTCACGTTTAGAACAGGCCTTAAAGAGGTGGCTAAGAAGTATAACTACGTGGCCAGCTTTTTCTCAGAATCAGGATTCTACAATTCAGGGGCTCTGTCACACAGCCTGTGGGATCTGAATGGCCAGAAGAATTTGTTTTCTGCTGGCTATGGAGTTGAGGAGCTCTCAGAGCTTGGAAAGAATTGGTTATCAGGTCTCTTGGCACACACAGCAGCCATCAGCTGCTTGATGGCTCCCACCACCAGTTGCCGCAAGCCTTACTCTAAATACAGTAAAGAATCAAAGGAGACTGTAAATGCAAAATGGGCATACAATGATAACAGCTGTGCCTTTAATGTCAAATGTCATGGTGGGAAAGGCACTTGCATAGAGAACAAACTAAGTTCTGCTGCAGCAAACCCGTACCTGGTCCTTGCTGCTACTATTGCTGCAGGTCTAGATGGAGTAAAGAGAGGACTTAGATATGATGACATGCTCGAAGAAGAAAATCACACTGAAGAGCTGAAACACTCATCTATCCCTCTGAAACTAGAAGATGCTCTGGTTGCACTCGAGAAGGATTCGTGCATTAAGGAAGCTTTAGGCGAGACTTTCATCCGATACTTTGTTGCCATGAAGCATTATGAGTTAGAAACTGAAGAAATGGATAGTGAAAGGAATAAATGCCTGGGATATTTTATTTAGAAATAGCACTCTTTTTTGTAGTGGTGCTGTATAAAAGCACACAGTGAATGGCTAAAATTCTTGAAATTAGTACATATATTTAAAAATGTTTGAACACTTTGGGATTTTTTCACCTCTCCTTTGTATAGTACATGGTAATTACACTTTATTGTCCATGTACGTTCATGGCAGCACAAAGCTGATATATTCATGAAATAACAGGCCTTTACAAAAAAGGTGGGTTTTCTGGGGGCACAGCTGCTGGTGCAAAGAAGATAAGAGAAGGTGAAATGAAGAAGAGCAACTACACAACTGTACAGGACTGTATAACATGCAGAAAAGTGGGAGTAGTGGAGACAGTGATGAGGGGTGGGATTTAGAACTGAGGAAGGGGAGAATTTCTTGTTCAGCATGGTTATGGGATTTGTTCCAGCCTACTCAATAACTGATGGGTTGCTAAACCAAAAGAATATGAGTTTGATTTAAAACACAAGCTAGAAAAATGAACATTGCAGAGAGAGGGGCAAAGGACTGAGGCTGTAGAACCTGAGAGGCAGCAATCAGTATCTTAATGGACATAAATAAAAAAAGACAGCATGGATTATATAATAATCCATACATTCTGCTGCTGAGTGGAGCTTTCAAGAATTATAGTTAATAAAAATACTAAAAGAAATCAAATGGTGACTTAAACAGGAAATAATTCATAGAAAGGCAGCAGTGTCAGGCCATTGTGCAATAAAAAATGAGCTGCTTTTATGTCTGTTTTGATGGTTAATGAGTTAATTCAGACTTAAATGGCAAATGAGGAAAAAACAGGCAAAAATTCCAGAAAATTTAGAGCTTAAACTGTACTTTATTGGGAAATCTGATTTTATTGAGCATGCAGAAGATGACTGAGATGAGAGGAGCAGAAAGAGTAGATTAAAAAAAGAAAGAAAGGGTGAAGATGCAAATTCAGAGACTGAAAAATCATGGTTAAGATAGAGGGACAGCAGACCCAATCTTAAAATTAGAAATGGCAGCTGGTGTAAAGAAAAATGAAACTTTAAGAATGGCAGGAGGTGGGGTTTAGATTTGCTCTTAGTTCTTGTTGCTGCTGTCATCCTTTATTATTAAAGATAACCTTTGTTTCATACACCACCTCCACATTAACAGTGATTTCTGGTGTTCTTTATCTTGTCACAATATTTTGATCTATGTGTAGGAATTTGTGAGTGAAAGAGTTTGGTCATCAGTGGAGTAAAAACAAGATTCAGTCAATGCCTCTGTCAACTTGCAGAATTAGGAAGGTGTGAGCAGGAATGTGCTACTTGCCTACTGGTGGATCTTCCATTCTTCCCCTACAGAGTATTGTACTTGAAATGTAGCACCTGGTATGGTAAAGCTTTTTGTGTGATTCCAAAGAACTCATTTTATACTCAGGTAGCAAGAGGAAATAAATAATCTAAAGAAACCTGATGAATTCCCTTGTCTCAGTCTGTGGTTGGTGGGTGGATTTGATTCTCTCTGTTATTTACATGGTACATTTTTGAATGCCCAATTTTGGGGCGTATAGGGGACTATTTTTCTTTGTTACAGGCTAATGTGCATTGGCCAGGCCTAGCCTTGCATTTAAGCAGAACTTCCCATTCTGAAAAAAATTCTTTTCTTCTGCTGCCCAAGCACTTCTTCAGGGGCCCTGGAAATCTGTCTTCTCTCTTCTCTTTCTGGTTATTTAGCATTTTCACAAGCTCTTGGCAGAAGACACACATAAAAATTATTTCCTTGCTCAGAGAGCTTACTTGCCATGCTTAATATTTAGTCCCAGCAGTCACACAGATTAATAGTTATTCGTTGGTGTGGGTTTATAGGACATTTTTTCATTTGTCTTGGATTTATAATTAACTGCCACTGTGTAGTTTCATTTTAAAAAGATAGTATATAATGGACTTCTATAACTGAATTTAATAAACATGAAGTTTATTATATATACTACATATATTATCTGTATTGTTTTCCTATCACAACATTGACAAAATAACATCAGACCTAAACATCTTGCTGTGTATGTCCAAATACCTGATTTGATGCATAGAAAGTCATTATTTATAAATATTATTGTAGTCATTATTTATAAACAAAAAAATCCCAGCTGTCTAGAACTGATGTTCCATAAGTTATAAACAGTTATAACCAGATAAGGTAAATCAATAATATAAATCTACAGGTGTTTTCTAAATAGTCCTCAATGACACAGACTCTGAAAAGACTGTGACTATATGAATAAATGGAAACATTTTGTGTTTTATTTTTTAAACTAGAAAGTTCACAGATAAAGCCCAAAGCTAGTGGGTCCCAAATTTTGGTCAATATATTGTTCAACACCTTTTCCTAAATATGCTCTATATAATAAAAAATAAAGTAACTCCAATTCTGTGGGAAAGCATAAAAACATTTATTTCAACATAAGCAGTTATGAATTTTAAAGTTGCATGTATCCCCAACTAACTTATCATGCATATTCCTTAGAAAGACAACAAGGAAAAGTTAATTACGTCATTCTGCTCAACTGAAATTAATTATTATTGACTGTTGTATCACTAAGATATCATCTTCAAGTGTTGCCTGAAAATACTCTTCAATCTTCTTCAAGTCTGAGGTCAATGTCTAGAGCATTTTTAGATAATATAAATATGTGCAGTGTCATACAAAAAAAAGAAGGCATCTGCAATTTTGCATAAGCTCCTGATGATTTTCCAGGGTCATAAAATCATAGAACCATAGAATGATTTTAAAAACCATTAAACCATTTAAAGTTAAAAGGAATCTTAATAGTTGTCTAGTTTCAAACCCCTAGCCGTGGGCAGGGACACTTTCCACTAGAATTGGTTTTCTTGGAGCCCTTTTCAGCCTGGGCTTGAGCAGTTCCAGGGCAGGGGCTCCACAGCTTCTCTGGACAACCTGTCCCAGTGTTGCCTCACACTCTCAGTAAAGAATTTCTTCATAATATCTATTTTAACATACTCTCCCTCAGTTTAAAGCCACTCCCCTTGTTCTATCAGTACATGTCTTTGTAAAAGGTCCCTCTCCAGCTTTCCTGTAAACCTCCTTTAGGCAGTGGAAAGCTGCTACCAGGTCTCCCTGGAGCCTTCTCTTCCCCAGGCTCTCAGCTTGTCTTCACAGGAGAGGTGCTCCAGCTCCCTACTCATCTTCATGGCCTCTTCTGGACTTGCTCTAAGGGGTCCATGCCCTTATGTTGGGGCCCCAGAGCAGTCTAGGTGGGGTCTCATGGAAACAGAATTGGGGGAGACAATCCCCTCTCCTGCCTGCTGGCCACGCTGCTTTTGATGCAGCTGTTTGGCTTTCTGGACTGCAGACGGAGCTTCCCAGCAGCAATCATCCCCCAGTCCTTCTTGTGGTGCTGTTGTACACAAATTCTTTTGTGTCAGTCAGCCAATCCTAGTGTTTCTGTTAAAAGAGTCACAGGAGCCATCCCACCGTGTCTCTGTGGCACCAATAAAATCACAGCCCTGCAGGCGTGTGCACATCCCAGCTCCTCTCATTTATTCCCTGCTATGTGCAGTGGCACACAGGCATTCAAGTGGGGTGCCCTATGAAGCTGACTTACTGGCTCTAAACTACAGTCAGAGGTTGCAAAGAAAAGAAATAAGAAATTCCTGATATTAATAAAGCATCTTTTAATCTTTTCAGCTTTAAGCAGACCATATGTTTATATCTTTGTTGACCAAGTGGTTGTACTTCTGACATTGAGCTACATCATGACTGCTTTTTCAAAGTTTTCCTGTGCCAGCTTTGGTTTCATAACACAGAAGAATTAAAAGGAGGATTTCTATAAACTTGTAAGCTCTTTAACATTCTGGAAGGTAGCTTTTACAGTCCCAGCATGTTAAAGACAGTATGGAAGTTAGCAGTAAATAAATGCAGGTAAATATATGCAGGTAAATAAACAATTCCTAGGCTACCTAAGCCTTTTTGATCAGTACCATTAATAATCATTAACTAAACATAATGCAAGGTAGTGAAATAACTTTTTATAGAAAAGTTAGGAGCCCTTATTATAATTAACATCTAAGGTATATCAGCTCTTATGAAAGAATATTCCATAGCACATAACTTGTATTACCTATTTAGCATTTGCATCATTACTATGCATCAACCAATCTTTTCACTGAAATGCACACTTGTAGTCTTGCTTATAATGTAAAGTGGGAGTTTTCCACAGAAACTGTATCCCTGAAAGGGAGATAAACTTAAGTGATATTTTATGCAAGTAGTTTATTAATAAAAACAACAACTTATCTGAAACTAGTAGCAAATATGATTTAGTGAATTTAGTGTTAGATTTCAGTGGAACAAGAAATGAAGTGAATTTTACAAAAAATGAAAAATCTAAAAAGAGAAAAGGATAATTATAAAATACTTACCTGTCAAAACTGAATATATAAAATTGGATTTAACAGGGATCTGTCCTGCAGTCTGGTGTTCATTGTTTTCTCTAATCACAGCTAATAAAACAGGCATACTCTCTTTGAAAACACTAAACTTTGGTTTTGGTTGTTGGTTTTGGTTTTGCTACTTATGTCAGAGAACAAGATAAAAAGAAGAAATGTTTTTAACAACAATGTTCTGAAAAAAAATGTACTTGAACAAGAGTAAATGCAAGATACTACACTGAGACAAGGATGTGAAGCGCCTTGGTTTGTGTTTTTCAGAGAGGAGTCTGGGTTGTGTTCGTTTAACCAGCTCAGCAATTTCATAGAAGAGGCAGATCAGGAAAGATTAACAAGGGCATAGCTTGCAAGAACAAAAACCTGATCATTTTGCTCAATTAAATTCTTCTCCGGATTTGATAATAAGGCAACACACTTCAAACACATGCAGATTTGTTGGGGAAATCCCAGGGACCAAAGCAAATGGACACATCTAGGAATTCCTAGGAATTTACTAGGAATAACTGAATTGTTGTGTGTAGCTTAGAAAGTGGGGACAGTATAGGTTTAACTTAGGATTTTCAGGCATGTAAAGATGTAGCTAAGGAGCAGAATATGATCTTTTCTTCCTGTCTGTTGTAGTTAAAACATAACAGCACTTTTCATCAAGGAAGATTTAGACTAGACAGTCTGGAATATGTCATAATATTAAAGAGAATGAAACTGGAACCAGGTAGATGTCTGTGGAAAGTGGCAGTGTTTTGATAAAGGACTCCAAAGCGTAATTTATGATGTACCAGGATAGTATATCCTGATGCATGGTACCTTCATAATGTTTACAGGTATAAAAGGATGGCTCATTTTCCTTGTTTGCTGGGTCCCACGTTGCTGTGTGATCATTGAACAGACTGCTAGACTATCTATTTTAGGAGAAAAAAAAAATAGCTAAACCACATTATTTTTAGTGGGAGAAATCTATCCATAACAAGTGTATGCAGGAAGAAAACAGACCAGAAAATACAGACTAGCAAAGCAGTCAGAAAAACTGGTGTACAGCTACAATTAGGCACATCATGTAATGGAACACCAGGGACACAGAGAAAAGGTATTGAAACACTATGCTGTCATTGCTCAGTTAAAGTTTATGTTGAATGTATGCGATGAAAAATGAAGGTACCTTGGTACACAACACAACTTGATCTCTTTTGTGATGTAGGATCAGAAGAATAATACAAAAGCTACACACCCCTCCATACATGGGTTTGTTTTCAATTTAGAAATGCCATACTTCTAACCAGGCTTCAGGTTTCATGAGACATGAAAAGAGAATTGAATTTGTTAACTAACATCTCTCCAGCACGTTCAAGGTGACGATACCATGTGCATAAGTGAATATTCAAATTTTATTCTTTCCAGCTCCAGCCAGAGGGCAGCAATGCACTGTGCACTGTTCCTCTGGGATCTCAAGCTGCCATGCAGTGCTGAAAAACACCCCATTAAAATACACCCTTATATTTTATATATGTACTTATAATATTTGAAAAAAAAAGTGTGGCAGCTGAAAGCTAATGCATATCTTTTTCATTGGTTTAGCTAAGCTTAATTATCTGTTGAATTTGCATTGCCTTTTCAGTAAAGGACAATAGATCCAAAATATAGTTTTCATTCCTGATAACAGCATTTAAATCTTAGTCTAGTAAAAGCCTAGTATCTATAGTCATGTGTGTGTGTGTGTGTATCATCTTTAGGTGTAACAACTTTAATAACATTGCAACAAAAGTAAAAATCATTTAATGGCAGTATTCCATTTTTGTAATTTAATGTAGGCCATTACTGGAATTTCTTTCATGTTTCCATCTTACTTAAATACTTGAGGAGGTTTGCTTGCTTATAAGGACTTCCATTTTACCTTTACTGTTGTGTCATTTTTTTCCCATCTGCTGGAGGAAAATCATAAATTCATAGTGAATAAACACATCCCAGATATACCCATTCCAACCACCTTTCTATTTCTGAGGAGAAGCATAACTTTACCCAGAATCTGAATTATTGCAATTTAGATACAGATTCCAAGTATCAATCAGTCAGCATGTGCAATAGACATTTTTTCAGTGGTTATGACCAGGTATATCTATATGGCTTTGCTCTGCAAGTCTGCCACCTCAACTCACATTTTTCAATATTGAATTTCTTCACAAAAATATTCAAGTTTTAGCAATCCTTTCCCTGCAACAGTTTCTTTGCAACATCTTCATGGTTTTTTGGTTTAGTTTGTTTGGATTTTTTTAGCTAAAGAGCTCAATTATGTTCAAAATTCTTCAAATGCTTGAAATAAAAATTGATCCTGCAAGGTTGGTGCAGAGCATTAATTTAGTTTTAACACATCTGACTACACCATCTGTGGACAACATACCAATGGAGTCCCAGGGTATGGCAGTAAAGGAAGAAAAGAGGAGAGGAACTATTTGCAAGCAACGCCACTAAACATGTGTTAGTCTTGAGCAATGGGAGAAAGATGTGAAGAGGACTGAGCAGGTGAGAGTGCTTTGTATGAGCTCTAATTCATCACCTGACAGAAAAAGTCCAGGTCCTGGATGAAGAATGACTGGTTGAAGGTGAGAAATCACTTGGATGAGTTTGCAACTACAGAGCAATTTTTTTTTGATTGAAGGTATACAATAACAATTGTTCAATTTAATCTGTAATTTCAGAGTGCTTTGTGATTTCTTTCCTGACACTAAGATCTCATCATAACAACATCCACAAATAGAGCCTTCTACCATCTCACACTGGTTATGATGTTCCATCCTGGTAAATGCTGTGTCCTTAGTTTTTTGCTCTTGTTATTGTTTCATTTTGGATTTCTTGTTTTGCTGTCACCACTTACAAAATTGCAGCTAATCCCGACCTGTTTTGTGCCTCTTCCACACACACTCTACATGGACTTTCTGTAGAATATTATATTGAATTCAAAGCTATTGGGCTCAAACTCATCCCAGAGAATTTTAGGCACTTTAGTGGCATACCTCAGTTAGGATCTCAGCTCCCATGCACTTCTGGCTGCTTATTGAAGCAGATAGAAAATGCCAAAGGCAAAAAAATTACATTATTTTCTATACTGTATTATTTACTTCTCAAAATTAGGGCTGAGAACATCACTGAAATCTGATTTCTTAGATATTGTACAACATTGTACTGGGTCTGGTTGGGATGGAGTAGATTTCCTTCACAGGAGCCCATATGGTGCTCTGTTTTGGATTTGTGAGTAAAACGCTGTTGGTAGCACATCAGTGTTTTAGCTACTGCTGAGCAAGCTTTACACAGCATCAAGGTTTTCTGTTTCTCACTCTGCATCACCAGCAAGTAGGCTGGGGTTGGCAAGAAATTGGGAGGGGACAGAATTGCAACAGCTGACCCAAACAGACAAAAGTGGTATCATATCCAATATAATGTGCTCAGCAATAAAGCCAGGAGGAGTCTTTTCAAAGCACACTGATCTGCTTGGGGGAGGTGGTGAGTGATTGTCTTTACATCACTTGGAGATTTTTTCTCCTTGTTCCTTCACATGTTAAATTGTCTTTACTCACAAGCTCTTCTTGTGTTTGCTTTTCCATTTCTCTCCACCATCCTGATGAGAGGGTGGGTGAGTGAGTGGTGGGGTGCTTAGTTGCTGACTGCAGTCAACCTGCCACAAACTGTTACTTGAACACTTGTGACCCTGGCCTAAGACAAAATTAGGTGAAAACAGTGTATAAGATAAAAATCTTGGAGATTTTGGAGAGGGGAGTAATTCATGTGTTGTGTTGGATTTTTATGGAAAAGGTGAACAAGTCATGTTTTATGGCACCTTATTAGTGTCTGGATTAAAAGCAAATATGCTTTAATCCAGATTCTGTGTTCTGAAAGCTGTTTTTTTATATTTAAATATTTCATTGGCTATAGATATTTTGCCACATGGAAGCATCAGTGAGTTGTTAAAGTTCAGCCCATCCCCCTGTAGGACTCAGTGAGCACATCATTAGAGGGTCACAGCAGAGTTGCACAGTGAAATCATCTGTGCCCCCTGTAAATCAGAGCGTTTCACACTGGAGCTACAGTCACAGCACATGCTGCTGGAAGTGAGCAAGAAGAACCTCCCAATGAAGCTACACCATAAGGTTCTGTATGTTGTACAGCAAATCAATATAAATTTACAACAGAATTACATGCTAAGCGTCTCTAATATGTGCTAAATCATGGAGATTCACAGTAAGGTTCACCTTTAAGCTCCCATGTAATATACAATAAATCACTAAGTTATAGCAAGGCCCAGCAAGCACCTTGCTTTATTTGGGCTATTATTATTACTGCTGTAGTGATGTGGGGGTATCTGTCATTGACAGGTAGAGTTAAGGAAAATGGCAAATCAGTTTGACTTTGAGGATGTACATGGAACATGTAGCCACCTTATACTGTAACCACCTATATACTTCATTTTTTGCTTCCTTTGGGATGCTCACAGTTCTGCTTAGAAATGTGGCAGCTTTGCTACACACAGGAACATACTAACAAAAGAATTTTAAACATCAAGGGGCAGTGAGGTGGTCTCTTTAGCACAGGTATTCTGCACAATGCTCCACCACTGCTGACCTTGCTCAAGAGTGAGGATGAACTAATCCTAGGGTTCTGCAGGTTGCTATAAGTGCATATGCATTTATTAAATAAATAGTTGAAAGTAACTCTCAGTTCTCCTTTGGGGGGGGGAATACTTTACCATTCTATGCAGTCTTTACTAGACACTGGGAAAACAGCATTCACAGGAAACTCTGGAAAACATCACTTTAAAACTTACTTTAGTTTTGTTTTGTTTAATAGCTTCAGATCGGTCACATTTTCTTGTGAGAAATATTTTCTAATATTTTCACTGAAAACTTAGGGCAGTGGTCTTAAGGATAAATGCATACAGAAATGTTTGCACTCTAATTTAGGTGTGCTGAGGGTTGGAAGGGGAAAGGGAACATTCATGCATCAATAAAGTACAGGCATCAATAAAACAGAAGAATGAGAAAGAAAAGCTACTGATGATTGTGGAAAAGCAAAAGCAAACAGAGATCATGTGACTGGTCCAGGCAAAAGGCTTCATCCTTCTTCCAACTAAATACTTGGCACATGAGCCATCAACAAATAAATAGTTGTGAATGATGACTCTAGAGGCAGTTTCCAAGTGGAAGTTATTTTGGAGATAGCTTACAAACCTATCAGGTTTAGTATGTTGATGGAGCTTCCTCACTCAGAGCAAGTTTTTGACCTTGAAGTACCCATGATCAACAATGTCAAATGATGCCATTGCACTGAGACATCAAATATTATTAAAGAAGCCACATAGGCACCAGTGGTCACTCAGGCAGTTGTTGAGTTCTCTGGGGTTGACATACACTTCAGTGATGCCTTAATCTGGTATTTAATAAAGGGTCTGGTTCTAATCACTCTAAGCTTTGGAAGAGTCACTGCATGCTGTGGGACCAATGTGTGATCTCTCCTAACTCATCATCAAAGAGCCAAAAAAGACTGGTTCCACAAGGTCATCCAGCAAATAGTTTTCCATCTGCTCAGCTGCTGCTTCACCTGAGTACTGCTGGATCTGAGAAGCTTAAAGATCCTTGCTTTGTCCCATGAGTGTCACAGTTGAAATGCTGCTGTCATCCCCTTGTCTCCATGCTTGAGTCCAGAAATGCCAATGTAACCTAGCCTTTGGATCAGGGCTCAGACACAGTCACTTTCAGTATCAGCTGATCTATACATTGTTTATGGCTTTCCTATGAAAGAATAAAAGGGATTAATATATTTCTAAAATCTAGAAAATGTACTGGCCATTTATGGAAGCCTATTGGTAGCCTTTGGCATGGCAAGAATTTTGGATGCAAGCAACATCTCTGTGCTGTCATTTTACTTGTTGTACCATTAAAACCAAATGCTCAGTGCTGATTTCAGAAGGATCTGTGTGGAATGACAAAGGAAATGCCAGTTTCATCTAACATAATTTTCATTAATTCTTGAGATGCCACAGAGTATCTGTGGATCACTTTTTTGGATCTGGGTTACTTGCTCAGAGGAAAATACATGGCTGAAAATTCTACCCACCTTGCTGCTTTGATGAACAGAAATGGATGTTACTACCACCTGTTATCCTGATAGCAGGGGAACAGATATTTCCATTGTTCCTGTCAGAACCAACCATGCAGCTCATACTGCTCATATGAGATACACTCTCCATTCATGTACTGCACTACATACCTTCACCAATGACAGCTTGCAAAACAAAATCTGTTTTGTCTTGTTGGAACCAGTTGATTAATCACACAGTATCTTCCTTGCATTTTACCTGCTATTTGAAACCACAAATCTTGGGGAAAAACAATTGCCAGTCATTGCTCTTCTCTGATAGGGAGGATGTGCCTCTCTGGGTGCACTGTGTGAGCTGGAAATGTGTTGCTTCATAAAATCATGACCTTAGAGAAATGACATTGAAAGATATATTGAGATATTGGCTTTGTCTAAGATGATCCCAAAGGGAAATTCTTCTAAAATATTCTGTCTTTCCACACATCCTCACTGTGGCACTTCCTGAAGCTGATCAAACACTAGCCACGAAATTAGTTTGTGTGAGCACCAGCATCTGTATTTTATGTCACAAAAGCTCTTCTGTATACACAGAAACACAAAGAAGTAATGGTGCATGGAGGATAATCCAAATAATACCTTGCTCTGGGTCCTGCTAGGACTATCCAGGATCCATCAGCTCACCACGAGCCTATCTCTACAACCCCAGAGGTGCAGAGAGCCCCGTGGCATGTGGAAACACAAATTAAGAACTCAGAGGAAGGGACATTCACCTGGCCCCTCTCAGCTCTGTTCCAGGAGTCTGTATGAGGTGTAAATGTGTGTTCTGTGTGTGTGTGCCTGATGAGTGTGTCTGCTCAGCCTCTCTGGAATCCAGCACAGTATAGCTGCCCCACACATCATGCACATAACTTGTTTTAAAAACGGGGATGGACAGATTCTTCTTACAGAGCCATACACAGGATAAATGCCCATAAACTCAGAGCAAAATAAATGGAAGAAAAGCCCATATTAGCATGCTTCTGTCACATCACATCTTTTTTAAAGGGCAAGAAATATGTAGATAATCAAATTTAAATTTGACCAGGAAAATCCAAAGAGCACACATCCAAGCTGACAGTCAAATATTGGCACCATCTTAATTTTGTCTAATCCAGTAGATGACTATCCCAGCAGTTCCGTGCAAGCTGCCACTGTGCCAATCCAGCAAATTTCAGAATGCAGCACAGAATTCCTGAAGTAACAAAACATTTCCTAAAAGATACGATGAAATTTCTTTCTTAGATGAAAGATCTAAAGGAAAGACAATCCAGTTGGGTAATTTGCTGTTTTTACTGACTAGATTTCAGTGTCTGAGGGAGCAGACTCACGTATTTAATGGCATTCACATGTGAGACTGTTTGGAACAGAACCATAAAAATGTTTTTTCCTACAACAGTGTTACAAGTGGAGATGGGAACATGAAGAAATGGATAATTAAGCAGCACAGTACTAAGGCTAAAAAATAAAAAAATGTAATTTCCACCTACTAAGACAGGAAAGAACTTCAAGAATTTTTTTTCTCATTAATTTTGTTCTGTTTTGCTGGATCTTGGTCTTGGAAAGAAGAAAAATAAAATGTATTTTCCTAGTCTTCTATCTGTGGATTGCTCTGTCTTAAACATGCTTTTTTTCTTCTGTGCAAGAATAGAACTTTTTAATATTTATATATTCTCTAATACCAATCAAAATCAGTGCTATTAATTATCACAATTATAACTAATTATTCTGTTACAGATGATGTAAAATTAAAAGGTTTTTAAATATCCTCTTTTCATCACTCTTGTGTGTCATTTCTGCTGTTAAGAGCTGTTCTGCCAACTAAATGCTTAATAACTGATGACATTTATTATCTTTGTTCAGGATTTTCTCTGAGTTACTGCATAGCCATTCCTCTCTACGGAATGCTGACAGATATCTTTTAGTTCAACAACAAAATGTTGGTTTGTTTTAAGAAAACCACATTTCTTTCACTTGTTATAGTGTAGATATCATCTATATAGATTTAATTCTAAAACCAGTTTGAACAGACACCATGATTAGAAAAAAAATAATATTCTTACAGAAAACAAATCTCACCTCCAGTGAGATATATGGAATCTTATTTATATTAGTGCAATGACCCCAAATAATGACAGCATTCTGGCCCTTGATATCTTTTAGCCTGTTTGAAACTCTTGTCTGTTGCCTTGTAAGATTTTACATTTTTAAAGATAGAAATGTAAAATTCACACCCACTCTGCTTTTTCAAAGTCAAGGCATCCTTTTGATGAGTAAATAACAACAATGAAAGGAATTATTATCCTTAAGAGGATTTATTCTAGCTCATCTGACATTTTAAACATGATTCCTGACATAGTAGGCTACAGTCTCAACTCTTTGCATATCAGACTTTATACTGATAATGCAAGGGCACTCTTTCTTCAGAGCCTTTTCTTTCAAAATCCTCTCTTGAATGCCTTAGTTTTACAGAATACTACCCCAAGGAGTGGGAAGAATCTAGTACCTGCAATCTTGCCCCTTGTTTTACTTACCCTCATTTTACATCAGTTTAGACCCACCAACATGAGTAAAGCTTCTCTATATTTACACCATGGTGATGACAGAATTTAACCCAACAGTTCAGCCCTTAATTTGATCCTCATGTGTGGTCTACTCAGTTGTTTTCTTCTACACAGCAATCTGAAGATATGCAATCAGAGGAGTCCACTGCAAGTGATGGCTCTCAGGAAGGACAGACTTTGGCACACACCCCCTTTTTGTTACAGACACATCTTTAATGCTGTTGTCCTCAGGGTCTTCAGCACTGAACAAATACCATCTGTAGCCTAAGAAAGTGTAACTGACACAGTGATGTTGTCAGAGGTGTGATGAGGAGTGATTTTTGTGCTTAGTAGCAGAGTACCCTATATTTTTCCCATTAAGAGGTAAGTGAATATAAGCCATGACTCATTTATATATTTGTGTTTACAACAATTAACAAGAGTCTTTTGTTCCTCTGTCATCCAGAATGGGAAAAGAGTATAACATGCTTTGGATCCTCACTGAGAGTGGATGCCCAGGTTTCCTTCCCTTCACACAAACTGAGGTGAAGCAGGAAGAGAGGAAGCTAAAGTGCACTACTGTAATGGCAATGGTTTAGAACTGAAGATGGGTCAATTTGGATTGGACATAAGGAAGAAGTTTTTTACAATGAGGAAGTGCAACACTGGAACAGGTTGCCAAGAGAAGTTGTAGGTGCCTTGTCCCTAGAAAAAATCAGTCATGTTGGACAGGGCTCTGAGCAACCTGATCTACTTGAAGATGTCACTGTTCATAGAGGGAGGTTGGACTAGATGACCTTTAAAGGACTTTTCCAACCCAAACCAGCCTGTGACCAGTATTCATCAAAGGACAACACAGGGTGTGGCCTGGGTCCCAGTGGCCAGAAGGCCTCCTGCAATTAGCACTTTAGACACATCCTGAAGATCCCATCTGTGCCTGAGGTGCACTGGCTGCTCCTTCACTAGCATAATCATCTGTCTTAGAGAGAGGCTGGAATCAGGTGTGCTAATTTTCCCATATATATTGCAACTCAAATGTGTGCCAATACATCAACTTCCACAAGTATAGTGAGCCTTAATATGAGACTTTCTTTCCTTTTTTCCCCTTTCTCAGTGCTGAGTTGCTTCCTGTTCAATGCAAGGGACTCAGTCCCTACCACGTGCTCATTCCCTTCATTTAGCATATTTTAGACAGGGACTCCTTGCCTGATCTCCCTTTGCAGGCTGTTCTTGCTGATGTGTTGTTTCTGCCCTCTTGGGATGGCCTGGGCTCCAATCAGGAATTCTGTCTTCCCCAGCTGTGCTATGACTAGGGGAAAGAGGAAGGGCTTATATCTTCAGATATGCCCTAGATATATTGCCACTGTCTAAATTCTACATATTGCCTCGCTGGCTGCAGCACTCCTGAGCATGTAACTGATTTCCCCTGTTTGCCTGGGCACTTTGTACTGCTCTGCATGACTCATTACTGGTGGTGTGGGACTGCCTGCAGCAGTAGTCCACAAATCAGGAATTACAACTAAAAGCAGAGTGATAGTAAGAGATATAAGGGAGTGTTGTAAGAAATGCAGTTATTTTTTACTGTATGTGCAGTTGTGTGTCTGGAGGCAAGCAAGAAGAGAAGTTGCAGTCACAAACAATTTGGGAATGAAGCCCATGGTCTCTAGTAATGACTAAATCCTAATAGGCAAGGTGCAATAGAAATAGCACTTGGAGGCAGGAATATATGGGCTACAATCTATGTAGCTATTTATACAATTTAAAAAGGTGGGGGTGAAATGATATCCCTTCAGCAATACAATGAATAGTCATATAAAGGTCCAAGAAATAAATGCTGAAAATGCTTCATCCGAAGACCAGAAGCATTTCGCCTCCCCGGGAGTTTTCTAGTGAGTATTTTCAAAATGTGCAAATAAAATTAGTCTGTATGGACACAGGGTAGCTTGAACCTCCATTTGGGAGGCTGATACATTGCAAACTGTTATGTAGCAATGTTTCAGTATATCACATAAATGCCTATTCAGTATCTATGCATTATGCACAGCTACTTCGTGCTGGCAACAAAAGGACTCAGGATTTGTAGAGGCTTTTACACTTATTTTTTTTCTTCCCAATCAAGAAGAAATTATCTGGTAGATTCATTCCTCATTTTCAAAGGGTTCTCATGGTATAGCTACAATTCAATTGGGTGGCAGTCTATGTAGGATAAATTACTGTTATCTATTTATATTTAGACTTTCTAGTTTTTCTACGAACCTCACCAAGGGACAAAAAACTCTTAGGAATTTTGAAAGTTTTCATCAAGGTACATCAAGGTGTCCAGTTGTACAACCCTTCGTCACGTTGTAGAGTTTTGACTGCGAAATCATTGAACTGCAAAATGGTGAGAATACTCCTATTTTCATTCCAGCTTTTAATTTAGCTAATTGCTTATATAATATCAACTGTGTAAATGGGTATATACTTTTTGATTTAGGAAACAGGTTAAATCAACAAGATCTGGATGTGTGTACAATATTAATGGGACAGATAAATATTAGAATTTATTAAAAATATCACAATATCATAGAACTGATATGATTCCAGTGGATCACTGTCTTGCACCAAAAATCCCCAGAAATGTTTCCAACCCCAGCATAGTAATATCCTAATTGTAGTGCTTTTTTTTCTGACCATCCCCTCCTCCCAAGACAGTGCTGTGCTCTCACCAGACTTCCTGTGACATTCTCTTCAGCTTCAGGCAAAAACAGTAATTAATGATAAGACTTGAGTGGTGTACAGCTGAGCACTAAACAAGACTGACTCTTCTCATCTCTGCCAGTTGCTCACCCTCTGATCTTCAGCAATTATTCAGACTGATTGTAGGTAAAATTACATGTTATGAAAACTATCATGTGTATGTCTACTGTTTCAAAATAGATTAACTCAATTAAAACCTGCACTTCCATGGGACTCTCAAGTTCTTTGGTTTAAACAAAGGTCTGCTAAAGCTAATTAAAGACAGTAAGCTGAAATTTACTTTACAGGAACCATTATCTCTACTAGAAGACTTTTCAAAGTATTTATATTTTGGAAAATGCTAGGAAAAAGTTTTAAAAAGTACTGATTTATGGGTAGGTCCATGCTAAAATCTTTTTGTGTTTTGGTGATATTAGCTTCAGGTTGTCAGAGTATGAATCATGGGAGGAAGAGTATCTTTGCTAGAAATACTTCTGTGTTAAAATTAATGATATATATTCTCAATAAATAAAACTTGTCTGTTTTTATAAAGCTGTGTCAGTTCATATAAAAAAAATTACTGTATCAACTAAAAAAGTCACAACACTTAGCAGTACAGTTTTCTATATTTCTTGTTGTAAATCTTAATGAAAATAGAATTATACTGGGGAAAGAAAGATTTTTGCCAGTGCATTTTAATTAGTTGGAGTGAAGGTGAATATGTTACATGTTACTTTGTCTTAAGGTGTATTTAATTTAGGATTGTCTCTTCTTATAATATATCTTTTTCTAATCTAGCTAAGCCAATGATCTTTCATTTCCTTTCACGTCTCTTTTACTTTCCTGACATTGTCCTGATTTATTTAGATTTGAGTAATTTTTATTGCAATTACGCTTCCAAGACTTTTACAACGCTGGTCCTTTGCTGAAATCACAATAAATCAAGTTGGTGACCTCTCAAAGAAAATTGTTCTAGGTTGAAAGCCTTTCTGTGCAAAAGTTTAAGGAAGTTAGTTAAAATGTTTCAGCAGATCAATGCTGTGGCAGTGAAGAAAGTTTCAGCTACAGCGGGGTTTACTGATCAAAAGGAAAAGCCAAACATTGTTCAGAGCTAAACAAGAGTTCTTGGAAGAGAAAGTCTTATTTCTCACTTCAGTAAGCAAGTTGGCAGCTACATTCAGCACAAGTATAAACTTCCTGTAGGCCTTAAAAAACAGCTCATATGGCAAATATTTCATCAGTTCATTTGGGACACCCTAAATACTCGTAACTTTGTGCAATGTGTGATGGTAACAGAGAAATGTAATCGAGCATTCACACCCCTCAGTCTGGGAAATATCTTGTTAAGAAATGAGTGAGCACACTTGCTCAGAGAGGTATAGAGGTGTCGTGGTTTGACTCTGGCCCAAATGCCACACAAGAGCCGCCTGCTCACCCTCCCCTGCCACAGCTGGGCAGAGGAGGGAGAAGGAAAAAAAACTAATGGATGTTTCATGAGTGAGATAAGGACCGGGAGAAACACTTCAAGGGCAAAGCAGGCTCAACTTAAGTTGCAAAAGTGAATTTATTACTAACACAATCAGAGGAGGATAATGAGAAGTAAAATAAGCCCTTCAAACACCTTCTCCCTCCAGCCCCTCCCTCCTTCCCACCGACAGCGCAGGCAGACGGGGCAGGGGGGTTTGGTCAGTCCATCACTGAGATTTTCTTCCTGCTCAGGGAGAGGAGTCCATCCCCTGTGAGGCCATGGGGTCCCTCCCACAGGAGACACTTCTGTGGGAACTTCTCCAGCGTGGGGCCACGCTCAGGAGCTGCAGCCAAACCGCACCTGCAGCTCCGTGAGCTCTCCCAGGGGCACACAGCCCTCCCAAAACTGCTGAAATGTGAGCTCCCCCANTCACATGTTCTCACCTCCTCCTCTTCTCTGATCAGAAGAAACAACCTGTGACTTTGTTTTGATTTTCTTATTAAATCTACCATCACAGAGGTGTTACCAACCTCTCTCACTGGCCCAGTCCTGGCCAGCAGTGTGTCCATCTCCAGAGCCATCAGCCACTGGCTCCCCTGGACATGGTGGAAGCTTCCAGCAGCTTCTCACAGGAGCCACCTTTGTGGCCCCCTGCTACCAAAACCGGGCCAGGACAATCCAACACAAGAGGGGACCTCCCACGGAATCTCACTGAACTCCTCTTGTTTTTGTCTTGGGGACTCAACAATTAGTTTCAACCTCTTTCTCAAATTAATGAAAAAAGTGATTTTTACCTTGTGGTTTTAGGGTATCCCCTTAAAACTTTTTCTCCCTCACCTCATGCCAGGTCTTTGGGCCTCCACTGAGTCTGGACCGTGCTATATTCCCAACTTGGCAGACCTTCCTCCTTGAACAAGGTCTTGCAGAAAGGAGCAGGTAGAAGCCTGGGCCTGATTTACAGCTGTTTTAAGAGGGAACACTGTTATTACCTAATAGATGTGTAAACATTTTCATCTCCTATATGATATATAAAAATTAAGACCAAAATATCATATTAAATTGCTTTAAGTTAAAAAAAATATTATTTATTATATTGGTATTATGGTCATTATGATTTTTATACAAGACTGTGTAGAGAGGAGACAAGCAGTATCTTTGCAAACAAAATATTCATAGCCATAAACTCATAATGCAAGAAAAAAGAGGGGAAAAAAGAGGAAAATATTACTTTTTGGTGAAGCTCTAGTTTGGTACAAAACATAAAATTTCCTGTTTAACTCCAGAGAAGAACTTGTGTGACTTTTGCTTCTGTCCAATAATATTAGTTGCCTACTAAAATATTATTTCTCTCCATTACCCCACCTCAACGTTTTTATGCAAGAGGAGTAAAACAGGAGTATTATAGAATAATACAGCCAGTTTTGTTATTGCATGAATGAATTTATAGCCAGCATAGCTACACTACAGGTGAAAAAAGGAGGTGTTTGCATTGCATTCAAGCATAGAGCAAAAGCACTAAGCAGCTTCTGCGCGTCGAGCAGCATCTCCTTTCCATCCACTAGAGAGAGCTAGGGCACTTCGAGTGTCAGTGCAAGGCTCTGGGCACGGCACTGTCCCTTCTGCCAGGAGCATATTTACACACCTGGGTAGGTTTCTCTGTCTGAAAGCTCATTTTATATCATTTGTTGAATGACATGTTGGGGGAAATAAAATGTAAAGTGGTATTTTCCTTCTTCGATACTCTTAATTTTTTTTGTTTGTGGGATACAGCTTATATATACTACCTTTCTTCATACTAATTGGGGTATTATAGCTTCAAATCTTATATCAGACATACTTTTCTGCCTTACCTGAAAAAATAACTAGAAAAACAGGTAATTTAACCATTGAAAAACATGCCTTTTGAAATTTAATATCTCTCATTATTAAACCTTATTGCCTTGACAGTAAGCAAATATTTTACAAAAATGTGAAACTAAACATTATATTCTGAGATTCTGTGGGGTTTGGTGTTTAGGGTTAGTTTGTTTGTTTGTTTGTTTGTTTGTTTGTTGCTTTTTTGTTCGTTTTTGTTTTGTTTTCCTTTGTCAGTTTTCTTCTCTTCCTTAGGGAAGAAGAGTATAAGATTGAATTGGGATCAAATGAGTAAAGCCCCATAGATATGGAATCCAAAAAGTGTAGCTTCTCTAATGATGCAACCAGAGCTAGGGAAATAGATTTTCATTGATTTTTTAATACCATCTTAAGAAGTTGGGTTTTTTAAAAAATACTGTTTGCCATTACATTTTATTGAATTAAATAGAACGCTTCAAACTGCTCTATTTTGAAATTGTACTTGTCTCTTATATTCAAAAAGTGCTTTCCCAAAAGTTGCTACACTTGCAAAGGAAAATGCTGGCACAATATAATTGCAATTAAGTAATCCATCTCTCTGAGAGAGCGCTGAGGCTGCAGGAGGCAGATGGAGGTGAAGCCCTGCCTGCAGTCAGCTGGCCTCCTCTTTGGCTCCAAATTAGAAAGCTTTCAACAAGGCTACGAGAGCAACCAGGGACAGACAGAGCAAAAAGTAGACATTTGAGGGAAAATAATCAGTAGAATGCTTGTGAAAATGGAATATTCCTGTTTAACTGTATTTATTGGGGTTTTTCCCCCCTCCTTTGAGTTTATTGCTTGTGTTTTACAGAAGAACTGCATTCAAATACCTGAGTGGATAAGGATGGAAAGGGTAGTCATGTAAAGGCAAGGGTGCTACACCTTTTATCTGTGGGTAAGAAGAGGGGGAAAAAAAGGGATAGATGAGAAATTTTCTGCTGAGAAACCATAAGGAATTATTAAGGAATCCAAGTTCCCTCTGTAGAAACCCATCATCCTGTATTTGAAGTCTTTTCTTCCTTCTCTTTTGAACAGGTTACTTTGGTTATCCTGCTTGCTCCAGGGGTGATGCTTCTGTAAACAAACTTGACAGGCTTTAAAAGCAAGAGTTACAGCACATGGAGTGCAAAATGTTGAGGATGACAAAAGCAGATTCTAAATTAGGATGGGTTTCCATCTCTTACCAATCTCTTCAGTGAAGAAAGGGAATGAACATTTCATATTTCCCATGATAGGTTCTGCACATTGTACATTATTTTTGATGATCATAAAAGAAAAGCCATATGTGCCTGCTATGCAGCAGAAGTGTGGTCTCTTGCTGATAAAAGGAGAGAGCTTAATTGTGTTGTTCCTTGAAAACACAGATGTTTTCCAGCTGTTTTCAAGTGCAGTCTCACTCCTTGCATGTGGTTAATTTGGAGACAGAGCAAGATAATGACAAATAGACACTAAAGTTTGTATTCTCAGGTCAGTGTTTCTCATACTGAAAATTTTGCAAGAATCACACTAATGAATGTGTCAGAAAAGTTTAATCTCAAGCATGTTTCTGTTCCTGGTGATATCACATTATGCTTTCAACCAGGGACATTATGTGCCACTTTATCAGTGTATTTATTCAGTAAAATACACCTACAAACCCCAGAACAGGAATGGAACTAATGTTAGCATTATATAAATCTCTTTCCCCCTATTCCTCCTGAGGAATAATAAATAAATTCCCTTTACAGCTTTTTTAGCAAAATCCTTCTCTTGAAAGAACCACATGCACAAACACACACACATTAACTTCTGACACATCACAGAAATTGCTTGAACCAAAAAGCATGGTATTTAACTATAGGACTAAGAATTTAACCTTTAGCTTGGCAGGTAGAAGAGTGATGCAGGGATTCTGCCCCAGGAAATTTACGTCAGATCTTCTTCTAACACATATATTTTTCGTGTGAGATGAGCAATAGTTTCCCATGATAATTTCCTGACATAATATACCCTTCTAGGGGCCAGTGTGTACTTATCTGTGTTTTGATCCTCAGTATTTCATGAACATACTAACTGCAGACTGAACTGCAGTTTGAACTGAAGACCAAAGACAGTCATTCCCCTCCTTGGTGGCTGAGATGGAGATGCTCTTTTTAGTGGATGAGTTTGGTGTTTATTTGTATCATTTCTGTTCATCTTTTTCACAGACTCAGCCCAGAACCTGATGTTATTTATCCTCAGTGAGGTTGCTGAACATGCAAACTCTTTCTTCTGGTCCCAATTTCTCCATGTCTAGCCAGACCTAAAATACTTTGCTCATTAGTTCTAAATGAGAAAAGTGGGTCCTATGTCCTGTCAAGCTTACCATTATACAGACACCATGGAAATTTTACTTTCTTCTATTTTCTTTCATAAATGTTCCAATATGCCTTCAGACATTTTTCCATATTTTCCCAGTTTTCTGATTTGGGGATCAGCATAAGCGCAGTTTACTAAACTGTGTGATTCAGAGGACATTCTTGTGTATCTGTGGAAGAAAGCAGCAATGGAAAGAGTATTAATTTGACATACAACATATTTTATTTTGCCAAGGTGTTTTCCCAAGGTGAGTAATATTTTTTCACCTCTATGTTTCTTCTCTTGTTTAGTACCACTCTCCTTTACATTTAAATTAATTTTGAATTCTCTTAAAAATCCCAGCTCTATGGGAATCAGTAACTCCCAGAATTCAGATTGATCTGTTTTTAATAATTTCTTTTCTCCATTGAAATAGTTTTGCTGGGCCTTAGCTTCACTGAAATGGAGGCATGTGGCTGGACTCTGTCAGTCTTGGTCCTTCCTATATGGAAATCCTTCCTGTATCAATAATCTCATTTTATGTTAAATATACAAATTATGTGTCTACCTCTAACCCTGTCCTGGTTCCTAGTCCTTCTTGATTTTCATGCATCTGATCTGCTCTGAATGTGCTGACTTTAGGTTCAGCATTAAGTGAATTGTACTCTAGTGTACTTATTTTCTCCCCATTCACTATAAAGAGATCTCACAAGGTCTAGCTCAAATTCAGACGTTCATACTCTTGACAGCTTCATTTGGACAAATTAATCCTGCTAGTCCAATCTACCTGTGTATTTTATGTCTGATCTATGTGACAAGAATAATGCTGTTACACTCAGTTGCTGAAACCAATATGTAAAAACTCTGTCAGTGCTATTTCAGCTCCAGCAAACTCTATTTAGCACTTGTTCGTTACTGAATTATCCAGTACACATCTAAGATAGCATAGCTTTCCTTATGAAGCCAAATGTATTCAGACTGGAGACCTGATATTTGGATCAATAATGGCAATTCAAATAAAAAGTGTGTTTCTTTTTAGATTATACATGTCCTGTTCAATTTTCCTCTACTGAGCGTTGCTGGAAAAATGTCAGACAAGACATTAACAAGACAATAAAGCTCAAAATCACCCTGTTTTCCAAATACTCAAGTTTTCAGCAAGCAAAGGCACTCCAGGGCACTTTTCTTCATTAGTCTTTGTCCAGAAATTTATTCTTAATATTTACAACAGTTTTTAGAATAATAAAACTGATTAATCTTCATTAAAGAGCCCTTTGGTTTTCTTATCTCTGTCTTTTCTGTGGTAGTTCATGAAAAATAAATGTATCTTGGCTTTTTCAGAAAGTGAAAAAGTTATTGTGTAGAAAAAAGTCAAAAGTTTTTGTCTTCCACCACATCTTTTTTAGATTTTTCTTAATACTTCACATGCTGATAAACCCCTTTTAAAGATCTATATTTACTTTTAAATGTCTAGAACATGAAGCAAACTGCCAAATTTTAATATGGGTTTCACACTAATTTTTCCTTTAAGACAAAACCCATCAGAGGTATCCAGGTAGCCACACTATATGCCAGTTGTTCTTAACACTTGCCTAGTTAAAGTCCTGGTGCTCAATAACACTACTGCAGCTTTTTTTTTTTTTTT
>VZRX01021686.1:192601-248852 GCA_013398075.1 Notiomystis cincta
TCGGGTTTTTTTTTTTTTTTTTTTTTTGAGTTGCCAGTTAAAATTAGCAGAGTTTGTGCTCACTGTGTTTCAGCTCTGTTTTTTCTTATGTGCTTGGGAAGAAACCAGTCCAGTTAGCCCTGTTGTTCCAGAATGCCTGAGTATGTCTTAATGAATCTCTATAAATATGCAATATGTCACCCATGAGGCCTGAGTGTAATGTTTCTCTCATAGGTATGAAAGATGCATTACAGCTTTTGAAGGTCTTTTTTTATTTTTTAAGGCAGCTGAAATGTACACTTCACAGAGGTAACATGTTGTATTTGTTCTGTCAAGATTCATTTTAATTTTCTAATTCAAACAAGTGAAATTTTCCAGCTTGGCATTCTGTTGTGCCTGGGTGAAGCAAGGATGAGGAAGGTAAGTGATGCAGAGGGTAGGCTGAGGGCAATCTGTGCTATGGATTTTGCTTTTCAAGTGTTTGAATATCATTGTCATAAAATGGACAGTAGATTAACTGTCCACATTTATTAAGACAGAGAGAAAATGTTTTGGAAATGACATCTTCCAAATGTGCAATGCTCTGCTTCCAAAAATGGGAGTACAAAGTAGCTCAGGACTGTGGAACTTGCTGAAAATCCTCCTGTGGCCTGTGTGCAAGAGGAGAGTGCACACAACTTATTCTTTTAAAATGCCATGAAACTATTTTTAATTTTCACATTCCCTGTGAGCCAACAGTAGCTGGTGCTATAAATTATGAATCAAAGGCCTTAAAAGAACTCACTTTAGTGTCTGGCTTGATTGCAAATAGAAGAGAGACATGTAGGATTCAGGAAGATTAATTTCCACTTTTTCTTCTGACCAAGACTTTTTCTATGTGTATATTGTATATTTTATATTCCTGAGTAATTCTGGAACATCAGTTTCCAGATACACACTTTACAGAATAACAAGGAGCATGGCATAACCATGTAGCAGTATTTAATGCCACTATTACTTATTAAAGTAAAATGTGATTTAAAAATAATTTCTGTTGTATTAAAATGAGGTTAATTAGCTATATTTTTGGTAGAGGTTTTTTTTTTCCCATTATGTATTTTTCTTTTATTTGCTACATCAGTAATTCTAGGGAGGAGTAGATTTTGTTGACTTTTGTGTAGCTCAACATGAGCTCTACAAGCAATTTGAAACATTTTGCATGCATATGGTTATGTGTAGCATATATGAATTTCCTTAATTTCCTTTTCATTTTTTGTAACCATGTCTCTGCAGGTTTTTCAAGCAATTTAAATAGTTTGGAGAAGAAATTGGTATGTCTGATTTAAATAATTGATTAATGATTTATTAAATTGCAAATTAGAGTGAATTATTTATATTTAGTATATACTATTATTTCTGTTGATATGGAAATACAATCTGTGAAAAGATAATCAAAATGATAATCAATTTTGATTAAGCCATACCTCCTGCTGGCTTCAAGAAAAGGCACTTGCACAATTCTTTATTTTTCTGATCTTGATGTACTCATTTGTATTTGAGAAAATTAAGAAAATATTTCTTTGAAAATCTTCTAAAACTGCTTCTAAAACTCTCATTTGAAAAACCTTTATTGAATATTCTGGTGATATCCTGATGCCACATTTTAATTTTATGGGATCATCAATATGTATTATGAACATTACATATTTCATAAAGTCCAGTTTGATTTTTCAAAAAAATCACTGATGTTGAGATTCTGGGGGAACTGAAAGAAATTATGAAAGAAGTGCAGCTTGCTCAAGAAACAGAAATACAGAAGAGACATTTTTAACTACAGAACCTGTAGGGAAGAATAAGAATGTCAGCATGAGAGACTTTACTGTGATTTGGAAGAGGAAATGAGGTTTCTTTTTCTGGTGTTTAAAAATAGTACTTGAGAACTCTGTGAAGATGTTCAGTTGTTTTGTCTACTGTTAGTTATAACTGAAAGCTGGGTTCAAACTCTCCTCATAGAACTATTGGGGATAAGAAACCTAAGAAATTTCTTGAAAAATTTAATCTTGATAAACACTGAAAGCAATTATGTAGCATAGGTGCCTGCAAGGGCAAGGATCTGAATGGGACAGTTAAGGAGAGGTTTTTCCACCCTGCGCTCCATGTGCCAGTGACACTAAAAAAATTAAAATACAAAATTTCATCCTGTTGCAAACTTCCTTTCTTAACAAAGTCTGCCCTAATTTCAGCTGGTTTAGCATACTCATCAACAGCTCTCTCCAAAAGCAACAGTTTTTACAACACAAATAACCCCTCTGTCTTCCCAGACCCATTTTTATACTGCACATACTGCTCAGTTCTTATGCAGATCGTGACAAAGGATAATACATTTATTCCACTTGTTCATATTCTTTCTCACAATATCACAGGAGCTGTGTGGCATGGATGATATAATAGTCCACAGAGTGCAGAGCAGAGCCAATTTAAAAGCAGCCTTGGTTCCAGCTGGTCTACTTGGCTGGGATTTCAGAGTGGACTTCTCAGCCTGCTCTCCACGGTGTGTTTCTGCTGTGCACTTGTGCCAGCATGACTCACATTAGCTTTCCAGCCAGCCAGACTGTTCATTCTGCTAAAAAACTAATGCAGAGAAGTATTTCTTTCAGTAGGGCCAGTAGGATGTAGCCAGGTGCCTGATTGCATAAAGGTTTGGACTCACACAAGGAAAAGCCTGGGAACTTGTGGCCGAGAGGAAGGCGAGATTAAAGTGGTTTAAACCAGTTTAAGCTTTCTGCAGAACAGCCAACTCATCTGAAAGGGACTGGTTTTTAGACATTCATTTTTATTCTGACACTTTATTTTCACCTTTCTCTTGTTACATTGCTGAATTAGTTTGCAGCATTTTGGTACTGAATTTACCAGAGAGCCACAGACATGCCACAGACAATAGTGCCCATAGTGCCAATGGCAATTTATTCAGCTCTCTATCAGTGGCAGCTATATCCAGATTCATCAGCAGTTGTCGTACATATAAATAATAATAAATTTGGCCTTGAAATGTAATTTTATCCTTCTGTTTAATTTTTTTCTACTTTAATCAGAACACAAATCTTAGATAGAGGGGTGAAAAAATTACTTTCTCTCATGTGTGTGAACACATCAGAAATTCTACAATTCTCACTGTCTAGGAGGCACTATGTAGAATTCAGATGTCAAAATCCCATGAAACTTGTTATTTACCTTAGCCATTATCCAGAAGTACTACAATTTCATTTAGAAGCCCCTTTACAAGAAAATTTTGTCCAGTTTTGCATTTTCCAGTTGTTTGGTTTTACAAGTTAAAGTGTAAAGAAACACCCAACTCTTCTCACATCTGAATGTAAGCAGAACACCAAACCTTCTTATCTTGCTCTAATATTAACTAATTATAGTATTTTAGATCTTAAAGAAGGATGGTGTTTATAACTGAGATTTTTCAGCACATCAGGCAATGAATAGGTCTTTTTTCCAGGGTTGAAATGCCACAGAACTAAACTGGTAAGAAAAAAATTAATTACAGATACGTTTTTTCCCTATGAATGACTGTCAAAACCAGACTGTGTCCAAAATAAAAGCAAATATTCTTATTAATTATTCAGTAATTATGTTGGATGTTACTGCTTAAAAAGCCCCTCAAGTCTGAATGTTTATTTTGCATTTATTAAAGACTAAATTTATGAAACTAAATTATTTCTAAATTGAAATGTCTTTTATTCTTATATTAATGTAGAATACTCTGGGTCACAATTACCAACAGATATATGCATAAGAAGCAAAATTAATGCACTTTTGGGTTTGGTAGCTCTAGATTTAAATTATTACCTGGGTTACAGAGACAGCCTAAATTGTATGAAAAAGTAATAACAGAAAAATATTTGTTCTTCATGCAAACATTTCTCTTTAAGCCTACTGTAGGACAGAAAGATGTTTTAAGAGAAAAGGTCTAATTATTCAATAACTATTGAATATCCCCACAATCTTTAGCATCTGGGATAACAATAGGGATCTCTTTGTTCCTGTATTCTGGAAGCACTGAGAAAATTTGTTCACATGAAAATTGTTATATTAGGGATGATTCAAGGCAGAAGTTTTCCATGTGAATTTTGATCCTTTTTAGCATTTTCTAAAATTTAGTTCTCTTTCTTGGCTTTTTGATTTTTCTGTCTGATAAATATTCAGACAATTCTTCATAAATATTTGATTTCTGAGTGACAAAAGTGGTTCAGATTTTTCTTCTCACTGATGTCTCTGTTGGACTGACTCTGCACTGTTGCAGGACTGTTTTTTTCCTAGGGAAAGCTGAAGATTGTGTTGTAAATATCCTCTCTACAGCTGAATCTGTCTGCTCAGCATGGTGGTTACAATTGCATCTCCACGTAGCATTGGACAACCAAACTTGCCAGTCTGAAATCAGTCAGCAACAAAGCACTGATGTTCCAAAGTGATGAGAGAAAACCATTCTGTGCTTGAAAAAGACAGAATAGTCACAAACCTTTTAGGTTCTCTATAAACCAACAGTGAATAGAAGGTGGAAATAGTAGTATTTCAATAAACTGAAAAAAACAGTAACTACTAAATCTATGGAGTGTTGCTGTCTGCAAAACATGCTGTATCATTTTCTCAAATTGCTGTCCCTAGCTTTGGAGTAATAAGTTCTGTTTTGTAGAGCATAATATCCTCCATATTTCACTATATTTAATCTTGCCACTACTGGACCATTTCAGCTAAGAGCCTTTATTTATTTATGGATGTAAGCATGGTCCTGCATCCTCCTCTGTGGCTCTCAGGCCTCTGAATCAGTGTAGAGATAGAACATATGTGTCATGGGGAAAAACTACTCACCTCATGTGGTTTAAATCAGAAAAGGATTAAAGTGGTTTATTGGTTTATTAATGATAGAGTTAACTGGCAGTCAGTGGGCTGGTAACCAATGAACTTATACATTCAGGGTCAATACTGGTGACACAGCAGATAAACCACAGTCCCAGATGCTTGAAGAACATTAATACAACCCATTTCCAAGCTTCCTTCTGTAGATAAAGCCCCTCTATATTTACTTGCACCCTCTGGCAGCACAGGCAGGCTCCCTCCCCTCCGTGTGGCTGCTGTGCCAGGGACAGGTGACCCAGGTGTCCTTACCTGCCTGCTGAGTAGGGCTTTCCCCTCTCCCCTCACTGTGGCTCACTGCCAGGTGCTCCTGCACCCCTCAGGGACCTGCTGAGCCCAGCCCAGGGATGGGGATGTCTTGGGGGGATGGTACAGACACCAGGGTTTTTCAGCTCCAAGGCCTCTATCAACACCTTAGAGAAATTTCCATCTCTTTCACTCTGCTCTTCAGACAGTTTCAATAAGCTGTCTCTAATTATGTAGTTACTGCTCAATGTGATTCATGGTTCTCCTGGAGTTCAACCATAGCTTTATTAGTTTGAGGGAAAGGCTCTCTCAGAGGGGTTTGTTTGGCTGTCCCCTCACACACCCTGTTCCACACTCCATCCTGAATTTTGTGTGGTTTGTCAAGGTGTTGGCAGTAAGGGGCTGCTTAATGACCTCCCTGAGTTTACCTCCCCAAGGAGCTTTTTCATCTCACTTTCTCACCCTGTCCTGTCAAGGAGGGGGAGTGTTTTACTCACATGGATGTCCAATAACATATTAGATGCTTTTATTTATACCATGCATGACCATTTAAAACTTCTATGTTTTTTGGCTATTAAAAAATAAATAAATTCTTCTCTATTTTGAAAAAAACAAATACATCTGCAGTTCACATTGTGGGGAAAAATACTGATGTCCACTTCCCTGGACAGGCTAATTGGTTCATCATTCATAAACACTTGACAAGTTATATGACACAATATAAAGGTATCATACATAATTATCATCCACACACATATTTTATATAGGTAGTTTAAAAAATTTTTCATTTAAGAGGTGAGGCCTGGATATTCTTCCCTGGATCTGTTTGTGTGTTTTGGAGGCAGGTATAACAGAAAAAGGGAGAACAGAGGTTTTTATGGTCTGCATGTTGAACTTTGCTCCCAGTTTGACATGAGACTTTTCTCTGCACTTGGATGTGGTGGAGAGACAGGACTTGAGTACAAATTGGAACGTATGTTGCCTGTGCTTGTGCAAAATGGAAATCAGGCAACCATGTATGTTTTGTTCTGTGCAATTTTCAAGCAATATAGAAATTTTTGAAAAAATATATACATTTGAAAAACTGGAGGAAAAAAATGGAAAGACAAAAGGCTATATGATTTTATTGACTGTCTCTTAATTTTTAAATATATTGACAAAGGAACTATCTTGGAAGAGGTATCTCTTATTAATTCAGTCTAAAATATCAGCTAAATTTAACTAATTGCTAAATTGCTAAATTTAAAATTGTTTTGTGCAAGGTGTGTTAAAAATCATGCATATGATCCTTCTGATTTTAACTCTAATTTACATTTTACATTTTGATAGACCATAATTAATACTCCTCAGAATCTTGAGGAGGGCTGAGATGTGATTAGAAAAGTCTTTTGATTGACACAGTAAAATTGTCTGAGTTGGGAAAAAGACCCTACACTAAGGAAAAACTGATTATTTATGTGTTTTCTAAAGGAAAGGAAATTTCAGCAGGATTTCCATAAGACATTTACTTCCAGTAGTTGCACCATTTCTGAGTGTTTCCCTTGCATAAAGGGTCCATTCACAAGTTATCCAGGGGCTGACAAAGTTTATTCTAGTTACAGGAAATGTTAAGACTTCTCAAACTTAAACAGACTCATCCTTGCTCTTTAAGCTATGACCTTACCTAACTGCCAGTCTTTTCCAAATCCCCATTGAGTCCTGCTGTGTCCTTTAACATCTGGATCACTCATTCCAGAGATCTGAGAAAGCTTGGAGTGCCACTGTGAAAATAAAAAGCTCCTTTTTCTTAGCTGATAGCTGAAGGCAGTGAAAAAGTCCTTGTAGTCTAGGGAAATAAATCAGAGTGCTTCACCTGGAAAAAAGAGTTTTAATTTAGCTGCAGCACTTAGCACATTTTATCATTTATTTTCCTTAACTCCTTTATAAAACACATGTTCTATTTTAATTTAAAAAGGTAGATTGTCATTACTAGCCAGAACATTTGTCTTTGCAGGCTTCCTTTGAGTTCACTGAGAAAAAGCATTTGAGTACAAAATGCAATTTTGTTTCACACATCAGACTGTGGCCTCATTTTCCAACTGACAGTAGAAGTCAGATGGTCCCATTAGCACCAGTAAATAAAAGGTGGCCCTATATTCCTGTAGAGACACAGTCTGCTGCCATGGAAGGACCCCAATGCAAACTGCAAGTACTTTTCCACTGGCTGAAAATGTATTACAAGAAATAAAATGGCCAATATGTTCTGAGACCGTAAAAGCAGGTGCAACTTACCAAAGCCGAGCGCCCAACTGCGCTGCCTGTGCTACTGTGACATTCTCAAAGCAAGTACCAGAGCAAATATTGCATGGTCCTTTGGTGTGGGAATGGATGTGTTTGGCCAGACACAGAAAGTCAGCATGACTCCAGTATTCCAGTTCCAGAGACATTCCCACCGAAATCCTGCCTAATCAGACCTGCAGAGGGAGGTGAAAGAAGCAGACCAAGGAAGTTAATGGTATTTGTCTGGCTGTAACCCCTAAAACTCACTACCTAGCCCAGGGTTTTATTTTAACAAAGTCTTTATAACAGATGAAGTTCTGACATATGACAGATTTTCAGACATAATTTTTGTGTGGAATAATAATAATAAACAAATAATAAACACTAAACAATAAATAATAACAACCACAACAGTAACAATAACAAATAATTAGAGCTACTCAGAAACATTCTGGAATCAGACCAAAAGTGTTCTTCCTTTTTCTACAGTCACTGTAAGGGTTTTTAGAGTGCCTTGCAGGCTGCATCTTCTCTCTTCCAGGAATGCTGTGCTCACAGGAGGTATTAGGAGAGCATTGATAAAGCCACTGCTTTCTAGCATTACAAAAGCAGCTTGTGCCCCATGAAGAGGAGCTCTAGAAGCTACTGTGCCTGTGCTGGGATTTCAAGAGCCCTCTCTTTTCTGTTCAGCCCCTTTCTTACTCTGCTTCTGCCTACCAGCATATTTAGTATCTGATAACAATATATTCTAAACAAATGTTGTGCAAAACCACTATTTGATTAGTATTTATTTTATCATAAAAATACCTTCCTCCTAGTAACAGGTAAAGCCCAAACCCAATATTTAAGATTGGACATATCCCAATTTGGTGCTGAAATATAGAAATTTACCTAAGTATACTGCTTATCAAACACAGATAGGGAGTGTCCAAAAAGCCCTTTATTTTTGTCTCTATTAACAAAACCTGATGAACACTTGTACCATTTACCACGTCTTTACAACTAGAAGTCCAAAGAACAGATGAATTAGGAAAAGGATATAAAAAATGTTTCCTGTAGGAGCAGGTATTATAAACAGATGTTTGCACTAAAAAATGAAAGTATAAATTGCAGAAGAAGATAAACTGAAAAGCAAGATGGACTCCAGTGCAGGCTGCATATAGCTATGAAGTGCATGAGAATCCAGCAAATCTTCCCAGTCAGCCACCTGAAGAACTCTCAAAGAAAGTATTTTTCCCTATGCAGCAACCACCAGGTGAGCCCTGGAATTACTTTCCTCCTTTTCCTTCTTTCTTTTCAGCCAGTGGATAAAGGAAGATTGCACTCTGTACAATACTGGAGGGAGCAGAGCTGTACTAACTGCTGGAAAAATTCCCTGCTTGGTTAAAAATTCGTTCCTTATGGAAATGAAATATTCCCAATGGAATTCTAATAGATCCAAATGTGTCCCAGGCTGTTTGATTTGTCATAAAGAAAGGTTTTAAACTTTGAAAAAATACAACTTTGTGGGGTCTGAAGGTCAGTCAGGGCTACAGAGGATCAATTTATAGCAAGAGTCATGAGAGGTTTTTGGTGGAATTGATGTGAAGTAGAGCATACAGACAAAAGAGAAAACAACTCCCTTTTCCTAATGATAGCATTGGGCTTTGAAATTAGGCACAGCAGGTAGAGAGAGATCCCATACAGATTTCAAAAGAGGATGCATGTCCTGGTACCAACTCACTCTTCAAATTGCCATGGAGTTGAAAAGTCACTACGTTTAACATTAACTTGAGCTTAACAAAGACAAAGCTACCAGGCAGCACAGCTATTAATGCCAGGCTGCTGTGCAGCATTTAACAAACCTGAAGCATACAAACATCAGTAATCAGCCCTCTGCATTTTCATCCAGCTGTTGTCAGTACAAAGGGACTTCTGTTTTGCTGACATGCATCCACCAGGGCAGGGCTTTCTCTTAAACCAAATTGATGGCTCTTATTGAAATTATCTTTTTTAAATTAACAGACTCGAATTTCTAACTTAAATTTTAAAGAAAATTGAGAAACAAGCCCACATAAACCCTTCTGAAGTTACAATGATGTATTAGACCTTCCATACTGCTAGTGTTGTTTTAGCTGAAAACCAGTTTTGCACTGGAAAAGTGCAAAAGACTAATAGGGAGATGGCACATCATCATGCCTTTGATTGTCTTTAATTTTCATTGGAAAAGTTGTATCTTTCTGCATACCCAAATCCTTTTTTTAAATAGTATGATAAATTAAATTCTCTTTAGTTTTATATGAGAAAATTTTACTGGAGAGGGCAGTTCTCTAGCAAGACAGAACAGTTTATGGAGATGGACAAGGATAATGAAAAAGAAGATCATGCACATAAATCATTGTCATTAGGGGTTAAATAGGATGTGTAATGACCTGTGCAGGTGTTAGAAATGCAAATTGATGCTGTGTGAGTCAAGCTGGTTGATCCTTGCAGACAAAAAACATTCAAGCTTAGAAAAATATTAGTTGTCAGTGAGACTTAAGGCACAGAAATTCTAATGTAAAATTCTAATATAAGTCTGAAAAAATGTATAAGACTTAAATGTTAAAAACATATTTTAAGTATTTTTGAGAAGAAAATGCAGATGTATGAGCTACAAAAAGGGCTCTTTCAAGTTTGTTTGGCCAGAAGTGAAAGGAGCAGAAGGATGCCAGGAGAAATTAGACTGGTATTTATTCATGATGATTTCTTGTTCAAAACATGTGAATATAAGGAAATGAAAGTAGTTATGCTAAGTGGGACATTCCATGTAAGAACATGAAAGTAACTGTTCTTTCCCAGTAGGATACTGAAGAAGAAGGAGCTCAGAAGTTTCACCCTGCTGTTGTTACATAGTTCAAGACAAACACCTGGAAATGTCAAGGGGTGGTATTAGACCAAAAGTAATTGAAAGGAAAACTGGAGATTTAGTTAGGTCTCTGTCAAAAAAATGTAACATGTTGAAGTTTCAGCTTAGCTAGAGGACAGCAGATCAGTTCAGCCCGTGGAGAAAAAACTTTCTGGTAAAAATGTTCCCAAAGCATTTTCACCATCTCCTTTAGCTCTTTTACTGCCTGAGGTTGTTCAAGAACTCCCTATCCAGGCCAGTGGGAAGGGTGCCAGTTTTCTGAAAAATCAGATTTGTTCCTGAAGTAATTTAAAATGCTGACAAGCTGTGAACAATTGAACTTAATTTTTTGTTTTCCCTGCAAAACAGCATTTAAGTAATGTCAGCAAAGGTCATTTGCTGGAATTAAGTCAGTTAAATGCCTTAAATGTTTTTTAATCTTTATTCATAATGCCATGTGCTGACATGATAATGCTATAAAATGTCAGTGTGGGTTTTGTTAAATATATTGTAGAGAATAAAATCTGCCACACATTCACACATGGTCTGGAACCAACTATCCACTCTCCATCAATCAGCCTATAGGAAATAAGAATTTTGCAGATGGTGTGTACTTTTACATTATGTTCACTGGAATATTTTGGAATTCAAAGAGGTTTGAAATCTGGCATCATTTCTTGTTTTGATTTTTTTTTTCCTGGCTCTCCTTTCCATAGATTAGTTTGGCAGAATAATTTATTTTCTTCTACATATAAATGAATTATTTTCTGTACACAAATATATCTTGGGAAACAAGTATTCAGCATGCTTGCTAGGCTAAGATGAAGGAGAATGTTAGGATTGTGCTCTGAGAGGAAGAACTCTATTTCCATGTATCTGTACTATGTCTAATATGATGGTCTCATGTTGTGGGGAGATGACTAGGGGTAAAATTATAGAAAACTGGGCAGTTCTATACTCACTTTCTAACAGAAGTGACAGCAGCACAGGTTTTACATGGCAAAATGCAGTTGCTGCTTCCTGGGTGGAATGCAGTTGGGGTGCACAAACCCTATCCCACCCTGATTCCACACACAACACAGCCTTCAGCTGCAGGCACCAGCTCAGGGATGGGATGGAGAGTGGAACAGAGTGGAAACACCTCTGCCAGGCTCTGCCCTAACCCTTGCAGGGGGAAACTTGATGCTTCCACGTGGCCAATAATCCACAAAGCACTTGTCAGCCAAGGGAGATTGGAGATGTCCTGCTGCTGAGCCAGCAACTGCGGTGATGTTGCTCCTCTCAGGTGAACTTGGTTCATTTTAATCCAATTTTAAATACCAACCCACAGCTCCATCCCAAAGTTATCCACTTGCAAGGTACAACCATCCCTCCCTGAGGGTGCATTCCATATTTTCTTGACTGCATCTATTGACTGAAGTGAGACAATTTTACAACAACCAGTAACAAAAGTATGTAAGACCAGAGTCACTCAGGTTCCACCTATGTGTAAAGAAATTGAATAAAAGTAATCTAGGAATGGGGAGAAGTTAAGGAAAACCCCATCATACGTTCTGGGATTAGTTGCCAGCTTGAACCTGACTTCTCCCCATCCTCAGCCCTCTCTCCCAGCCTAACAGGGACACCTATTGAATAAGAACCTCACTCTATGCACCATAAATGATTAGCTGGGCTAACTCATTGGTGATTAGAGCTTATCTGTATCTTGTGTTAAATTCACTTTGCAGTCAGTCGCTATCAATGGCAGCCATCAAACCTTAACCTGTCAGTTTTCTATTATCAGTAAACTGTGTTATTCTGTAAACTGTTCAGCCTGAGTCCTTCTAAGGTGCTAGCAGTCACCAGGAGTGGACAACACACTCAGCAAAAGTGGGGACATCTGGGAGGGCTGCCACTCATTCAAACTGACTCCAAAATGATGTTGTTGCATGTCCTCAAACAAGTTCATCCAACTGCCCTCTGAAGCAGCAGGCTGTCAGTGGAGTCCCTACAACAGGTTGTAAGTCTTTCATATCTGATGGAGGAATTATAAAAATGTTTGTTGCTAACAATAACTGGATAATTTGATTCCTAGTATTTTAAAATTTCCCTTTACTTCATTTTTTCGACTGTAAAGCTCATAAAACCTGTAACTAAGGGGAAAAATAGATTTCACATTCGTTCTTTTTATTTCACGAAAAAATTTCAGACAATGCAAAGTTTAAGTAATTTTAGTATTTTTTCTAACTTATGTTCTATACTTTTCCAGTAGAAGTAATACAAAAAGTGAGACAAAGTACAAAACCAAGCATTCAAAATTACATGCTCCAAAGCAAATGAAGTGTGGAATAGTCTAAATTGATTTTTCTCTTGAGTAATTAAAAGGAGAAACATTTGAAATTAAATCAAGACTTCTAGTTTTCCTCTACAGTACTTCTTTAGCTCTCATTTTCTGATTGATTATATCATTTAGGGTTTCACCTTTTTTACACTGAGCAGAAGTGCTCATAGTGCAGACATGCACTAAGGTCATCATATGTTAGGCCAGATGTATGATTTAGAAAAAACCCTCAGCTCCTAATCCAAATAGACTTTAGTCTAAACAGTAAAAAGCAGAAGGGCCATGAGAAAATCCCTATTCAGATGCCCTGTGTGACCTTGGGAAGGCCATTTTAACCTCTCCATTACTCAGTTCCTTGCTTGTTTAATGTGGAGAAACTACTTCCATGCTTCACTGAGATGTACATACAAGATCAGTTTTGATTTTTTTTCAAGACCACAGTAATGACAACTTAATAAGGATTTATTGTCCAAACAAGTAGGTCAATACTGGCTCTGAACTCAGTACTGAACCCTGGCTCTTGAAGATTTCTATCCCTTGCCTACTTAAATTCCTGTTAGTTTTTGTCTTGAACATCATTATTTAAACTTGCTTTTCCTATGAAACTTCAATTAAAGTAGGTATTTTTTACAGGGAAAAAACCAGTTATTGTTGACATGGTCAGGTGGAGAACCACATAAAAATAATGTAAATGAACCCCAGATGCCTTTCACTTTAAGGCCATCTCCTTTTACCTCTTTCAAAGAGAAGAGAGTTACAAGTGCATTTGTCATGTCCTGCAGAGCTCTGCACACAGTCATCCAGTTTCTCAAATAATATTCAAATTAGCTTCAAGCCTAGCAATTACATTTTCCCCAGAAGTAAAGTAATGACATTTTTATCTTAATTTTGCTTTCCCATCTATGTGCTTCGTGCTGTATCCTTCACATTAGACTTTGGGATGTGAGAAAATTATGTAAGTCTGGAGTTATCACTGAGGAAATGTACTTTGCTGCATCACACAGTTCAATTTAGATTAGGAGAATGAAAATACTATTTGGCAAAAATGAAGAGAGGAATCTAGTTTGAAGAGTTAACACACTAAATGAAAACTTTATGCCATGTGGAGGAATAATTCTGAAACATCTGTAAAGATGTTTTAAATGCAATCAGCAATTCCCACGTCCTCTCTTTGCATATAGGGAATATGTTATCAGATCTTCCATGGAACTCCTGACCTGCCCCTGGACTCACACAAAGTGGTACTGTCAGAAGTGCCAAGCTTTCAGCAGGCCCTGTTAGTTTGAGTGGGAACTTCTGAACCAATGATCTCCTGAAAAGCAGGTCAGTGGGACTTCACTTCTGCGTGTGGTCTGCTTGGAACCTCTGCCTCAGTTCAGCAACCCTTTGTGGGATTTTGGAGTTAGGACACAAGGTCTAAGGCCTTTATTCAGCATACATATAAATATATATATATATCAGAACTAGACCTCTGTAGCCCTGCTTTGAAAATCTAGACCTATGGATTTGTTCAGCTTCTGAAGGAATGAGATGAATAAGTCACACTGAATTCTTTTATATCCTCTCACATCTGATGTGACCTCTGGAGTTATTATTTCGTGACAGATAAAACTAGTGTCCTCCTCCTGTGTCAAAATGTCAAGGACAAACTATTTCCCCATTTTTTTTTTAATAGGGAGCTCTTTCCTTATCGTATTCTTGGTAATTTGAATATTATATATTTACAAAGTAAAATAAAATAGCTAAATTTTATCATAACATTGCAACAGTAAGAACAGTAGCAGAGCCAAAGTCAGGAGCCCTGCAAAGTCCCTTTGAAAGGCTACATTTATAGACCACCTCATATTTTTTTTCAATGTTTCTATTTTAATTGTAGTGTGATTAAACTTTTTATCTAATTCTATCATACAGAGAGATGTAAAAAACCATGGTAGTCTCCATTTAAAAAACAAAACAAACAATTACTGAATTTAGCCTTTATACTGATGGCAATGTTCATCAAAACCAACAGACAAGACAAAAAACAATTCATTAATAAAAGTAGCACAAAAGAAGCAACCAGAAAGAATAACATCTGGTCATACTGACACCAAAAGAGACAGGACAAATAATCTAATCAGCTGTCTGAGGAATCCTGTGAAGCAAAGAAATAAATAGAATGTTGGCCAGATTAATTTAGGACAGTTAACAGTGGTGAATAACAGCTCTTTCAGCACATAGTCTTTGAGAGGTTAGATAGAAATATCACTTTGTCTCAACCAATGGCAACAAAATTGGTCCAAGGCTTAAGGGATGTAATGTAATTATTTGCCATTTCCACAATAACAAAAATCACAATTGTCTTACTGAAATTTTAGTCAGACTTATATTTGATTTCATTGTTTCCAAGATTCTCAGACTTGTAAATGTGACTATAATGCATCAAATACATTATGTATCAAAATTTGCAAGAATTTGCAATTGGAAGCCATTTATCACTGCAGCCCAGGATGAAGGTTCCTCTCAATCAGTCTGCTAAATATATTTCCCTGTCATGTGCTGACTTCATCCAGAAACAAACAATAAGCAGGAGAACAGACAGTGAATGGTGATGGGAGAGTGTATTGCTAGGAAGTGACTTGGAAAAGTACTGGTCTGGGAACCTGTTCCATCCTAAATTGTCATCTCACCTTGCATAGAGGAAGTCTAGGGAAATGCTGCATTGCAATAATCTACGAAACAGGATGTAAAGTGAGGGAAGAAAGTATACTGGTAATTTGTAATTACTCAGGATAATGAGATCAGGGCAGGTTGTGAAGAATAACAAAGGACTTTATGAAATATTATGTTTAGGTAATCAAAGAGGTGGGAATCAGTTTTATGCAAAATAATACATTAGTAGAAATGTGTTGTTAGCACTCAGGATGGACATTTGAGGTTTTGTCCTGTAGTTTCTGGAAAAAAACAGATAATTCATGCCATGGGAATAAATTATTTATTCCCCCCATCTCTCCATCCTGCCCATGGTGTGCCATTTACTCATCCTAGTAAAAGTCACGTTAAGAGATTCAGAGAAAGCTGATGGGGATGATCAAAAGTAGGAAAGAGTTTCTGTGTGAGGCAGGACTCACTTGCTTAGCCTGCTGCAGCCCAGCCAGAGCTGATGTGGGGTATCCCCCCACATGGATATGAGGGAGATCAGTGGAATTGTGGCAGACACAGAGAGCAGGGCTGGAAGCTGTTCATTACCTCTATCAGTAGGAGAGTGAGGGCATTGCAGTGTTGCTGCCAAGGAAATCCTTCCCACACGATTTTGAGGAAGTGGATTCACAAGATACTTTAAAAGTTCTTGGAAGAGAGATCAGATAAGGAGAACTAAATGACAATCCAACATTTGTTTTATGAAGCCTTCTCAGAATAAAACAGGCAAAGGCTGAGTGGGAGATACCAAAACTGTGTGCTCTGTTTTTCCTTTCCCTACATTGGTATTCAGTGTGACAGCTGGGGATGGGATAATGGTGGGTCATTTATCTCATCCACTACAGTCATTTGTAGGTGACCAGGAGATGCTGTAACATTGTAAATCTTATTTCTGCAAGTGCTATTTCTAATCAAAGACGAACAAAATGGAAGAGATAGATGAATGTGGTCAGGTTTTCTTAATTCTCTGAGACCAATAGTGTGTTGATTTAAATTTAACGGAAAAAAATTTTGAAAAAATTCCATTCAAATATAAAAAGAAATTATTTAATGTGCTACTCAAGCACCTGAAATGTAAAGTATTTTAAGTGGAAGTGAATTTTCACATCTTTGGAAACCAAAATCCACAGATATTTCCAAATGGTGTGCAGGAAAAAAATGTTTGGACCAGTAAACTATCACTCCAGACCAAATTACAATCTCATAAATGTTGTGCAAAGTCCTTTCCTTGACTGTTTGATTTTATTTCAGCTCTGGCTATTTCTGATGAATAAATAAACAGATATATTTGTACATCAAATATTACTGCATATAAAGATATTATTTCTACTTATAGTTCAAGTAAACAAAAATTAAGTGAAAGTCCACAGCTGTGAAATGTTTAATTCATTAAATTCCTTGGATTATTTAAACAGGAGGTGTGATCTCTTAAAGAATGTAAAATTAATAAATCTTTCAATAAATTACTGAAAGTCCTAGATTCAACACCTGAGGTATTATTTTTGGGGCATAAAATGACAAAGAAAAACATAAAGTCTGACACCTGAAGAGTATTTCTTTACTTTCCTGATGCCTGGAACATCTGTCTTCTACCATAAGCAGAATTATATACCCTCTGTTTCCATAGCACAGCATTTAAAAAGAAGTCAATAAACAAAATGCTACTTGGAAACTTTAAAGATAACTTTGCCATATGCTGTCCGACTTCAACATCTCTTTTGTTGTTCTCAACTCACTGAATTCACTGAGCAAGAGTTTATTGGCAAGCTACCAGATCACTAGCAATTTCATTTGTTTAGAGATATTTATAATTTCAATTATTTACAAGCAGTACACTTCAACTGCCAGAGGTATTTAGACTTTGAAATGGGGCCCAGAAGGATCATTTTGATAACACTCAGATGATTAGCTGAACAAAGGCTCTTTTTCCCTTAATTGGTTGCAGGCACAGAGTGTAATAAAGTCTCTTTATGAGCTTGTCACTGAATTGGGTACAAATGATGTAGCAATATTACACAAATTAGGTGGAACTAAAATCCCCCAGTACAGAAGTTTTCTTTTTCTTTCTCTTCTTAATAGTGTCTTACTAACATAGTCTACCTAAGCATAGAGGCAAAGACCATGAAAAAACAAACCTCTGAGGAAGCTGTGAACACCACAGGGTGAAAGCTCTGCATCTATTTTGTCTCCTGGTTTTAGTTGACATCTATTTAATTATTTGTTTTATATAAATTCACTGCACATCTCCAAGAATAAACCTTCATTGGTGGTTTGGCAAATCAGATATGAGTGATTTTTGTGCCCTAGATGACGAATCTGAGTGATGTGCAAGAATATCTTCTGTGGTCATGTCCATGTCCAGATTAAGTGCCAATAGAATGGCAGAATGGCAGAGAATGAAATTTTTGACCCCAAATTTATTTTTCTATGAAAGGTGCAGATTCAGCAACAACTGACTGAAGTGCTTTCTGATTGTGTTAGTTTCTTCAGCCTCTTTCACATCTTCAAAATTAAATGAAAGCTTAATTTAGTTTTAAAATAGCTTTACTCATCTCCAGAGGGATGGGAATACAGTTTTAGCAACACACTCTCAGACAAAGCAGCATTTAGAATCTTGCAGGTATGATCCCCCCTCATGCACAGATTTTGTATAATTCCAGTCTTCAAATTAGCTGCTCAGGTTAATGGGTGGTTTTGACATAAATATCTTTCCTTCCTTACATTATAATAACTTCATTGTTTTCTCAGGACTCTCCCATCTTCTTTGTATCCATTTCTGATTTTATGCCTGGGTGGTAAGATCTTTCAAGTAAATAGGCCTTGAAAACACACTGTGACTAACAGAAAGGAGCCATGATTGTAGTAGTACCGAGAAAAGATAATTAACAGAAAAAAGTGATTGAGGTGTTAATGTGTTTTGGGTGGAGTTACAATAGCCAGCTGCCTCTGACTGTTAGCGTGGTAAAAAAGGCATTCATGAACCGAAGGATATGGTCAAGCTTTCTCTATTTCTGCCGAAAGATCAGATGCTTAGCAGTAAAAAAGCACAGAAAAATCCAATTCAGGCAGTGCAGGGACTATGGAAGCATCAGTGTGCAGAGGGAGCCCCTGTCTGGCGGAGTGAGGAGGACAGAAACCTCTGCTGCAGCCCTGCGGGGGCACCTGGTCCCTTCCCAACTCTCCTCTGAATGTCTTACCTCGGTGACAAGGATTTAACTCTGAGGGTAGCACCGAACCCCAGTGACCCTCAGCCTGGCTACTTGATGCAAAAACCTGCTGTCTTTTTACTGCTCACTACTGAGAGCATATCTAGTGTTAGGGTATGGTGCATATGTTGAAAAATGGTCATCATGGAAGCAGATTCAGTTTTCTTATGAAGAGGAATTTGAGAAAAAAAGCAGATTTTCCTACTATAGCATGAATTTCACCATCTCCCAGAAAAGACTGGCTTAACAGAAAGAATATAATGAAAACATATATCTGAGTTTATCCCTTTAAAATGAAGGAAATTATTTTATTTTCACTTTTCATCTCAGATTTGTCACAAAGCGTTCTAAATATACTAGAGGGTCCAGGGGAAAATGAAAAATCAATGAGATTTTTTGTGGATACAAAGCAAGGCTTCATGGAAATTTAAAGTCTTTTACAGTCATAATAATCAGTTACACTTATCTGATGTGATATGCTGTGAAGTAGGAATGGTGTAGCTAGTGATATTTGTGAGGTTTGTACAGCAATGTTGAGTGCTGCAATATCCCTAATGTTCTCATGCAACCAGGACACATTTCCTTCTTTCTTTTCAACATACATAATTCAAATGCTATTTCTCTCTTTTTATGTCATTTTCTTGCCAAGACTGATAGACTGTAGTCTTTTCAAATTCAATATCAAAATCCTCTGTTGGATTTATTTCCCATTTGCTCCTGTTCATTAAGGATAAAGTTGATCTTGTCGAAAACTGAAAGAAATGCCATTTCAGCCAGAGCCTCATGAATAATGTTCTGGGTTTACACAACAGTAACTCAGTTAGCTCTTTGGAAAGCAGAGATTAATAATCATGAGAACCTGGAAGTTTTCTGTGAGTTAATTGGTGCTTTGGCACTGCATATCACAATAATATAAATGAATGGAAAGAAAGGAGAATCACAGAATCACAGAATACGCTGAGTTGAAAGGGACCCACAAGAATCACCGAGTCCAACTCTCAGCCCTGCAGAGCACCATACTCAAGAATCACACCATGTTCCTGAGAGAGTTGTCCAAACATTTCTTGACCTCTGTCAAGCTGGTACTGTGAACCACTTCCCTGGGGAGCCTGTTCCAGTGCCCAAACACCCTCTGGGTGATAAATCTTTTTCTAACCTTCAATCCAAATTACTCCCTCAAGTCCTGTCCTGGTCACCGCAGAGAAGAGAAAGAGATCACTAGCCTCAATAATATCTTCAGAAACAATGTTTTCTTTTTTCTTCAGCCTGAAATTCAACCAAAAGTTGTAAACAAAGCTACAGCATAACAATGCTACAAGAATGCAGCATTTCTTATTTAACAACTAGGAAAAATATCAGGGTTTATTGAATAATTCAGTGCTATTGTACTTTGACAAGCGATTAATCTCGAGGTGCCTGTTAGAAACTGACCCTGGCCCATCATCATTTGCAGCTGAAATACATCTTCAGATGTTTCCTCATAACCTCTTGCAGGGTGGGAAGAGCTGTGGGAGGGGCTCTTTGATAGCATCAAAGATGTCACAGAATCACAGAACATGCTGAGCTGGAAGGGATCCTGGATAATTGAGTCCAACTCCTGGTCCTGCACAGCACCATCCCAAAGAGTCCCACCATGTGCCTGAGAGCTCTGTCGGGCTTTGTGCTGTGACCACTTCCCTGGGGAGCCTGTTCCAGTGCCCAGCCACCCTCTGGGTGAAAAACTGTTTCCTGATATCAACCCAAACATCCCGTGGCACAACTTCAGGCCATTCCCTCGGGTCCTGTCACTGTCAACACAGAGAAGAGATCAGTGCCTGCCCCTCCTCTTCCCCTCACAGGAAGCTGTAACTGCAGTGAGGTCTCCTCTCAGTCTCCTCTTCTCCAGGCTGATCAGACCAAGTGACCTCAACCACTCCTCATACAGTCCCCTCAAGGCCGTTCACCACCCTGTGGTCTCCTTTGGACACTCTCTAATACCTTAATATCTCTCTTATATTGTGATAACCAAAACTACACACAGGTAAGCTCATTCAAAACTACTCAAGATGAGGCCACCCCAGTGCAGAGTAGAGCAGGACAATCCCCTCCCTTGCCCAGCTGGTGATGCTGTGCCTGATGCCCCCAGGACAGGGTTGGCTGCCAGTGCACTTCTAATTCATGTTCAACTTGCCATTGACCAGGACCCCCACGTCCCTTTCTGTGGCACTGCTTTCTATCATCTCATTCCCCAGTCTGTCTGTACATTCAGGATTACCCCATCCCAGGTGCAGAATCTGGCATTTTCCCTTGTTGAATTTCACATGGTTCATGTTTGCCCAGTCTTCCAACTTGTCAGGGTCTCTTTGCAGGGTTTCCCTGCCCTCAAGGGAGTCAGCAGCTTCTCCCAGTTTTTTATTGTCTGTGACCTCTCAGTATCCCTTCCAGTCCTGCATCCAGTCATTAATGGTGATGTGGAAGAGCACTGAGAAGTTTTGAAGTAAGATGTACTATTTTATTTGTTGCAGCTGAGTTTTAAATGAATATTTGACTAAATGAAAAAAGATAAAGAAGTCAGGGGAAGGACACAGAGTAGATCCTCCCCAGCTCACCTCTGACTCCTGAAGCAGGAGATTACTCACCGCTGTGATTTCCTAGTTAGAGTCTTTTGCTACTGGTAATAATTGGAGTGAACTCAGACTCTTCCTTGAGGATCATGGCCATGCTCTGTGAAGATGCAACGGGGAGGTAACATCCTTGTTGGTAACAGTGAGGCCAAAATAGAAGAGCAATATTAATGGATTAAAATACTGTTTTGAGCAGGCCTGAAAGTACAGTTTCTGTTTTGTGTGACTCATTACATCACTGAGTACAGTGAATTATTTTCTGAGAGAAACCCAAGTTATCAAATTGCTGATTTTCAAATCTAGAGACGATATTTCTGTAAGTTTTCAGGAGATTTCAGAGTTTTTACCCAAAGATAACTTCATTTTAGTTTCTGCTTGATCAGAAAAAAGAAAATTTATTAAAATGTTAATTTTATTAAAAAAAGACTTTTATCCAAAACCAGACTCCTTTAAAATAGTAAAAGAATACATCATAAAATATCTGAACATCTAATATTTCAGATACATGATCTAATCCTTAAATAAACATATTGCACTCACATTTCTATTGACCAAGCCAAAATATGAGTGACTTAATATTAATTTAGAAAGTGAATTAAGCATATTGCAAGTACATTAATGTTGTTTTTGCCCTTGAGTACATGACCCATGTGTCAATTTGATGGAAGAAATAAAAACTCATGGTTTTTATGGGTTTTATAAGGCTCGTTCATCCTTCTACTAAAACTAAACAAACACATTCTCAATTTGATACACTCCAGTTTTAGAGAACTAATTAAAAGTGGCAGAGGGTGATGCCCACAATGATAATCAAAGTCACAATTTAAATTGAATCAATAAATCAACACATTCATATGCTCAAAACATCAATTAATGCAGCAGATAATCAAGTCAAATGACTCTGTGTTACTCTTGCATTGGAAAATTTGGAAGAGAAGTCGCTTAACACTCATTTTAACAGTTAACCAGTCCAATTAGTTGATGTATTCAGAGAGGAATGAAGAGGTTTCATTTTATACTTTTTGCTTCTTTGAGATCAGAAAATGCAACAGTTCCTTGGTCATCTTCCAATTCCTTATATGTAGCTATCTTATTCCCCTATTCCCAGTATAATACAGATTCATCATGAGATGTCTGGAATCTGGAGAACATGCAATACCATTCAAATTAATAGCAGCTCTATCACCTTGGCTTCCTTTAGGCTACCTGGTAGAGAAGCACACACAGTTTAAGACATTACAGCTGCTGCAGGAAAGACAACAGCACTTCTAGAGAAGATTCTTGGTTTCCCAAGACCACAGGGTATTGCTTTGTTTGAGATATTAATAAATTGCAATTAAAAAGATTGGTCCATGCATTTAGAACAGGCAGTGTGGCCCAGTATTTCCAGAATGAGCAATTTTTGGGTCCTAATTATAGGAGCGTCCTTAAATAAGTTTGGACTTTTAATGAACTGAAAGCTCTTCCAGCTATAATCTACACAGGTGTTTTTCCAGGAACACAAATACCAGTGTGTGGTAATTGAGATGCATGCCTTGAAGTCTGATTATGATATTTTTTTCTTTTGCTAGACTTAATTCAATAATTAACCACCTTCTTAAAAACAAAAATCTAAACAAAGGAATCTAACAAGTGTGTATCCCTCATCACTCTTTCTTCCATAAAATAATGTTCCTATCCTAAATAAGGGAAATAATAGAAAAAACGTTCACTGTTTTATTAGTTTTTAATCTAGAATAAAATCAGAAGTTGATATTACATTTTGTCACAGCAAATTATGTTCATAATTAAAAACGTCATTTTCCCCCCAAATCAGCTCAGAACTAGATCCTGACCATCACAGAAGTTACATGTGTTTTCTGACCCACTTACATACAAAAATATGTAAAATTACTTCATTTATTGAGGAATTAATCCTTATTTCCCATTAGTGAAAGGCATGATTAAAGAGGGGTTTCTTTTAAATAAACTGGAAGGAATCTGCTTTCTTCACATTTAGTCTGCAGCTCTTTTAAGATGTGCTAAACTACAGAAAATTATAATCCCTGTATCTTCAGAGACATTGGAAAGAATAAAAAAAGTCCTTAAAACTCAAGGAGTAAAAGTGTATTAGTATTGAATAGTAGTATACAGAAACCAAAAAAACTCATGCAGAGAAATTCCAATTAGAAATCATAAACTTGGAGGAGATAGAGCAACCTATTTAACAGGCAGAAGTGAAATTGATAATTTTTATAGCTTCCATGTTCTGTGGGATTTTTCAAGTTTACTATTTGGTGAAAGACATTTGCATTTGGGCAAAGGGATTTACATTGCCATGTTGAGAGTTCAAAGAAAGATATAAAGTACTATCTATATGGGCAGCTGTTAAGGGTACTGGTTTTGTTACAAATGCTCTTTTGGAAGTTCTTAGAAAGAGTGCCCAGCATCGTTATGAAAAATTAGGTTTTATCTCTGATCTGACAAAAGACTCCTGGCATTAAGTTCAAAGTTGAGAAGAACTGCACAGCCTCTGCAAGCAGTGAAGGACATGAAGGACGGTCAGTGGTGCTCCTCTGAGCAGTCAGGAAGAGAATTCCAACTTTTTATTTCTCCTTTACTTTATTGGGCTGAGAGTAATCTTGGATTTCAGGCTTGGGAAACTTCTGGTCTCCATTTCAATGAATCACCTTCATCCATAGGTCAGGGTGACCTGCCTAAAACCATTCCATTTACACATGAAATGGTGTAATCTGTTGTTTTTATTGCCCCCTCACAGACAGTGGCTCTGCAGAGAAGTAGGGCTTGGTTTGGTTTTTTTTTTCTATCTAACATAATCCCTAATGGTGCATAGTTACAGAAAAATTCTTCCTTTTCAGGAAATATCGACCTAATCTTCTGCATGCAGGAACTGTAAAAGCACTCCTACTAGTTTTAGTCAAACATGATTAGAAAATATGATTAGCAAAAAAGTTTCCTCTGCTATACAAATGTATTGGAGCAAAAAATAATTTCTCCTCAGGGTTATTAGTCACTTCTGAACATTTGATCACATATCTTTGTATAATAACAATAATCTATGCTCTCAACTCAACAGCTTTCAATATTTTAACACAGGGAAAGAATGCATGGTTCTATTCACAGCTGAATGCTATGTCTATAAATTGTTTAAGTCTGAATTGCTATGAGCATTAGAGTAACAAAACACTAAATCCTATTTGGACATTGCAGCAATTTAGATTAGAATTCCTCTGATAATATTTCACACATTCCACAGCCATCTATATGCTAATGTTTCCAACAAATTATCAAATGTTATTCTATACAACCTTTTTTCCATAAATGACCTGTCATATTCGTAATGGCATCTGCATTTGGTGACAGTTTTTATTTTATCTAGAAAAAACTGCAGGTCCATAAAGAAACTAATTATATAGTTCCACGGTTGATAATGTGGTTTCTAGTTTTATAACTAGTAATATGCAAACCGATTAAGGCCAAAAAATTATCTTTAAACTCAAGGGATTTTCAGAGAGCTAGGCCAGTTTTATAAATGATAGAAAAGATTTCATAGTTGCTACTCTAAGGCATCACTTTTTGAACTTTTCTGACAGTTCTGAATAAAGTTTATTTCACATATTTCAGGGTTTTGTTTGGTGTTTCTATTTGGCACCACATTTACTTTCTAAGCTTCTACTGCAAATCCCCCAAAATAACTCGAAATTGAGATGCTCTCTTCTCATATGCAGAACAAAGATGAATAGTTCAAGGCTCCCAAAATGAATCCAAGAATTACATCACATCTAACAAAAAAATCAAAAACCTGTCCTGGTCTGGAAAGGAGCAGGAAAAAATACCATAATAATGGGGTGAGTATGAGCTGTAAGATTTTTCTGAAATCTTTGCATCATTCAGATTCAGTTCAAACACAACAGCCCAAGGCCAAGTTGCTCCTTTCTTAAAGGTGTAATGATACTCTCAGAGAAGTTATCATGATTAACGTCATTTGGCACCTGCATCTCTTTTCTTCTGGATATTGTCAATGTCTGATTAAAGAGGTAAAAACTGTAATCTTCAGAAGAAAACATTTTTATTCAGCTCAAAATTTATAGGATACAAACATATCTATATATGCATATTTTCTCTTAATTCTTAATTGATAAATATTGACAGATTAAATCAGCTAATTCTGTCTCTGGAAAAGATGGAGCTCTTGGACAATTGCTGCTTGTTTCCAAGGATGTCCACAGATTCACAATGAACCCTCAGCCTCTCTATCCTTATCAACTTTACTATTGAGCTGTAGAGCCTCCTTGTAGAATAATCTTTATCAGCTCTATCCTGGAGTATTCCCTTGTTAGGAATTCTTCCTCATCTGTCATTAAGACATTGAAATATCAGAGTCAATCCTCTTTCTTTACTATTTGTGTCACTTCCTATTGACTTTTCTGCTGTAGCACTCTTGGACATAAGATCATCCAAAATACTGTGATAGACCTGGATTGATTTCTGTCTGCTAAGGACTGAAGTTTGCTTATTCAGGACAAAAAAATAAACATGCAGGTAGCTCAATTTACAGTTAACTGGTAGTATTTACTTCATGTATTCTGAGACAGCCTTATGCTACTGGATAAGATAATATTGCTTTAAAATCAATATATGGAAAGTATTTGTAAGTGATGCCTTAGATTTCCCACATGCTTCTCAGCAATGCATATGCAAATTATTCATTTTGAATTCTCCTGAATTTGGGAACTCTTACTTCTGTAGCAATCCTGAGTAGGTTAACAGATCTTACAGATCCAGATTTCTGCACATTCCTCTTTCTAAAGGTTGGCACAACCCAAGCCTGCCTTTGTCATTTTATCATCACACCTTCTGCTCTCTGTTGAGATATCAAGATCCAGGATCACTTTTATGTGAGTGGCTGATTTTGGGTTTTGTTGCTTAAATATTGGGGTAGCAAATAAAAAGTACTTCTTGGTAGGAATTTGTCACTTTACTACACAATCATTTTTTCTTCAAACAAAAAATACATAAATTGTTAATTCTCTGTGTCAGCTGCAGCATATAAAAAAATCAAGCACAACATGACCTCCTTAGGGCATCCAGCTGTTACAACTGCAAATGCAAGCATTGAGTTGCACAGAACCAAAAGGCTTTTTAAATCAAAGTAGACACTAAATTTGTAGTCACAAGTAGTTACCGTTCTGTTCCCCACCTAAGGAATATGTAATAATTAGACCAGGCTAAATCTATTTCATGGAAAGTTTGTACACTCCTTTGAAAATTTGGAACCACCCTATGGATTTTGGGGCTAATCCTCATGCTAAATTACACTCTGATTACAACCTCTTTGATTATTATCTCATAGCTTAGAGGCCCTAAGACATTTTCTTTTTTATTACTATTTATTATGAAATTGATGGGTGAAACTTGTGTGTCCATTTACCTGAGGCATAAAAGAAGTCATTGGTCTCATGTTACTCTTTAACTAGGTGTGAGATTTCAGCAGATGGTCAGTATGCACAGTGCATGTCCTAGAGCCTTTGGAACAAACACCAACAAAATGAACTTCATTGCAGTAATTCACAAATGCATTCTCCTTCCTTTCTTAAGACAAATATGTCAAAAATTTATCGATCAGTTTGAGTTTCCACGTTTTACTCTGAGCTTTGTCATGTCAAGTTAGGTTGCTTCTATTGTATCTTGGGGAATAATTTGAGCAAAACTTCTCACACCTTGAACTATTTTGTTTTCTTTTCTACTCCTCTCCTCTCCAAAGGGAGCTGTCTAAACCCATTTCTACAGAAAAAATAGCAGTCTAGCTTTACTTCTCTTGAATACTGGGTAGTACCCAGTAAAATCAATCCATTGTAATAAGAATCTGTGGATATAAAATTAGGTTTTTGAAAAATCTGTTCTAAGGTTAAATATAGAGGTTTTTTTAATGCACAGTAATCCATATACTTAGTACATTTTTTTTCCCTAATTATTTCGAAAAGTAAACGGTGGACTTGAGGAAAAAGCCCAAACACATCAAGATAAGAAGAATACATCTCTTATAGTATTTCTTAGGAAGCAAGTTAGTCAAATAAAGTGCAAATGTGACTTCATCTACATGAGCTAAAAACAGATAAAAATATTACAGATCAAACTGAAAAATGTAGTCACATATAATACCATTGTTTGATGGGTTATTTGAATGAGAGAAAAGAAACAGAGAGACGAAAGGATAAAACAATGTGAAAGAGACAGAGTGTGAAGGAACCATTAGACAGAGAAAAACCCTTCAAATCCCCTGAAACAGAAAAACAATTACAGATAAAGATGTAACAAGTGACAAAAAGATTGGAACTGAACAGAAATATGATGGAACATACAGCATGATGAAAATCTTGCTTTGTATTCCTTTCATTTGAATGGTGCACATAATTAATTTTCCTTTTTTGAGATAAGGCTTTGAATGTTCTACCTGTATTTCCTGTCTGGCTTTCCTAATAATGATTATAGTTTTACTTTAAGACTCTTCCAATTCACACTAACGCCAAACACTTCCTCAGTTTTAATACACCAAAGATTTTTTTCAGGATCTTGAAAATTTGCATCCAATCATAATCAGTTTTCCCAATGTCTCATCTTCTACAACAGACACCTAACATTACAATGGGGGAAAATTAATGCACAGGGCCAGCCTCTGATTTCTATCTGCTGGTCTCCAAGACTAGGGATTCTGGAGTCAGAGGTTACATCTACACATTTTTGTTTAATAGTGATTGACAAATTAATTTTATCCTTTCATCAGTAGCATCTTGTAGCATTGAATTTCATAATACAGGCACATTTTATAAAAACAATATTTTTTTTAATGTTAAAAATCTACTCTCCTTTAAATCTTGAGTTAGGGTTAGTGGAAATCTTTCCCTAGTAATTTATCCATGAACTTAATGGTATTATATTCCTTTACAATACTGCTCCCTGTTTGTCTGTTTCCAAGCTGAATGGCCCTAGACCATTTTGTCAAGGTGTTTGTCTGGTTTGGAGAAAAGTAGGCTGAGGTGTGACCTCATTGTTCTCTACAGCTTCCTCAGGAGGGAATGTGGAGAGGGAGGTGCTCATCTCTTCTCCCTGGTACCCACTGTCAGGATTCATGGGAATGGTTCAAAGCTGCACTGGGGGGGTTTAGACTAGATATTAGGAATATTTCTATATCCACAGGATTGTCTTACAAGAGCTAGTCAATGCCTCAAGCCTGTTACTGTTTAAGAGACTTGGACAATGCCTGCAATAATGTGTTTTAACTTCTGGTCATCCACAGTGGTCAGGCAGTTGGACTCAGTTATCATTGCAGGTCCCTTCCAACTTCAATATTCTATTCTATTCTATTCTATTCTATTCTATTCTATTCTATTCTATTCTATTCTATTCTATTCTATTCTATTCTATTCTATTCCATTCCATTCTATCCTATCCTATTCTATTTCCCATTCTAGTCTTTCTCACTTATCCAAGCCCTTACCCTAAGTGTCTCTTACTTTTTATTGGTCTTCATGCAAAGGTGGATTTGCTTCTCCATCCACAACTTTATTATATCTGGCAAACCTCTTGGCTCACATTTTGCATTCACTTCTTTCATCAGTAACTCCAGGTTATTTGTTCTTTTGTGATATCTGCTCTTCTTACAGACAGTGATTTACACTTCCATCTAACATCTGCTTCTCCATTTCAGTTTACTGTCTAGTTTCATTCTATCTCCAAATGCTCTGGCATGGATCAAATGTTAATACATTTCAGGCAATGACATCAAATCAAAGCCTTTTCAAAAGTTCAAGGCATATCCCAAAACAGCAGCCTTTCAAAAATTCCCATGTACCATCTTCCAAGTTCACTTTAAATTTGCAGCCCAGCGTTGTCAAAAAGATAAGAAGGGACAATCAGTTCTTTCAGTGGAGGAGGAACATCAGTGTAAGCCCAAGGGATCTGTGTAACAGCCTTAGAAAAATTTGGAGAACTTGGCTGACAATGCAAAATTATCCAGAATGACAAAAAGAAGTACTAACCTAGAATAGTTGCAGAGGATCTCTGAGAGTAAGTAATAAAATTCAGCAACAACCAGCCTGAAGTGTGCAGATGGGAAAAGTAACCTGAACTTTGCACAAAAATGATGGGCTTTGAATTGATGAATTAACTCCATCAACCAGGAACAAGAGGCTGGGGTTTTACAAATTTTTGAAAAATTTTCCTTTGTTTATAGCAATAGTTAAAGATTGTAAATAAAATACCTCATCCCCAAGCAGTCCAAATCCCTCTCATTGGTTTAATAGTTACTTTGAAACAGTAAAAGAAATTAAAATCCCAACATTGTGTGTGGTTGTTCAAAAATTGAGCAAGCCTGGCATTTTGTGATGTGGTTTAGTGGGTATGGTGTTACTTGGACAAAGGCTGATTGATGATCCTGAATGTTTGTGTCCAAGATCCAGAAAGGAAGATTGTGGCTGTATTTTGACATGCAATATGCTCTAGGATGACTCTGTTTGAACAGGGACTTGGGATCAGATGACCCCACTGCTGGTCCTTCCAACCTTATCCATTCTGTGATTTTGTGATTCTGTTGTTAGGTGTTACTCAAAAATATTTTTAAAGCTTTTCTAATGCCTTCATCTAGTGAATACTCAGAATGCCACTAATTGTAAAGAGACTCCTTTTGCATTGCTGCACAAGCAACATTTCCTTTAAAATAAATTAAGATGTTGCCTGAATTGGCTTTTCAGTTCAGGCACAGAGCTACCAACAGGCTGTGAAAACTGCAGTATGCATGCCATTCCCACTGCAGAGCAACTGATTTTGTTAAAATTCTACCTATATTGTTAGAGATAGAAATTTAATCTAGGAATTAGAGATAACTTTAGCCTGATCAATATTCACAATTATGCTCAGAAAGGTCCATTTCAGAAAAGCAGCATATTTAAAACCAAAAAGCTACTTATATCCATTTCTATTCAAAACATATGCAGCCTGTGTTGAACTGAGGCCAAAAAATGCTTTAAGAACCCCAAAGATGCTGCATAAAGCAGATATATACATACATCCCCAAATGAGTGCTTAAGTTCTACTTTTTCCCTACCCTCTGGCTTGTGAGAAAATTATTATATATTTCTTCTTTCTCAACACCAGCACTTGGAGATGTTATTTGGCTGAGCTTTCAATAGTTGGGTTTATTCCTGTGACTCAGTAGTTAAAAATATGTGCAACAGGGCCAGCCAGACCTTGAATATGTATATTTCCCTCTTTCCTTGAGAGAAGTAGATAGATTACAGTATTCTTCTTAGACATACCAAAGAAAAGTCTGCTTAGCAACTTATTGAATATGTTACCCCAAAATTTTATAACCCATTTATGATGCAACCTCACTCTGATGAAAAATGCTACATATTTTATATATAGAATAAACAACATTTTATATAGCTGGTGATTTTCCTCCCCATTAGCCAAAAGTCACAGGAAAGAGAGAACACATTGGGAATTTGGCTGAAAAATCTCAAATAAATAAGACCTTTGAAATTCTGCCATTAGGCTTCAGAAACCTTTCAACCATTAGATTAATGTTTATTCTTCTGGTAAGAAAATAAAGGAAAGATATTCTTGTTATGATGATTTCTTGCTGAAAACCTTGTCTGAAGTACCAGAGCCATTCAGGGAAAATGCACAGCACAGAAATTATAAATAGCTAGATTATAAAAGAAATCAGAGCATTCAAAGTCAACACAACTGTCTCCTGTAGATGACAGTAATTAAATTTCTTTTATCTGGTGGAAGAAGTACTGCCAGCTTCCTATAATGAACTCAACATCACCTCAAGGCTGTTAAATCTTAGCACTTTTGCAGTCATGCATCAAAGCTAAAATTAGAGATCTTATGTATTTTATGATAGAAATGAACACTGTGCATACATGATTGGACATCAGAAGAGACTTATTTCTAGGGCAGCTCAGCAAAAGAAAACATTTTTTAAAGAAAATTTATTTGATGCATTAGCAAACGTGAATTAAATCACAGCAAAATAAGTTGTACAAAAGCGTGTAATGAAGAAATGACTACAAGAAGTCAAGATTAAAAAAAAAAATAGTCTCAAAACAGACTTTAAGCTTTTATGAGTGGGATTAAAAATTTCACTTCCATACTTCCTTAAGCATTATGAACTGACTCAGTATGAGTCAGTATGAGTCTGGCTCTGGGTTTAGCAAGGACATGCCTTGTTTTGTAGAGCCAGGTGGGATGTTGGCTTAACAGACCTAAGCATGGATCAACTAACAAGCCCCTCATTTCAGTTTTACTCTTTCAATAGGTTTTTTTGTTTGTTTTAATGTGCCACTCTAGTACCTAAATTTGCAAGGATGTTTCTGTTGCATTTGTTTGAGTTGTTGAGACTGGACTGTAATGACTCAAGGATTCAACTAGGACCAACATTGGTCCTTCAGTGATCTGACAAAGCAAGAAAATTGGTCTCAAAAATAAAATGTTCCAGGCTGTGTGTTAATTAATATGAAAAATCTGCACTCATATTGGAGACAAGTCTTCTCATAATCTTTCATTTTCCTTTTAAGTATGCAGGATGTAGGTTTTGTTTTTTTTTTTTTCTTAATTTCCCTCTCATGCAAAGAGTTATTTTCTCTTCATTGATTTTAAAGACTTCTCATCTCATAAATTTAACAAGTTGCATTTTTGGGATGCATACATGCTCTGACACATAGAGACTTCTTCAACATCAGTGATGGTGCTATACCTGACCTACTGGCAAGTTTGCAGTCTTTAAGCATTTGTAACAACTGTCACTCCTTAGATTCAGCATAAAATTTAAAATTAAAAAAATCAGGCTGATCACATGTCTATCAAAGTAGTTACTTCACTGTAGTTATATTATTTTTCCTTCCTTTGTACATATCACTTTGTCATGTTGTACTCTCTCTTGGTTTTTTCTTTTTTTCTTTTACCTACAATTTACTGTTATAGCTACCAAAGGAAGTTCACAAAATTGGTATAATTACTATTTTCCTTTTGAGTTAGTTAACCCTAATGAGATATTAATTTTCTTCATTAACATGGTACACATTTCCTAGCAATAATTTGTGTTTCCCAAATAGAAATCCACCAAGTTTTCACTATAAATCATTCCAACAGTTCAGTGTGCCTTTTTCCACAGTGAGCAGGTCCTTTTTATTTCTTTGCAGAAACTGAGTGACTCATGTACACTTGAATGGATGCATTCACATCTACTCTAGTTAGGTTTTGCCACCTTGGCCTTTAGGGAAGGCTACTACTCCTTGTTTTATAATTATGTCATTCTGGCAAGAAACTTTCCATTGATGGATCTTAAGTGTCCAGAGGGGACCTAGGGTAGAAGAGTTTGTGTTTCAAACATTAATGGTTTCCCACAGTAATGTCTATGAGCAAAAGTTTTATGCTGTTTCTTTCTCCTAAGGGTACAAAACTATGCTCTCAGTCTTCTGCTTAACATATTCTATTAAACAGAACTATTTCAGCAGTTTGTTGAAAGTGGTCTGTAAGTAGCTAGGAAAGGATCTGTAGGTATTTATTTTACATGCCCTGTGATTCCAGTGCAACTTTACAAGAAGCATGAAAAATTATCTCAATGCTCCACCAACATCAGGCAAAGAGCTGTGCCTTCACAGGCCTTCTGACACAATCAAGTATAAACAGTCAGAGAATCACAGAATGTTTTGGGTTGGATGGGACATTTAAATGCCTCCCTTTCCCTTTTCAGTGACAGTCCTGCCTGACCATGTAGCCTGTCTTAGACAGGATCTCACAGGCTCCAAGGAGAAATAGGCATTGCTATTTCCACCCTGCAGTCTGTAGCCTCCTGCTCCGTGCTGAAGGGCAGGGTGACCACAGAGCCCCAGGCTCCAGGGCTATGGAGGTACATGGCTTTCCCTTCTCTGGTTCCTTTAATTTTAGTGGGATGTGTGGCTATTTCCCTTTTTATAAGTATCATATCATCCCTTTTATAAGATGAACATCAAGGCAGTAATCAAGACAGATTAGGAAGAAGAATATGAAAAACAAATTTCCTCTGGAATGAGGTGTTGCCAGGTGGTTCCTCTGGGCAGCATCCATACTGCTGAGCTTAAACCCCTCCAATAACCATCTGATTTACACACTGCTTGGGATGCACCTCACCTGAAAGGGAGAAGTTTTACCAGTTTGCACTTTTCATGATTTGACCACAACATTTTTTAAAAGTACTCAGCCTTCCCCCACACCCCCAAGATTAGGAGTATCTCCTGCTAGATATTGGCTACTTTGGCATAGATCAGGTGTAAAGTTATGTGACATTGCTCATTACTGCTGAGTTGCTCAGCACATTAGGAGGCAATCTCTATACAGATGCAGCAGATTTAACTGATGTTAATTAGATTCAGTGTTAATCTAATGGTAAAATTTTTGTCCTTGGAACCCATAAAACTTCTGAGTTTTCAGAGAAAGTTTCTCTTGTATGAAACACAGTGGGAATTACAGTTTTGAAGAAAAATTCATAGAGTTCTTGATATTTTTATCCCTCAGTCTAACATAGTGCCATACCATGGAAATTGTTTGCACTCTGTGAATGTGAATTGACTTCTTTTAAAAGGCAAAGGGAATAAGTCCATTTCCCATTAAAGGCAAGAAAAGAGATCATGGCTAACAAGCTACAGATCCCTAAAGATGAAGACTGAATTTTCACACCACAGCTAAAGAGAATGGTTAATTTCTTTGCAAGCCCCACACAGCTGTGGTGCCAGCCACGTTCTGTTACCTTCACCAGTGTGCATGTCATGAATGGCAGTGGACACATCAACACTGTGTTACTTCCTAAAAATATGGTGTTCATTGCTAAAGAAGCCTAAGCACACAAAATAATTTCCCAGCTCTATTTCTTTGTTTATTTCTACACAGAGGACTTAAGCATCTCTTTTCTATCTGTACAAACCTTTATTTTCTTGAACAATTAAACGATTTTTCAGCTTTATTATTAAGCTTGGACCTATTTTTACTTATAGGGAATTTTCTGTAGTTCTACAAAAAATGCAATATTATCTCATATTCAGGGAACTGGTACACAAAATAAATAAATACACCACACTGTCCAACAAGTAGAGGAGCTTATAAAAGACATATCTAAGAGACAACAGGCACCAGTGAAAGCTCTTGTCTGAGAAAGGATTTGTCAATATGGTTCACTAGTCTACCTAAGGGTTTTTTTTCTTTTTACAGAAAGTGTTAAAGATTTTCAACTAAAAATGTCCAGGTTTTGTTTCCTGGCCAGTTGTCCAGGAATTAATTCTATTTCAGAAACTGGATGGTTGAAAGATGACATGAATTCCATGTCACTTTACCACTTTTCTTTTTTCTTTCTGTTTACAAGGACAATGGATCAGCATACTTTCCCTAACAAATCAATATTAGACTAAAATAAATATTTCCTAATATCAATTTATTAGCAAAATCTTAGCTAATAACTATTAGACCAAAATTCATGTTCTGAGATATCAGGTTTTCACATTTTTTAGAATGAACAATAACAAAGCATTCTACAAATACATTACACTGAGCTCACATGTTTTTCAATATTTCAATAGCCATCCCTGGACAAATAAATGATCTCGTTAGAAAAAATGCAAAAAACCATACAGATTGATGGACTAAATTAAATGAGAAAAGATAACTTTTAAATGGAGAGTTTATCAACTGAATTCACAAATAAATAGCCAGTGAAGAAGAGACTCTATTTACATTTGTAGGTGAATTTTCATTGTGAATGAAGGACATGGCTTGTATTGAGTACAGGTAAGTCCCATTACACCATGTGCATATTTTGCTGAGTTTCTGTGCTTTGTTCATCGTCTGGCACAGGTGAAGTAACAAGCACTTATCTACCTGCATGCTTGAGTAGATCAGTCTCCATAATTGTGTTTGTATCTTGCACAGGGTCACTGATGGATGAATTTATATTTGAGCATCCACTAAACAGCTGCTTAGAGTAGATAGGAAAAATCTTTGTTATTTTATTAATGTACAGATTATCTCATAAATTCTGTAATTTTCTATTTTCCTGCTGTAACATACTACATATATATTTTCCCAGAAAACTCTGGGAATCATGTGTCCAGCCAGTTTATGCTGCAAAGTCTGATTAAACTGAAAATTAGAGGTTTCAGTGAGTTAAACACATTCTGAATTAAAGCACTTCTGAACTCAGGCTTTCATTTATAAAACCAAACTTGACAAACTTTGTAAGTACAAATGACTGTGTGGGGTACTCTGTTACCTTGCAGGGAAAACTCTGTCATTATTATAATGACAGCTAAAAGTATAAAGAAAATGAGTGTTGCATTAGCTTTACAGAGTTGTGTTCAGTGAATTCAATAAATATTCAAAAAATCTTTTAATATACATTTTTCAAAAGAGCATTCTTAGAAGTGTAATACCTCATGACAATAGTTTAAAAAATGCCAAGCTTTCACTGTATCAGTGATTCAAGACAGGCTAACACATTGCTTTCATTTATTATTTACTGTCTTTTTTTTCTTATTTATGACATTTACAAGAGTTTTGGAATGTTTTACAAATGTTTTATTTGGTTTTGGGAGTTCTCATTAAGGCAGGTCCTGACTTCAAACAGTTTTCCTGTTTAATCAAAACCAAGCTAGTGCTGTCAGGTACTATTCATTCTCATAAGAAATGGGTTCCAGTCATTGATCATTCCTCTAGTTTCATACATTAAATCATCTCTTTCAAGAGTCATTAGTACAAATAATCTTTCCAAAGGCTTCTAAGGATTTCCTTCAAACTATGTTTGTATTTGTTCTTTCCCTTTTACAGCTGATGTACCCTCACACACACTTGTTACTTATTTCACTAAGTCACAAGAATTATAATACACATCACAGACATGTAAAAATATTAGTGGCTTTGTCATACTGATTAAGTCATAGCCCTGGAGTTCACTATACAACCAAGTGACAAAACGAAATGTATCTGGAACATGGCTTGGACAATCCAGAATATACAATACCAAACCAGTAAGTATCTGTGGTGGTGCAAAATTTATAATTTCAATTGCCTCACACAAAATTAAAGAGAATTCCTGACATTAAAACTAGCTTTCAAGTGAAATCCTGACATGGTGGCTTAACCTTTCACAACCCTATGGTTGTATTTCATGTCATAAATTCAAAAGGATATCTCTATTTTCTGCATCGTTAAAATATATGCATCTCTGGTTCCAACAGCTTTAAAGAATCCAAACTTAGGTCCTAATGTGATATTTAGCAATAACAAAAGAAAAAAAAAGAATTTTAGTGATGTTTAATCTCTACCAAATTCTAGTAAATTTTTTGAATAGAAAAATAAGGATTATATTCAGAAAGCTTAATGCTCTTTATTGTCTATTAAAAATATTTAAAAGGATAAGTATACACAATCATTTAAAATTAATCATCTTAAATTTGACATTAATAGAAAAGTCATAAACAGTAAAAATATCTAACAGAAAATAAAAATGACCTATGAGTTTTTGTGAAATAAACTCAGAAACTTAAAAATAGTGTAATATTTATTATAATTTTTTTAATTCTCATTTGCTGTTAAGCTTGTGCTTAGAGGAAGCATAACAAATCAGAATACTCTTAATGACATCCAGAAAACAATGGCATCACATACATAAAGATACAAACTTAAATTCATAGAAATTTTTGGCAATTAGATTAAAATGTTATATAGTTAAATGAAAAGAGAACAGCAAAATTTTGTATGAATGTATAACTCTCACAATGCTCAGTCTGTTTGGTCTCAAACTTTACCTTTGCTGCCCTAGCAGTGAATTTACATTACTTGCATTCAAAAATGTGATAGTCTCAGAAAGATATATGACACAGACTTATCATTTTATCACAGGACAAAATGCTGGGCTATCTTTCCTTTTTATTAAGTAATGGTTCTTTCCAGGTAAGCACAGGAACTAGAAATAGTTATTGATTTTGCTTCTGTTTTCTCATAGGAAATTAAAGGCTTTATCTAAAGTACATAAATCTCAGGTGGATAAGATAATTAATGTCTCCTGAGCACTTTAGAAATGTATGAATACTAAGGTAAAGAGGTCAAATCTGTTTGAAAGGCTAGCCAGATTTATATGTTTTAACATCCTGCTGGCAGCTATAGGAACCTGGCATATCACAGCTACATATGAGTACTCTTTGCACTATAAAAGTCAAATAAGGTGCATCTGTCCCAGAAAAGAAAAGGTTGCAATTTGTACTTATATCAATAAAATTAATGAGTACCTTCAAGCATTCAGTCACAAAGTCATCAGATGTCATAAAACAGAGATGATATTAATATAGAGGAATACTTTCAGCAGTAATGTAGCTTACAATTCAGCAATCACAAATTGGTTTGGGTTGCAGAACCACTCTTTCACTCCCTGATAGGGAGTGAAACATGATAAGATTAGTTTAGATATCTCTAACCAAATCTGAAAAGAGTAACAACTTACTTAGACCTTAAATCTGTGGGGATGGTGAAACTGCACTTTTACCTGGAAATGATTTTCAGTTGCCACACTCAATCAAAAGTTTTATTTACCCCAGTTGCCCCTTCTGTAAATGAGGCCCATTCCTATTTTCATCTTTCCATGTTGATTAGAGATAACTGATCTAACTGATCCTCGTTCACTTCATTTTATCACCTTATCAACTGTAGACAGTTCTGTCTCCATTCACTCATTTTTGAAACAGACCAAACAGTCCTGTTCTATAGGTTGTAGTTTGTGAGGTTTCAGTAATTGTTATTGTTCTCATCTAACCCTTCTGCAGTTTGACAATGTCTGATTTAAAATGTGGCTTTCATGCTGAATGCAGGAAGAAATAAGTTAGAGTGCCAAAGCAAGTTTCTACATGAGACACTGCAGCTAAAGCATTCACTGAGGTAAAATACCATTTCAGCTTACAGGCCATGCACAGACAAGGTGATTATTATATAATATTTTCTTGTTATGAATTTATCCTGTTTTTGAAGACTGCTAATGTCCAGAACAGCTTACTTTACAGGGGAAGCCAAGAATTGCTTTTTTTTTTTTTTTAGAATGAGCACATTTTTTTTTTATATTTATAAACCATTCATCATCTGGAATTAAAATATTCTTAATACCTTCAACCTTAGCACTATAATAGAACTTATTCAGCTGAAGGTATATAATTGTATAGAACTGGAGTTTCTAAGTTAAATTTTGCATATGAAAATCTGATTATGCACAATATCTATATTCTCTTCCATCTAAACAGAATGGTAACATTTTTCGCTCTTTGTAAGGAAATAAATTTTAAAATATCTCATTCGAAGGAATCTTTCAGATAAATGTTTTAGCACAAGGCTTAGTTAGATATCCAGCATTGCAGATGGTAGATTCTGAGCACAAAAAAAATTCAGTATAGAACTAGACCTGTTAAAATATTAGTGATTACATGTCTATATTTTCTTTTATTCTTCATCTACACCCTACATTTCTTACATTGTAATATGTGCTTGTTTTATATCTTCTGTGGGGAAAAAGCCCTATTAACATATGTAGCAAGCATATTCAACATGAGAGAAATGAAATACTTTTTTCTTAATATTTACTTTAATAATAACATGATTATGCTTTTCCTTTTTTTAAAAATTTTTATTTACTTTAGCAACTCACATCTGAACTCTAAATGGAGATCAGTTATTTGCATGTGCAACAGCCCAATGGTGCACTGATATTCAGACATCTGCCTATTACAAATGTTATCCTTAAAATTCTGAAATATTCTTAATAAAACTCTTGGACAGAAAGAACTGAATTCTTATGAACAACATCTTGACATATTATTGTCAGATGATCAATTTAAACATCAAGTAACCTTTCAATCTACACAGTGTATGTATTATCGCAAAAGTGTCAGTTTGTTTACTGGGCCAGACCTCCTAAGTGTTGTCTCTTTTCTCATCAAAGGTCAGTTTGAAATTTCTTTCATTTTCTGCCAAAAAAAATCTATGAACATTTCATGAAGTTGTGATCTTATTTCTATCCTTTCTTCTCAGATCAACAGAAAATGGTGTCTGTAATGCCACCTGAGACACATCAATCTATACTCATGGCAGATATATCATCTGTGAAACTAGTTCAAGAAAACTGTCAGGTCTCATAGGGAAAATTAAGCTTTCTATTAGAGGAATGAATCATATATGACAAATACTGAATGATAGGTTGGAAGAAGTTATTGTTCATGAACTGCATTTCAGCTTCAAGTGCCTTCTTCACAATTATAGTAGTCAGATCTTATCACTCCTTTAATTTATATATATATATATATATATTTGCTCATAAAAATCTGTTGCTCCATTCTACAGCTTTAGGACATACCATAAAATAATTATTCAAGATATTATTATTATTCAGATAACTGGAGAATAAATTATAATGCCTAAGCCTTCATTTAGCAGAAACAAAGAAGTCTGATAATTGACCATTTTTCTGAGTAGGTTATACTGTTTTTCTTCTGTCATACTTGTGAGAAAATGCTTCTTATGGCAGAGGTGTCTAACCTTTCCCAGACTGAGATCCAGGAAATGAAAATGGGCAATATCAGACAGACAGAGGTTCTAAAATAGATCCACTGAATTTAATACTCATATACTGTTGCATGGATTACTAAAGAATTGAGAACTTTGTGTGTGAACCCCAAGACTGCCTAAAGACCTCTCCTGACATACCTGGAAAAGGCATTTTTGTAGTTTCAAAGATGGTTTTACACCTGATACCCACGTGACTCATGTGGTGCATTCATTTAAACTCTGACTCTGCACAGAATGCTGCTGCAAATAGCTGACTCTGAATCTGCTGTAAAAACATGATGCTAATTATATCTTGATTTTGAGAAATGGTGACTTTACTGACAGAGACTTTGTTTCTTCTGTTCTTTTACAGCTGAAGGGAAGCATTGCCAATCCTGTTGTACAGGAGATGTACTATTGAAAATGAGGTAAATCAGCCCCTGTGCTCTTAAGATGTTGTATTCTAGTCTAGTTAAAAAAAAACCAAAACAACAAAAAAAAACCCATCAAAACACCCAGATTGAGAGTGTGAGAAGAAAAAAGAACTTGGAGCTAAATGACAGTGTGGTGAAAGAGCTAATGATGACTCGCTGCAAGGTACCCAGTGTAGCTGGAGGAGAAGTGCCTGGAGTGACAGTCACTTCAGAACTGATTGGTCAAAGTGTTAAAATTAATTAGTGCACAAAGACTCCTTTTGCCAAAGAATAAGACTAGAAGAGTAACCTCTGAAGTGCTAGGTCTGAATTTCTACAGCATTCTTACTGCAAGTATTTCTTGTTGGCTCAGAGTCAGACTTAGCTGATCACTTTCAAACAGATAAATCCTGCTCCAATATACAGACATAGCAATAACATGGTGCAGCTATCTCTGAGAATCAAAGACATGGTAAATTACATTTGACAATCTCATTACCTGTCTGCAGGACATGCATTTACATTCCAAATATCTGAAATGTTGTAAACAGCTAGAGCTCTCTTTTAATAATTATGCTGTCAAAGAAGCATTTGTTCCATTACAGAAGTGGAGATTTACTGCAAAAATCTACTAATACATTTGTTCTGGCATAGTAAATTAAGGATGTGAAAAACATATAAATATTTAAGAATAACAGCATTATGAACAGATATCTTAGTAAATATATATATAATGTATAGATATGTACATAGTATACATGTAGTAAGAGAGCAAGATGATTATAAGATATCCTAAAAAGTATGTTAAAACCAGCTTTATTTAAAACATATTCCAAGCAAGAATGATGATTGTTTGCACAATTTTAATATTGTCCTTCTGTATTTGCTCAAAATCACAATCTTAATCTATGTGTTTGCATAGTAATTTCTTGCTACTGTATCTTACCTCACTGAGTTGGTAGGTAAAAATTAATAATTTTCTTCATCTTTCCAACTGATGCACATCCTTCAGCTTCATTTAGTAATAGGACCAGATGACTACCCAGCCACTTGGCAATTCCCTCCTCAGTAGGACAGGGGGCAGATAATAATAAGAAAAACATCATGGGTTGACAAAGACTGGGAGATAAATTACTAGTGAGCAGTATGGGCAAAAGAAGCTTGACTTGGAGAAAATTATCTTAATTTACTTGCAAGAAAAAAATGGATAGACAGAAACAAAGACATTAAAGAAATTCTTTCTGTTCTTTCTGTTCTTTCTGTTCTGAAAAAAAAAAGTTTTCTCCCTCACCTCTGGCTCTTATATGTCCCCATGGCAAGCAGCACAGAGGAATGGGGAACAGGGGCTGTGGGCAGACCACCAGAGCTCCTCTTTGCTGCTCCTTCCTCCTCACATTCTGCTCTGGTATAGGTTCTTCACACTGGCTGTAGCCCATGAAATGCTGTGGCCTGGGTCCTCTTCACAGGCTGCAGGGGAATCTCTGCATCCCCACCTGAGGCACCTCCTCCCCTCCCTCTACTCTCACACTTTTTAACCTCACTCCTGTCTGCCAGGAAGTGTTTTGCCATGTCTTATATATGCTCTGCCACAGGTTTGAGGGGGCCTTACCTTACCCGGGAGCTCAGCTGTGCTCTGTTGCAGAGTCCATTGGAGAAGGTTGCATATACCTCCATGTGGACAATACAAACCTCTGCAGATTTGTTTGGCCCAGTGGCAAGAATTTCTACCAGGTGAGACCACGTTGTGAGTGCAGAGTGTGTTGGATCTCTGTGTTACATGGAGATCTCACTGGAGAGTGAGGAAATGCACTTTCTCCACTGGATTTGCAAAGCTCCCTGGTAGCAGAGAGAGAGCAGCAACATCTCTAAACAGCACCTCTTGAGGTCCAGTCAGGCTTTTGAGACTAATCTGACTAGGCTTGTTTTGTCCATCACTTCTCTCATTATGCATCTTTTACCTCCTGATTTTGGAAGTGAAGTGAAACATTAAAAACCTCAGCTGGTTAATACAAAACACTGGCAGCTATCCTGCATCTGGCTCTTCTCAAACACTGTGGATGGCAACCATGCCAGCTATTCAGTTCAACTTGACCTGCAAAATACATACATATATATAAAAGATAATTTGATGGATACATGTACAGCTAGAAATTGTCCCTAGCAGAAGCAAATTCTTCCACAACTGCCAAATAGAGTTAAGTGAGTCTGGAGAAATTATACAGGAAATAGAATAGCTATAAAAATCCTTAAGATTATTAAGAGCAGATAAAAAATGGTCTGGACTGCTTTTAGAGGCTTAAAAAAAATCTTTGAAAGTATAGGATGATTTTTAGTATCCATAATAATGAAAAATGCACCCAAGACTTAGGTTCAGTTATCAGCTTTGTAGATGTAATTAGATTCAGAAAAGGTTATGGTTTTGCAATGTCCAGAAATGTATAAACACAGAAAGGTTATATTGCTACCTGAGCAGGGTAGAATGTTTAATTAAAAATTCTCTTTTACTGCTAATATGAAATTATTTTTGTTAAAATTTCTTCCAAGGGAAGCCACAAAACTGTTTTTGCAAAAGAAACTTTAACAAATAAATTAGGAGCTTTTTAACCAGCAGCACCTTTTGCAGGGCACTTCAGCCAACAGTGGCATGGGAGTCTCAAATTTACAGTGGCCTAAAAAGAGATCTAGTAAGGTTTTGTTATGTGCAAGTGATATAATTCAGTCCCAGAGAGTCACTTTTATAACAGGTCAAGCGGTCCCATTCCCTCTCTTCTACACAATAGTTCAGTGGCTAAAGCAGTCACTGGTAGGTAAAGAACTGCTTTTGTTTCCAAGGGGAAATTAAACTTTTATTTCCAAGGAGAAATTAAGCTCCAGCCTCTTGGCTCAAGGCACACATTGCAAACAGACCCCTCGGGGTGAAAGAGCCACACATATTCCTGAGGCAGCAATTCACCACTGGCCAAGGAATGTGCATGGGAAGCAGGATGAGCTCCACTCCTGACTCAGTAAACATTTCTCTCTAATGTAGTCTGTGTGATTAGATGTAATGCTGTTAGGCAGATAGTTGAGACAGACAGAAGACTGGCCTTCTCAAGAAAGCACACAAAACACCTCATTTACTTCTTTTGGCCTCTTTCTGACCAAAACATTCTTCAGGCTTTGATGTGAAATATTGAATGGGTTGGACAAGCCTATGACAGTGACAGAGGTAGGAATTTTGATGTGAACCTTAATGTTTCAGAGCTTTTTATGTGTATATGGTTGCTGGGAATTAAGGTGAGCTCTCTGAGGCTCTGATAGCAGAATTTGCACCAAGGTCGAGTTCCAACCTCTTGCAATGGACTCACAAGACTTGAGAGTAGATATAATTTTAAGATGGTTAAAATGAAGTGTTTGTAAGGTACCTTGATAATAAAAAGGGTTTTAAAATGACTGACATGGGAAATACTGGAAATTAAGCCTCAGTACCACAGATTATTCTCTTCTGATTCTTCAAAGGATGGAAATCCATTGCTATTAACAAAAAGTAGAACATCCATAAAAAGACTGTAAACTCACTCATTTTCTACTCACTTGTATCATTTTTCAGCAGTCTGAGTAAAAGCAGGGAAACTTGAAGAAGGAGCTCAGTTTGCTTTAACTCACTACTCACATTGTAAATCTTCTGTATCTTCCATCTGAAACCCAGCATACCTGATTTATCTGTTTAAATGGTCCATATTAATCCATCCAGTAGGTGCTGTTGGTTTAGCCCTCTTAAAACTGAGTTGATGTGATTTGGAGAATAATCTCCATATTTTAATTAATGATTGAATTAATGATTGAATCAATAATTCAATTTAACTTTCAAAAGTTTTGGAGAAGTTCCACAAAAATAGAAGAAAAACAAAATTGTCACAGTATTCAAAAGGGAAGGAAAATAGGACCAATGCTAATTGTAAACTGTGTTGACATGACATTGAGTCATGAGCTGAGCTTGATTAATTAGAATTCAAAGTAGGATAATGAAATAAACACTGATTAACAGGAGAATAAGGAAATATAAGTGTTATACTGAAAAAAAAAACCCTTCCAATTATTTACAAGTTGGCTGAAAACAAATAATAGGATTGCTGAATGTGTCACTCTTCTGGAAAGCAGGTAGCAACACCAACCTTGAGATGCACTTCATATGGAGAATGGGCTCAGTAGAATGGACTCTTGGCTAGTTTACCCTTTATTATTTTTTTGTCAGTGGACTGGAAGAATGGATTTGAGCTACTTAATAAGCTTGAGGCAAACCCCCTTTTGGATACAAAGGAAGTAACAGTCTGAGGAAATGTCAAATGAGTGTATTTCATATTGAGATTGGAGTGATTTCTGCTATAATGCTGTGGAACCTACAGTGCAGGAAGGATGTTGAAATTGGAGCAGGCTCAGAGAAGAACCTTGAGAAGGATGAAGGGATGGAAAAACATGGCTCTCACTGAAATATACAGCTCAAGCAGTTTGTCCAATAAAAGACAAGTCTGTGGGGGTGACCCCAGCATAATCAATAAATAATTTCCTGTGAATAAAAATCTATTAGCAGAGAACTAGCCAAGAGGGAAAGTAATTGCCTGTAGTAAGCATCCAGGTAATGGATTCTCCATCTCTGGAGAATATTCATAAATCTATACTAGATATTTTATTAAACAATATGCTTAAGATAAAACAGGAATTAATTCAAGAGTTTCTGTAGCCTGTGTTTTGTTGGAGAACAGATTAGATGATCAGGGCCTGCAACACAATCCAATAATGTGCATTTTTCTGTTGACTAAATGAAGTCATAAAATCAGTGAAATTCTATTCAGGTGCTAAGCCTGTCTCAAATAAACACAAATATTTTTTCTTATTGTTGTGGGAAAAAATTGTGCAAGAGTATTGCTAATGAAAAAGAAAATTTTACATTTCTTTTGTTCTTGTCATCTGCTACAGAATCTATTGGTGAATGATTAGCAAGATTGATTTTACTGGAAGCACTAACAGCAGTAAGAAAAGCACAGATCAGAATCACAGCAAAGTTTTAGTCTGTATTAGGAAATCACAGGGTCGTGGCTGATTATGAGCCACGCAACATTTTTATTTTTGTTTTTAACAGTCATTATCAGTTTCAGGGAATTAGAATACAAATTAATTGTATTTTAGTAAGTATCTCTTACAAAGGTGTATAGAATCATACATTCATAAATCATAGACTGGCTTGAATTGAAAATAAAGAAATGTTGTTTACAGAAGATATAGAGAAAATCTCAGAAGCAAAGGAAATAGATCTGGAAGGCATCTGCAGGGAATAATTTAATTTTTAACTTTTTACAAAAAAAGTAAGATTAAAGAGTTATTTTTTTTAATTTTTAATTTTTTAATGTTGTAAAATCACATCCTTTATTAACATCAGAAGGGTTTACCATCATCATTGTGTCATGTGGAGGGGCTGATACTTTTAGTTGTTAGCTCTTTTCCCCATTTTGCTTTCTAGAACCTCTTCCTTTTATCATTGAAATGCATTGCTTTGTACACATGGCTGTGAAGAGTTTGTGTTGCCATTCTGACTGTGGTCTGGGTTTCAACCTTTTCTTTCTAAATAGAGAGAATTCTTACAGAATTAGGGAAGTCTTCTCTTTGGTCAGATACTCGTTTTCACGGAGCAATTAACTGATGGGAATGAAGCTGTGCCTCTGTGCAAAGATCCAATCTGTGCAGATTTGATCATGGATACATTTTGTGTACCTTAATTGCAGATATATATTGTTTAAGTTAAAATTTCATCAGTAGTGTGAGCATGAGGATTACAGTTTCTGTGGCTTTTTTTCTCCTTACTGTAGCTATTGGACGTATGTTTTTGTGCTTTCCTTCATCAGTAATAAATGGTATCTAAGGGTTCATTTGAAGAAGTGGATGTCTCTTTAGCATTGTATGCAGGACATAAACATAAGAAATGAGCCTTGATTCTGGATCTCATAACAAATCAATATTCTTGAACAAAAGGTATTAATTTATTTTTTGAATCGCAGGATATTTTTAAGATACACTACTTTTAGATTTCTATGATAAATGGTGCAGTATAAAAGTGATTCCTTTTTTTTTTTTTAATGTGTATTATTTAATTTTTTTTTTTTTCTCTGTTGTGGTTGATGCAAATTTTGTTATGTGGCGGGTGAATTTGACATCATAGTTTTTCTCCTTAGGAAATATAATGTGTTTCAGTCAATAATGCATATATTATACCTACTTTATAGTTAAAAAGTAGTTAAGGAAACATTTTCAGATCTTCTCTTCCACATTTATTTGTTATGAGAAATGTGATACTTACATGTGCTGGCTTGTGCTGAAATAAATCCTCACTTTATGGACAGTCTGGCAAAGCATAGAGGACCAGGTAGAAAAGTGCTGAAGTCCATTTTATACCTCGGTCTTTCAGCCTTGGAAACTGGGAGATGCACTTTATTGGCAGCAATACTAAGAGAGGGCAGTCACTGTAAAATGCATTTAAATGCAGAAAAGGGGTTGTAATGCACTACCAGGCTGGAGTCCCAGAGGCTCAGAATTCTGATCAGTAACTAAACTTCTCCTCAGTGTCATCCTACATTTCAGAAGCCTAACATATACCAAAGGACTCCTGGAAAGGTTATTGTACAGAGAGAGAAAAACTCAGACAATATAATACTATTTACCAAGGTAAAATATCTCTTTTGAGTAAGATTATTTTTACAGAAAAATTGGCTGAGAGACCGAGGAATTTCTTTCTTCCTATGGTCAGAGACTTCAGAATTAACTCAGAGAAATATTCTCAAAAATATTAAATAATAATGATAGGAGACTTCTCAAAAGGTTTTGTCCAAAATTTGGAATTACTTTTGCATTAGAGTGCTTCTTCCTGTATGGAAATCCAAAGAAAGACACAATTCAAGGAGGAAGGAATGATGGAGGGAAAAGAGGAAGAAAATAGGAGACATTTATGCAGTTTAAATTTCATACTGTGGGTGCAGAGAGTAGCAGGAGGAGCTGAGGACTGGTACTGGTGCTCTTCCATGGGCTGCACCCTCCTGGAAAAAGACAATTGTCTCGAGGTTCTCCCTTGTGTCAGCTGGCTCAGATCTGAATGGCAGTCAGCCTTTGAGGAGAGACATTGCTCCATCAAAGGGAAGATGTTGAAAAATGCTGGAGCGAGGAGGATTCTTTTGGAAGACTGTATTTTTTTCCTACTGGGAAACTCTTTGATAGTTTTACATGAAGTAATGATTTTTGAGATCTGGTTAATCACTCTGGTTTCCATAAAGTACTGAAAGCATGTTCTAATGATATGTTGTAGTATTCATTTTTAAAAATTAAATGTAATCTGTTAGCAAGTCACACTGCTTAACTTAAATCAGACTGTAAACATTTACAGTGGCTTTTTTTTACCCCAATCACAATGAATAATAATAATAATAAATCAAACTGAATTAGTTAGACTAGATACGTTCCCATAAAATGGTTGTCACAATTAAAATACACAATTAGCTTTCCTCATTTTTCTGTAGCACTGCTTGAAAGCATGTCAAATAATTGAATATTTTCAGTTCAAAATCCTTAACTCTGTGACACTTTTCCATAGCTTTTTCTTCTGTTTGCAATAATAATATGAAATTTTAACAACTGGAGTGTAACAGAACATGACTTACAACTAAACTGGAGTGAGGAATTAATAGACAATCTGCTTTTTCATTGAAGACTTCATATATTGTAGTTCCCAGTTTGTGGATAGGCATACATCAAGTCCAATGTAAACCACTGAATATATTGTACAACTGTAGTTGGAATTTTATTTTTTTTTTAATGGGATACATTTACACAGTCCACCTGTACAACTGGCTTAGAGAAACAGAATTCAATCCAGTTAACCAACTTAAAAAACAAACTTTTCTCAGAAGTCTTTCAAATTAGATATATATAAATATATGAGTAGGACACATTGTATTAAGAATATATTGAGGTTATGCAAGAGGAAAAAGGAAAAAGTAGAACACACAAGTGTGAAGAAAATGGATTATTATGCATTATTTTGTACATTGAGTCTGACCTCTTTTAGACATTGGCTACAGAAACAAAGAAATACAGAATTAGGAAGCAGGAGAAAAAACTGAAAAATAGGAAAATAGAATGACTACAATGTAAACGTTTATCTTCACAGCATCTGTGAAAATCTTTGTTGTATTTTATTGCACATTTATACATTGCAGTGACATTTGATGTGCTCAAAACATTCATTTCATGGTGATATCCAGTCTGGGTACAGTAAATATCCTACCACATAAAGAAAAGCGTGACAAAGCATTTAAAGGCAGAGCTGTTACGTAGGAACAGCTGCTCTGCCTTCTGGTGATGAAATGTATAAAGCAGTTCTGCTGCTTTCCTCTGTTTCTATTCTGCCAACATTAGTCTTTCCACCTGTGGTACAGGACTCAAAAAAGAACAAAAACTTGGTGCAATTTCCCAGTAATGCATGTTGACAACTCCATTAAATTACATGTGTACCTGGATGCACTGGAACATGGCAGTAACTGACACTTTTTCCTGAAAAAAGGGGAGGGAAAAGTGAACTGAAAATTATATACTAGAAAAATGGAATTATCTACTCATAATTTTTAGTTTACTGTGGTTGAACAGTATAGTAATACTTAAAATATAAAATATAATTCATTTGTTTATTCTTCCAGACATTAGTTAACAAATTTTCTACCCATTTCAGTAGGCCACAGATCCCAAATAGCTTTGAAATTTTGGGCCTTAATGTTTCTTAATTACCTGTCAGGGCTGCAAATGAGATACCAAAAGCAACAATTCTCACTATAATGCTCCAAAATCTGCCTTCAACAAACCTAACAGCAAGATGTAACTCTCTGATGATAGTATTTGATATAGAACTTAGTCAAATATATTAAAATACACCTTCATTTTTTATACCTCATTCTTTCCATGTATGCCAAGACAGTTAGAAAGACTTAAGCAACAGAAGCAGAATATTTAATACCAAAGCTGCATGCACAACTGAAGAAGTATTTTGGCTCTTACTTTCTGGTGCATAACTGGGCTCTTTTTGACTCCTCCCAAGAAAATGTGTTGGTGCTGCTGAGACACTTTTATGTTCCATTTAACCTGTAAAATTTTATAACCCTAATAAAAATAATAACATCAACATTTTATGTTTGCAATTGGATATGTTTAATAATAATCTTTAACAAAGCATGTCAGTCTTTGTTGGAGTCAAGGCAGGAAAACAAAGCCACAAGTCTTACAACTTTCTTTATTGCAAATATATTTTTGTTACATGTATATTTTTGATTTGTGCAGAGCAACAAAACAAAACAAAATAAAAAAAGAGCAGCTTTTAAATACATTGACTTTTCGCTCTTGATGAGCTGGAAATAGGTTTTCTTTTGAAATTGTTTCCTCTGTGTTGTCTTGCAAAGTGCAGTACTTGCTTCCAAGGTCAAAAAGCTCTGCTGAATTTAGCAAATGCTATCCACTGTGGATGTTCCTGGTGTAAGTGGCACACTTATTTATGCCTCCATAAGTGTAAAATGATAATAATTTGTTTTCTAATGGATGTTCAAAGTAACAGAGAGAAATTAAAAAGCACCACTCATGTACTATACAAAGTGGTCATTTTGGTCACTGAGGGAAAGGCTTTCATTTAGCAAGTCAGAGCAAAATGCAGGGATCAGCAGAAGGCAGAATAGATTTGTTGAAGTGTCAAGGAATCCTGTTGACACCAAAAAGAATCCTGAATTATTGCTTCTATGCTTTCACAGTTTGTAAAATCAATGTATTTTCCAACAACTGTCATCTTACTGCACTTAGACTATGAAGTGAATCTATATGAAACATATGAAACAATGATCTATCACAGGAATGTGGTGTTTTCTGTATATACAGATTTAAACAAGATGTTGCAGTATAGGGATTTTTATTTTTTTAGCTGAAATAAGATCTGTGCTGCAAGCCTGTTAAAAAACCCACAACAACTAAGTAGAAAAATTATGCTTCTATAAAAGCATAAACAGTACGAACACTTAGACCTATTTTCCTGTTCAGGTAAATTTTATTCTGCAAAAAGGCAATTTCTGTATATATTTGCTTTGATTTTGACTTTCCAGCATATTTCAGCTTGCTGCAAACAGAGGCAAGTTGGGAAGCAGCCTGGGTTTTGGTCTATCAGGTATTCCCAGCACCAATAGTCCCCTGTTTCTGAGAACTGTGAGTGACTCCAAGATAAGAAAGACTCAGTCCATTGGGGGCATTAAATAAGAAAACAATGTCTTGTATTTCTTTTAAACTCTGTTTAAAAGCTGTTTGTTGACACTCTGCTGCAGTGCTTCATCTGGACATATGGGAAGAATATTCCCAAATATAGCTTGGTTATAATTGCTCCACCTCACTGCTGCCCTACTTCAGTGTGCCTTACATTTCCCTTCCTCTTTCATAGCACAGCTCCAGAACATCAGAAAAAAACAAGAGAAATAAAAAATAAAAAGTTTAATTGATTCTGGAGTTCTTTAAAAGACTGTGCCTAGAGTAAGGTAAACCTTACCTGACAATGATGATGTCTGTAAAAGGGGTTTCAGTGACAAACCTGCAAAGACATCTAAGAAGCAGCAATTTTTATTGCTTGCTTATACAGTAGGAGGGTTTTTTTTTTCTTTTTTTTTCTTTATTAATGATTAGTTACTATTAGAAACTGAGTAGCCTAACTAATAAGTAATAGTGTCCCATGAGTCAGATAGCAATTATCAAGTTATTGGAGTTGCATTAAGAAAAAAAATTACAGTGGCCTTGGCTGATAGAATTATTTTTTTTCTAGAGATTGCAAATGTACTCAGCAATCAACACCATAAATCAGCCTTCTTCTAATACCAAATTACCTTTTTAACTAAAGAAAATGCAAGTATATGTGTACCATTCAAGTACCTATGAAGATCCCTTTGTCCACCTGCTGCCTCTCAGATTTCTTAATGGAAACAGAGATGGACATGAGGGTAACAGATATCTGTAATTCTTTCTTGTCAAGTCCTCATCATATATTTTACAAAATAATAAAAGCATATGTATACCCCTGAGTGGTTTTTTTTTGATATTAAATCCATGCAAGCCAGAGAAGGTAAAGAAGTTCTATTGGATATCTGCATTAGCATTAAATTGAATTGAAATGCTTCAGTGATGTTTGCTCAGGATTTTGTTAATTCATGAAAATTTGATTAGTTAGAGTTTAATATTTTCAGTGCAAATTTGATTAAATATCACACCTTTTCCACTAAATAACAAACATTATGGAGGGAAACACTGAAATTCCCAGGGCAGGGGTTGTATATATTTAAATTAACCTTCTTAAAGCATAAAGATAATTCAAGTGGGTCCCAGATTGGCCATTTGACTGTTTCCTGTGGCAGTCTTCATGAAATGAAAAAGCAAATATTTTCCAGGAAAGAATCAATGTATTGTATAAAAAACAATCTAGTCCCTGAACACAGTCAGAATGTACTTTCTTGTTCTCTGTGTTCACTGTGATTGCTACAATAGATTTTACTCTGGGTAAGACCCTGCAGCTGCACTACATCCTGTCAAACATTTTTGAAGATGGTTAATTCTTGATTTACAGCTCAAGCCTGTATCATCTTTTTCTGTAGTCTACTTGATAGAAAGTTTAGCATGCTTCTTCAATATTCTAAAGTACCTTCAAGTACTTTAGAAATTGAATCTGTGTCCAGTATGATACCTTAAAGCAGATGACAATAGCAACAACTGAGAATAACTAGAACGATGCATAGAATGTCAAAATAATGTTTATTTGTTGTTACAGGATGAACTGACTAAGATCAATATTAGAGAGGTTTTGCACTCAAGAGAGTTATTAGGGCTTGTTTGCAAAAAAAAGTGAAAGCAAAAAGTTTCTGCAATGTCTTTTGTAAAGTCTCTAGTAATACCACCTATGGTTAAGCTTATCAAGTTCACTTTTGCTTGCCATGGGGTTTTACCCTAGTGTAAAACTATAGACCAAATTTTTCCAACAAAGTCAAAAAGGAGAATCAATGCAATTTTTTTTTCATAAGGCACGAGTATGGATAAATAAAACTTGGGAATTAAGGGAGGGCGAAATGTAAGTGGTGAGAAAGCTGGAAAGAAATTCAGTTTGCTTTATCAACAAGTTATATTTGAGCAATACTTGCTCTTTCTTATTCTGAGCAGAAATGAAAAGCAAAGGAACTTTGGTGAGCATTCCCACTATCTGCATTTAGACGTAATTTGGATACTTAGACTTACTCTGTTGTTAAATCTGAGGAAGTTCTAGTGACTGTGCTGCTTAGGATTTCAAAATTCCCTCTGGAGTCTAATGCTGTTCACATTTAAGTGGTAGAAGAGGGGAGAATCCCATCTTGGAAAATTTACCTTGGTGCTAAATTTATGGATGTGAAAGTCCCCCTTCATCTGTCTCACTGCACTTCAGGCTTGCCTGGCCCTTGGTGTAAGTTCAGAGCACACTGAGGATTGAGAGCACTTCAATCAGACTACAAAGGTTTGCCCCCAAGCTGATCCTCAGCTGAGTGCTGTGCTATGAAATTCAGACGTGCTGCCAGTTCCCCTGGCTTGTCATCGTGTTTCAGCAGCACTTTTGTGTCAAAACAATTCCCTAACTTCAGTCAACTGTCTCAAGGCAATTTTCAGAAACTTCATGTACATTGAAACAAGTGCTGTGTGAAATGCAGCCAAAAGGTCTCTGTAGCTCATGGATGAGTATGTCTTGTAGGCAGATGAAACTTGACATTTCAGACAATATTTGTGGCTGTATTACGATAAAGTGTTAAAATATTTTATATGGATGATTAGAGGTGCATTTAACTTCAATATATTTTTTCTCTTCGAACATCTGATATGTTCTAGGATCAAACTCCTGTCTAACATCTGTGTTATGGTCCTAAATCCACTCTCTGCTACTAAAGGTGCTTATAATATAAGTAGGGTGTTAGGTATCCTTTGCAAGTCACAGTTTTATTGTCTTGATTCCAGCCTTTGTATTTACCAACTCTTTGGGGGACTTTCACTGTAGTTTTCATCATAATTAACTACAAAGGAAGATACCATAAATCTTACATCAAAATGTCAGTCCCATCAGGCATTGTTCATTGCAAGAATGAGGCAGACAGCTGTAAATATTTTTGCATTTATTGGACTGTCTAGTCGTATTTTTTAAAAAGAAATCCTCAGCCATGATGACAATGACAAAATATCAGTGAGAGTCGTTGCTCCATACTTCAGAATAAATTGGATTACCAAAAGAAAAAGAATGTTAGTCAGTTGTGGTTAGTAATCCACTTCTTTCTCCATGTATTCCCTATGAGGCACAGAAAACAGCTTTTGTCATTCATGCAGAGGGATTGGGGCCTAAATTTATTGAAGTGTGGAAGGATCTTAATAATTCTGGTTCACATTTTATGGTTGTTATCCATACACTGTAAATAAAAATTTGTACACTGGAAAATGAAACAGAAGTGATTTCTGAAGTGCTTGTAAGGCAGCAGAAGCATAGATCCAGCTGCAAAAATTTGTGTCATTTGCACAGATTTATCCTGTAAAGAACAGAAATTCATGTTGCATATGACAAAACAGATGAGATAAGGAGGAAAGCAAGCCCTGTGCTTCACATGGGCAGAGGCAGCAGTCCTATCCAAAATATGACCTTATCCTAACCCAGAAGCATAATCAAAATGCCTGAATCTCTTGTAATTGAATATGCAAGTATGGTGGGGCAAGTCTTCCTTAAAAAGCCTGAAGAGGATTTCATGGACCTGAAAGCAGGGCTATTTTTTCCAGCTACACTGAGTGGTCTAACAAATAGTGTTGCCTTTCAGTTTGACTCTTGATGTGCAATCAAATGTAATTCTGTAGGATATACATTGTGAGCATTACAAAACATTGCAGCAGATGCTCCTGTCATGCAAATGAGGATGAGAGTTGGAGCACAGCACCATTTTATCCAATCTGTTGTAACAGCCACAAAACTTTTTTAAAACAGGCAACTAATTTTTCTTCTGCCTCCTGCAATAATCTACAGCTTCTGCACTTATAAATTAATTATATTCCCTTTTTTCTTTCACTATAAAGTCTGTGCTGCACATTTAAATACCCTGTGGTCATCTTATAACATCTTATTTTATTTAACTTTGAGTTTCCTCATTCTTATTGATGTTCGTGTTTTATTTATTCACTTGAGTTCAATATTCTCAGTAAGATGCTGGATCTTCAAAAGAAATCTTCAGTCACAACAGAGTTCAATCAAATCACATTTCTGCAAGTTGTCTGCCCAGGTTAAAATTAAAACATTATACTTATCATCTGTGGACGTGAAATGGAAACGAGAGTATTATGAAACTTCTTATGGAAGTTGAAAGCAGAAAGCTAATGATTTTTTAATTAATTTTGGTCCTTTAAAATTACAATAACTTACAATTACCTGCTAACCATGTACCTAAATTAATTTCCTGCACTTCACTTTTCTGCATTTCACATATACTTCAGAACATCCCCAACAGAAAGCTCAAGTGAGACAATACTGGGAGGCTGCTAAGAGATCACATTACCCTTTGTCTGGTAAAGCTGACAGATGAAGTGTTCCACTTTTTTCTGTGAATCCTCAAGGTCTTATTTAAAAGATTATGATCTCTTACTTTACTGCCTACGGAGTTTCGATGATGGAAATGTAAGAACACTGGAAATATAAGAAGTTTTAGCACTTCTGTGCCGCATAGCTGCTGAATTCATCAGTGACTCCAGGTCACAGCCTGTGACAGACAGTTCATATGCTTGTTAGTGAAATCTCATGAAAACTGGCACCTGCTCCTGAGTGTGAAAGACCAGTTTTTCCTTGGTCTAGTTCAGTTCTCAAGGGTTAGGACAGGTGAGACTCTGAACTCAAGAAGTGAGTGGACAGGGTGCTGGATAATATCATTTAGACTCCCTTTCCCATGAAAGAGTGGGCCAGATGATCTTTGAGGTCCTTTCCAAACTGAGCTATATGATGATTCTGGAGATAAGCTGATTGAGTGCTCTTTTAAGGGTACTTGCTTCCACAGGCAATTATTTGAGTGAGTGCAATGGGTGAAACATTTCATTTTCCATAATTTTATAGGCGAAGAATTTTATCATACAATGTTTGCTGTGTGCTATGGTCTTCTGGTGCAAGAAAAGCTTAGAAAACCTGGAGAGGGAGAGCCACAGCGACTACAGGACTGGTGCGCATAAAGAGAGAAGAGACTGAAAGAGTTGGGTTTGTGCAGCTTAAGAACAGGCTGAGTGGAATCTAATTGCTGTCTTCCAGTAAATAACAATTTTAGAGATGGCAGACTCTTCCTAGAAAGATTGCTGTGTCAAGGGAAATTCCAATTTAGTTTCAGAAGAGCACTTTTCACATACACTTTTCACAGGTTGTCCAGAGAATCTGTGAAACTTCTACTCTAAAATATATTCAGCACTTGACTGAACAGAGTCCTTGGCAACCCCGTGTACCTTTGAAGTTTGTTTTGAGCAATGGGTTCAGTGCCAGAGGCTCTTTCCAACCTAAAGTATTCTAGGGTTCCATGAGTTTCTGGGTGTGAAAGATCAGGTAATAAGTGTTTAATGTGTACTTTCAAAATTTTCTGGTCTGGGACATCTTGCTAAGTGGTCACAGCCCTGCACGGAGAAGACTATGCCATTCTAAATCAGAGCAACTCATACAGAAACACTATTTCTGTTCTAGATTGTTCTATTATGATAGATTACTCTGACTTTTGCCAAAATCATGCAGCTCTAAACAGATAATCAAGCAAACACAGACCAATCCCCATGATCAGGCACCACTATTGAAGTTAACAGAAATTAACTGGCTACAAAATTCTGGTTTAAAAAGCTCATTAAGTTCAGATTTCTTTACCTGAAGATAATGATTGCAAAGGGAAAACTAACCAACGTCCTGATTGATTACATTCCCCAGAATATGACAGTTTTACAGGCCAGCATTTATAGTTTCTAGACATTCAATAGTGTATATATTTAATTGTGGATGCTTGGAAGTTATTTACCACAGCATTGTTACTATTACTATTACGATTACGATTACTATTACTATTACTATTACT
>VZRX01021686.1:248973-284817 GCA_013398075.1 Notiomystis cincta
TAATAATAATAATAATAATAATAATAGTAGTAATAATTTTTGGTTTGGGGATAGAGAAAAGATACAGAAAGCCTCAAAACTGGAGAAAATAAAGGCACAGCAATGAAGTCTATTTTCTGATTAGGTTTTGGGGGCAGTGGAGTAGCTGGGTTGCTTTTGATGCGAGTCAAAAGAGATTATTGTGAGTGAAATTTATTGTTCTCTGATGGGAACTCTTCAGACAATAAAGGGAATAGCTTCTATTTTGAAATAAATGTTTGCAATTTTCTGCTTCTCCTTCAAATACAAAGAAAATAGTCTTTTAATTCACAAACCAATTAACACATATTTCTTCAATTTTGTTCATTTGCTTCTACTTGCAAATAGCACTTTATTTTTGTTTGTTAGATTAATTTAAAGAAGAGTAGCTGTTTAATTTGAAGATTTTAAGTGTAGGTTGTATTTCGTAGGATAAAAGAAAAACTTTAAAATGTGTCATGACAAAATACTTTCTGTAAATCTTTCTGCTGTTGGCAGGCCATGTATTAGAACTGCACTAGTTCTCAGATAATTTTTTGGAACAGATCCTTAGGGAACATAATATGGTCTAAATGGATCTGTATAAATTTACAATAATTGACAAATTGGTCTATGATGAAGCTGAGTATTTGCAGAACATAGCTAAAACTAGAATTCACTTTTCACAATTTTTCCAGTGATCAATGCCCTTAATAATGTTATTTCCACATTTCAGCTTTTCTAAAACCAAAATCCCACACCATCACTAGTCTTTGAATCTTTGACTTAACAGAGATAAAACTAGAAATTTATTGTCTTTGGTAGAGAACAATGCCTTTGTTTTTTAAGAGAATAATGGGGCAAGGAAACTAAGTAATTTGCTGGACTAGTAGGTGTTTAGAATAGCTGAAGAAGTCTTAGTTGGTCAGAGATAATCAGCATATTTTAATATTTACTAAATCTATGAGGCCTAGCTGTTTTGATATCAAAGATTTCTATAAAGTATTTCTAAGGTCATGACAACACCAATAAAGTTTTCATGGGCAATCAAATAAATGAAATTAGTTATCAAGAAGTGTGTGTGTATATATATATATGTATACATCTGTATTTATATTGATAATTTTAAATAAAGAGTGAATAAAATTGCTTGCATTATAGGACATATTTAAAGACACTTTCCTTACAGCTCTCCCTAGAATAGGACCTTGAATCATTTCTAGGTCTGTAGCTGCCTGAACAGCTGACCTGATGAGATTGCTTGCTTTGCTCAATGTTGAAGGTCTCATCCTTGTTTCCTCCTTACATCTTATGTCTTTCACTCTTCCCATAAGGGAGGAATAAGAGTTATGAGTAGGATCTATTAGTTTGGATTATAGCAAGGTGGTAAAGCAGTTGATGGTGTCTAGTAGATTTACAATATTTAAGGTGCTTGTTTGTTCTTAACTTTAATCCTTTATTTCTACTTAGGAATGTCCTGCCTTTTGAAGGAATTTTGGTATAGATGGTCAGACAGGTCTAGGAGAAGTAGCTGGAAATCAGTCCTTACTATGCCAATCCAGTGTTACATTTGGCGCTGTTAATTATTCTGCTGATGGACAGGGACAAGATTGAGCCCTTTCACTTTGGGACCATTTGGGACATTGGGAGAACATGGTGGGCTGGGATTGAAACCCTGTCTTCATTAAATCCAGCAACAAAACACTCCCTCAATCTGAGGTACTGCTAGTTGTGCTTAGTGATAGAGCAAAAGATACAATTCTAGATTTAATACCCTGTTAATCTCAGCACACTGCTCTGGACTTTGCCAGGCAGAACCTCCCCTCCCAACATTTTGGAGTGCAGAAGCAAATGCCTAGGCTTAGAAAGGGAAACTGTGACCAGACAGGAAATAGGGCTAGTATATGCTGATATTGCCTCCTGGCACTCAAAGCAAGAGACAGGAAATGGAATGAAGAGGTCTGAGAGCAAGGAGGCTTCAGACTGTCCATAAGGGTATTGCTGAATTCCCGCTTGGAACGCTCCATGTAATGACACAGCAGAGTAATGTAAATGTTGAGATCAACAAGCCAAGTGGAAACTTGTTGAAAAGTCTGTAGTTGTATCAGAATCACTGAAAATGTTCCTGTGCTTTTCAATATACTGCTTTGGTCTTTGATATCACAGTTATCAAAATGGCTACTAACCTTTAAATGTTATTCCCTTTCATTCTCAACACTGGAGGCTGGCTAGTAGTAAGCAAAGGAGGAATTCTGTGCAGTGCTGTTTTTTCCGTGCTGAGTTCTTGCCATAGTCTTAGACCTCCATTGAAAGAATTTACAGGTGAAAGAATTTTTTGTTTACATTTCTTGCAGCATAATATTTTACAAAACTCCAGTTTAATTCTCGGTTTTACAAAGCAAGAATCTTTGCAAATAAGACTAATAATTAACAAGGAGAATCACAAAATAAAATCTAATACATGCTAACACTTCTCTTGAATCCCAGTGACAGAAAATGTTTCCCTTTATCCCTTTTGACTTGACACACTGTGGAACCACCTTGGATGTAGTTGTGTCAGGAGCAAGACTAAATGACTTGACATATGTTAAGATATTGGTTGTTTCACTTCTTGCCAGTCATGGAGAAATGATCTTTCTAATGGTCTCTCCACCTCATGCTGAGACACTGTTTGGGACACTGCATAAGGGAAATGCAGCTGAGGGTAAAACCCTGGAATAACTGAATATGACTCTGATCTGGAGCCTGGAAGATGTGGCTGTAAAAAAACATTCTTCTCCTAAAACATATAAGGATTGTTGTGGACTGCCTAGCTTGGTAAAGCAGGAAGTATTATATTTTTATATATTTATGTTTAAAATTCAAAGGCTTATAGAGGCTTGCTATTACAGGTAACTTAATTGTTCTAAATTCTATATACTGTAAAATTTTAATCCCTTCGTTTATGTGAACTTGAAGGTGTTAAAATAATAAAACTTTCTGTTTGATTTAGCATCATTGCTATTTTGCTTTTCCTGGTACTTTAAAGGCCACGATGGACAACCACAGGCACATAAGTTGCCCCTCCATTTTCAAAAATAAAGTGAATTCACTGATGATCATTAGTTATCATTATCTTTAGTACTTACCAATGCAGCAAAGAGCTGACTTGAATTTCAGCATGAGTAAAGAATGATAGATCTTCTCCATTAAAGACAAGCTAGAAAGGAAAGACTTTCTCAGTCTCTTTCTGGTTCCAGGGAGACAAGAGTCTGTGCAAACCTTGTAATAAATACAGATTGCCTGTTTTGCAGTGCTGCTTCACCTGTGCCAGCCAAGGCCTCTGCCATTGCAGGGAAGCTGCAGTCAGGGAATCTTTTCTTTCTCATCCCTGCAGAATAATTACTCTGGGTGGCAACACAAGCACACTGTAGACATGTTATTTGGGACTTACAGTCCTTCTGCCACAGGTAGATTTATAAACCAATAGAGACTTGTCTGTAAGGTCTTAAGGGTCGTAAATCCTGTGTAAATTCTTCAATCAGTTACAATCACATTACTAGACCCAGAATTTAGCTGCTGTTGTGGTACTTTGTGCTACATGTTTGAGAAGTGCAACGTTAACCTGCCTAGGAAATGTCTTTGCACCCTTTAGTCCAGGAGTGTTTCCTCACACTCTGCTGTGAAAAAGCCAGGGTGTCTGTTGAGCCTCCAGCAGCTTCCAGGTGTGCTTTACAGGGACCTCACATGAAGCTGCCATGTCAGAGGATGTGACTTGATCCCAGGATTATTATCTCATCTCTGTCTCTACTTATGCAGGGAGTCTCATGCACCACACCAGAACACTACCCCCAGCCCCTGCTCTGGCTTACACAGCTCCCTTCATCCCTGCAGCACTTGAGCCCAGTGTGTAGGAGCAAAGACAAAACAGAGGGGACAATAATCTGTATTTGATTGCATCAAATAAAAGAAAAGTCCTGTAATTCTTGGTGGTAATAGTGATTGAAAGGACCTATCTAGAAGTAAATTTATCTGTTAGCATCACTATGGTTTTAGCCTTAAAAAAAAGTAATCTATTCTACGAACTGCAGTTGCCAGCAAATTTGTAAGGTGACAAAAACCCTACAATCTAGTGAGATAGAAGGGAAAAAGTGAGGTAAAGGATAAGGAAATCAGACAGAATTCTTCTGAAACCTTTTATAGAGACAGAATTCCTATATATAACAATATAGCTTCTGGAAGACAAGCTTGCAGTTCATGCAAATCCGTAATTCCAAATGGGTAACCATAAGGAAAGGGCACTTCAGCATGGACTGAAGGTACCAGACCACATAGGAGCTGTGTAGTTCCTACTGCAAGGATGTGCTGTCCAGGACTTGTAGGTGGTCAGAGCTTGAGGATGAAGAAGAGAAAGAAGGGTTCTTGTCCTGACATGAAGAGAGGACATAATTTTAAAGGTAGGACAAGCTCTTACAAAACATGAGATTGTACTTACCTCAGACTTGAGCAGAACATGCAGGCCAGATGTTTAGTTACGGTAAATATAAGTTCAAGATTTTAAAAGAGCAATATTCATTTACAGTGGCTCTTCCTTTGGTACAGCAAAGCAGTGCCAGCAACAGCTGGAAGAAACCAGAGGAACTGGTTTGTCCATTGCCACAGCAAAGCTACATCTGACAACTGTTTGTTTGTTGATTTTTATGCAGTCTCACAGGTAAAGAATGTGGGTGAGGGCAAACCCCCAGAGAAGCAAGTGCTCTCTGACACAGCTTCCCCAGCCCCAGCTGCTTCAGCAGCCATGGCATTGCTGCTCCCAGGTCCTGCCAGCTCCTCCAAATGTGAGAGTCAACACACGCAGGCAGCGGCAACCACCACAGACTCCTGGCTAGAACTCAGAGGAAATTTGTTTCTATTAGCTTTCTAACCAAGGGAACTCAGGCCAAGCCAGATCACTGCCCTGCTGTTCACACAGGCTTGTGAAGAATTATCCCCAAGCTGCAAGGTCACTTCAGTGTTTTATATTCCACACTGCCATTTTTCTGCTTTTGACCCATTCCTCCTAACATCCTCCCTTCCCTTCTGGAAAATTACAAGAAACAGCAGCAGAGAACATCTTTTTCTAATAGGGAGAGAAGTTTCCCATAGCCTGTTTCATAGCCTGTTCCTTATAAAAAGATAAAAAGAAGAATATTTCCATAAAGGAAAACAACAAAAGAGTTTTCAAAACTTCATTTGTTCGTGCTATACAAGTTTTCTCCACTCTCTAAAATACTGAAAAAACCCTTAAGTCTGTTAAGTGTACATTTACCCTGCTCTACTGGATTTGTAAACATATACATTGGTACTTTTTGGTTTGGCTATAAAAAAGCAGTAACAACAATCTATTAATTCTATAAATCTTATAAGTATTATCTAACACAGTCTATTTTAAATATAATGAAACACATGAAAATACTTTGTTTTCAGTTCAAAGGCATGTCTTTAATTAATCTCTAAATCTTAAATTTGCTTTCTTCAATGCCTTGTTAACTTCCTTTCTTTCTCTGGAGCTTCTCTGATTTTTGGCATCAAAAGATTCGAGCTTCAAAGAGTCAGAGGGTCAGATTGTTTTACACACACTCAGCTGTCCCTAAGGTCAGACTCATCTTTTAGACTTCCACTTTCTACTACAAAGCACAGATACTCAGAGGCAGTAATCTCCATTTTACAAAATGCATTACTGATAAGCCTGAAAATGAGATATTTGTGTTTTATGCACTAATCTCTTGATCACAGAGCAGTGAAATTCTTGAGACAAAAAACTTTGGAAAACAAACACAGAGCTGCCCAGGGAGAAAAAAAAAGTGCAAACAGTTCTGCAAAAGGAAAAAAGTGATGTGTAAGCTGAAAATCACCCTTCAGTCACTTCAACACAGAGAAGTTCTCCTAATATGAAAACAGCATAGTTAATTCATTGATTGGCACCAGAATTTGGAGACTGTTGTGAAACATGAAAAGAGCCCAGAAAGGATAAAATGACTTTTCAGAACTGTAAAGTAGATAAATAAACAAAAGACATAGCAATTAAAAAAACAATGAGAGTATGAAAGAAGGGAAATGTTACTGTGCTACTTAATATATTTTGAGAACAAGAATCTGACTGCTTCTAATGAGATGGCAAGAGAGGAAAATGCATAAATAATTTGAAAGGATGAAAAAATGAAAAAAATATCAGACTTCCCAAAAAAATATCAAAAATAGTGTGACTATATTTTTAGCAACAAACTTATCTGGTGTGCTATAGAAATTTTTAACTATGCAACACTTTAAAAATGTAAAAAAAAAACCCCAATTATCAAAATTAGAGTGCAATGGGAAACTCTGGAGATTTGGGGCTTTTTCCATGAACAGTATCATATAGCATATGGCAGAATACCTGCCAAATTTCTCATGCAGCTGAACTACTGAGGATGCAGAGAATTGCTTTCCCAGGTCCCTTTGTCCCTCTTACCTAAGAATGAAAAATTTTAGTTTCCTGGTTTTCAAGTCCCAGCTCCATTATGGTCCACCTGCCAAATATAGACAGACTCTGAGACAGGGGTCATTGGGATCCCAGGATCCTGGCTGGCAGATCAGGCAGGGAGCTGAGCAACTAATTTCCAGCAGAAAAGTGCTTCTCAGCATCACATTAGGCAGCAGCTGGACAGTTAACCAGCCAAAACCCTTCCTGGCAGAGAAAGCTCCTCAGACCACTGCTGGCACTGTGTCTTTCTGACAGAACACTTTGGTGTTGATGGACTGACATATTCTGTGAAAGGAATTTTTCTGGCAAAAGAAATTCCCAGTCAATATTCTGAGTGGCATAAACCTGGCTTTAAACAGGTGTGATGGACAATATTCCTCACATAAACACTTGGAAAGATAAAAGAAACAAATGAGAGTAATGCTTTATGAGAGAAAACAAGTGAAATATGTATTCCCCAAATATCAAGACCACAACAAATGGCTGGAAAAAAACAGATAAGATAGTTATTAGAATGATTAGCTGTGCATTGGGCTACCAATGGACATTTTAAAAGGGACAGACTAGTATTAGCCTATACAATGATCTCTGGGAAATGCAAGGAGATCCTTACAAACATTGCTGATATCCTGTTTAAAGAAAAAAAAATTATGCTATATAATAGGGAGAAGAAAGACACATGACCAAATATTTCACTACCTTATTTCCATTCTAATTCTCTGTTTGCAATATTGATTCTGGTATCAAAACCCCAGGGCACAACAGAAGAATTGTGGCTGATATTTTATCATGATGAATTTTCATTGAAAGAACATTATTCCTTTTAAGAGGTTTGCTCCTATTTTCCGAGGTAGTTGCCTGTTTTGAGTGACTTCTTTATAGCTGAAATATCTGTAGTAAATGAAAAATATTGAACTTCATCATTCACATTCAGGTAAAAATTTTCTTAATCACTTAAAACTGAAGAAATAGACACACACAAAAAAAAATTTAAAGAATATTACATAAACAAATCCTCATCCATTATATTTCATTTGAGAGGAACAAATTAAAAATTACCTGGAAAATATTTTTTAGGTAACAGATAATTTGCTTCTTATTTGTATTCACTATATATTTTAGAATAACAAGACCCTGTATAAACTGATGATTTGCATGATTTTGTGGAGTTTCCAGACCTTTGCATGACATTTACCCATTTTTTTTTGCACAGTCCTCTACTTAACTGACATGGTCTCCCACATCAGCAAAACTACTTACAGAAATGTAACTGAGGAATAATTTACAAGGTCAAATGGCATTAAAATTAATCTGGCTAAATTAGAAACATTTTTAATTTCTTCTTATGAAGAATTTAGGGCTTTGGGTCTTTCTTGGATATTGATATGATTATTCTTAAATTCTGAAATCTTTTGACATTGTTTAAAATTGTTTTGTTACCTATACATAGTGTGTTATAATGTCAATTAAAAATTGAAGATTCTGGCTCAGTAAAAGTCCAGATTTATTTGTTAGTAGATAAATAAAAGTAACTGAAACATGGTTTTATAATATCAGCAACAAAATATTGTGAGTTTGAGCACTAAAACACAACAGTTGTTTAATTCAGTCAAAAGAGACACAGAGTATTCAACATCAAACAAGGATGGGTGTCTAATTCCTCATTAGGTTTTTCTTCAGGGTTAAATGCATGGTGTCACTACTATAGGAAATAAACTAGATATTAAGAAAAACAATGAAAATGTGCATTATCTGTTCAGTTCTAAAGCTTACATCATCAGCCAATAGACAAGTTACTGAAATGAACTTTTAATTGTCTTCCTTGATAAGGATTTCACTTAGAAAATATGTCAAAGCTTTATTGTTCCAGAAAGTAATGAAAGATGATCTGATGAGACATGAAAAAAGACACAATATAAATTAATATTTTTGCATTACAGCCTAAAATATATTTCATCAGTCAAAGCAGTCCTAGCAGATGGATACAATCATAAAACAGGGCAAATTTCTGTTATTAAACAATTAGATAATTGGTTTGCTATTTTTCCCCTGCCAGAGGGGTCATAAAAATACAAGATTCTTATTATAAAAGACAGTAACATGGTAATATTAAAAACACACTCACCCTTGGCATTCCAGATAATCTGCCCTCCACTGCACTTTATCTCTGCTCCTTTCTCTAGGATCTCAGGAGATTAGTGACAGTTTCTCCCAAAGAATTGTTAACCTCTATGCCCTGTGTTGGGAATTGGAGGAACAGAGACCTGGGATCAGTTATCTGTTCACCTAATTTAATTCCTGACATGTTACACAGTAGAAAAATTTTTTGTTCCTCTCCTCAGACTGAGTTTTCCAATACACTGTGGTAAAAGCATCACCTCCTACCAACAGTGTTGCAATTTCTGCTCTGTGGGATGTTACACAATTGAAAGTCTCCTGGCCTTGTTTTTGCTTTGCCCAAGAGCAGACTGCACTTGAATTACCCTGTGACTGATGACTCAAGCACAATGAGGACACAGCTCTGTGTGACATGCCTGGGGACTGGTGCAATGCAGGGACAGTGTCCTGCACCAGAGAGAGTGGGGTCTGTCCCCATCAGCATTTTATGAATTTCCAACCTTTTTCCAGCCCTGCCTCTGCCCCATGCTAAGGGCAGTGACCCAGCACGGTACCACCTGAAGCACAAAGCATTTCCTGGGAGGGGAGGCACCTCACTGCTGCCTGGCATGGCTCAGAGGGCAGGGAGCTCACCAATGAAAAGCCAAATATCAAACTGCCACAATACAAAAACTACATAATAAATACAAATTCATTTAATGGATACTGCACCTCTGCATCCTTTCCCTAGTCAGGACTCAGTACAGGGAAAAAGAAAGGAAGATGCATACAGAAAAGTTCTGTTCAGCCTTCCAGTTCAGGCTCAGATTTGGAAAGGGAGAATATCTGCAGATCTTAGGTCCATCACACATTATATATGACAGCTCTTGTAATAAAAATTTCTGGAGGCAATACCATTAGGTGTCCAGGAGCATTTTAAGTGAACTTCAGTGTCCTTTAATCTTTCTTGATCTCTTAATTTCACTTGATAGAATAGCATATAAGAGCATTTTTCTTTTCAATGTGAAGTTTACAAAAGTTTTGCATTGTACTGCATTAGGACAATTTATTTGAGCCACCCCAAAAGGGAAAGAACCTCTCAAAATATTAATATATAACAGATTGGCATTCACATTTAATTTTTTTCAAGCTTCAAGTTGACATAAGTATATCTTACAATACAACTGATTTGCTTATTTGCCAGATTTGATCCATTGCTTGCTCACAGTAAGCAATTGGCAGGAATAAGTCTTGATTTACTAAAGGGCAAGGAAAAGGAATATCAGATCCATATGTAGAAGAGCCAGGTCCTGGTTTGCTTCAAGCTTAAGTTAACCATTGCCTTGAGCAGGCATTCAATCAATTACACAGAGAATAAAAGTTGTTGGATTACAATCTTAGATACTAAATCAAGATGTATTTTTAAAATGCATTTTAAAGCTTTGTTGGCCCTGGAACAGTATTTTAGATTAAGAAATGAGACTATTGTGTCTTTCCAGTGGAGCCATCATCTCAATAATATTGAGATCCATTTCCCAGCTGCAGAGTAGGATTGATGAAATTCAAGTCTCATTGAATTTTCAAGTCCCATTAGAAAACAGTAAGATTCAGAAAATCTCGAAGCAAATTTAACCTAAACCCTATAGACAATAAAAGTTTTTAATTATTTCTTTAAGTCTTGAAATAAAGAAATGCCATTTATTAATTAATATTTTAAATTAGCCCCCTCTCCCTGCTAAAGAAATCCCTAGGGTCCCTAAGTCATGAATCTTACAAGATGATGATGCATGATAAATGATTTAGACAGCTGCTGTTCCTACTTCTCCTCTTCTTAAGAGGTCTAACTTTAAGTTTGCAATATGGCATATCTGAAAATATCAACCAAAATCAGTGAAGAATATAAAAATTGAACCCTGCTTGTTTTATGTTTCCTGTTTTATTCAGCCTTATAAATGTATGGTGTGAAAATGATATGTTTTTGTTTAATTATACATGAACAAGTGGCAATGAAAACACATATTCAATTCATTGTGAGAGTATGATTTTAATTTCACATACAGTTGTTTCAGAAGATTAACTGGGAATGAATTGCAACATATTTTCAAGGAAAAATAGCAAATTTTCAGTTCTAAGGAAATGGAAGGAGGAAAGATAAATGTGGTGGTGTTGATTTGCTTTAAACTTTTCTATTCATTTGCTTACAATGCAGATATCAGAACTCAACAAATGCAACCAAAGATGTGAAAGAAAGAACACAATGAGTTCTTTCTTAAGGACTTTTTGTTAATCAGAAAAGCCAATATAGGTAAATTAAAATTCCTGCTCAATACAAACTTCAATCAACATGTGAGCATTCAGTTCGAAAATTAATGAAACTGTCAAATAAACAAAACAGAAATAGTCTTTTTCTTTCTTCTTCTTTCTTAGATCCTAGGAGTGTAACAATTCATTTTTCTTTACCTTCCTGCAATCCACAGACTGCAGTTGATCAGCCTTTGCTGATAATTTTCTCAATGTGTATTATTAGTACAGTACGAGCATTTTTCATTTCACCTTTAGAATGCTCGTTCTTCCTTTTTCTTTTTTATTAAAAGACATTTAGGTAAATATAATTGCAGAAATTATACATGAGAAAGACCTCTTATGCTTTTTATAGCTCCTTATTATTTCCTGTTACTCACAAAGTGTAGTGTATTTTGATTGGATTCATTCTCTAGTGTATAATGCATTAGTTTGGATTTTTTCAGTGCAGTTCAGAAATGGAGTGAGCAACAGAATTTACACCTTTCTTTCTCCAAGAGAATAAATGAGGAGGAACTGAGGTGTGTGCTCTCAGTGCAAAACAGATCTTTGGGGTACCAGTGGAGTTGTTGTGACTACAATCCCACAGTCTCATTGCAGACCTTCATTTCCCTAACCCAGAGGGAGAGGGGTGTGTGTGTATTAGCATTTTGGATCAGAGCAGCACCAACACCCAGCTGGAATGTGCCAGCACATCCATGAATGTGGGTCAGGATCAGGCCTGGCACGAGGCCCAAGGGCCCAGAATGTGGCCTCCACAAGAGAGGAGCTCAAGTCTTCCAGCAATTGCTCATCATGTGGCCATTTCTTCACCCAGCTTCATCTTGAGTACTCCTCAGCAGACAAAGAGGCTGTGGGTTACTGGGGAAAGCAGGGCTGAGCTTCTCAGCATCAAAGCACATGTGGTTGGTGTGGCCCCTGACCACATGGACAGTACCTTGCCTAGAGTCAAGGCATTGTTCCAGAGGACAATGGACTGAGGATTGCAAAAAATATTTGTTATTGAAGTGTTAAATTGTTGAGCAGGCATCCATCACCTAAGGGGAAAAGCATTAGCACAAAATGATATTTCGGCAAACAAGTGTTTGGCATCTTACACTCAGTTTTCAAATCTAAGTTGTGTCATACCACAATCATTTCTCCTCTTGAGTAAAGGAAAAGTAGAGAGATATTTTAATGAGATTACAATAATCATCTTGCATAAAAACTAAAGCCTTGTCTGCTGCTTGCAGTTTCATGAACCAGAAGCATAAATTAATTAAACTATACTTGGACATTTGCAATTAGTTTTGATTACTGGGAGAACCAAAACCAGATTCCTGTTCCAAACTTGGAATCTGGGGGAAACAATGTTCTAATAAAATACCACTAATCCTTTTTAATGAAGGCTGAGAGGTTCAAGACCTTGTTTTCAGGGCTAATACCAAGACTGAAGTAACTCATTATAATTAAATTTTAAATTCCTACTGGAGAGGGAGGGGTTAGTGTTTTCACAGTGTCATGCTCACTGTTATGAAACAAAGGTAGAAGAAAATATTTTTATTAGTAAAACAATACATACTGAGATTACTGAGTCATCTGAAAGCTCATAAAATTAGTTGCCATAAACCAGATTAAATTTAATGCAGATTGCGTGTGTTTCTCATTTTTATAGTTATCTGATTTGCATTTTCTTTTCTTCTTTTATATTCCTTTAAAGTAATGTTTTTGCAAGGTTCTGAGTTAAAAGCTGTTCTGTACTCATTTTTATTATCTTTTTCTATGAAGAACTGACAGATGTCTTAATAAAGAATGGACAGCTGGTTAATATACAAAAAGGCACAATCAATTTAGGCTACAGTTTAAAAGCACATAAAACAGCTGTACCCTGCTAATGAGTTCTAATAGTTTTGTATCTTGAGCATCATACCATTTGAAATATTGATAATTAAATGTGCATTTTGTTAGTGAAATCTTTCCCTTGAATCATTAAAACAAACAACTTGCACCTTTTGTAAAAATTTCTCAGAAATATTTGGAGAGATGTTTTGTTCCGGCCTGGGTTAGCAGTTTTTATATATCTTATTTTAAGTTATTTTAGCTTTCAAAATATAATTATTCGGTATTGATTTGTCTAAAAAACATTTTTTTTTTCAATTCTGTCACCATGTAGCAGTTGTTAGCTGTTTTCCATTTGAATGCTGCCTTTGATTCCCAGAGATACACACAAAATCACAAGAAGGGTAATAAAGATATTGAAATACATGGAGAACATACTGGGGAGATGGGTTACTAATTTCTTTTTTGGCTCTAGTTGGGTACTACATCAAAAAGAATTTTTATTCTCTACATTGAAAGCTCTTCTGTAGTGAACTCAGGTTCCAAAATTTTTTCTTATCGACAGAATGAGTGAGTCTGGCACCATCAGAAAGAAACACATCCAGACAATCTCTTGGCAGTATATGGTTGCAGCAGGGTAAGAGGTATCCTAGTTGACACTGGACAGAAATTGTGGTGAGCGGGTAGCCACTGCCTTTTGGCAGAGACATTTCTTGTCACAGTAGCCTGACTTTTTGCTTGAAGGCTGAAAGAACAAATGTACCCATCATGGGTGCCACTGCTAGACAAATTAAAGTAGGTTCAGAGAGCCTAAGCATCCATGCCCAGTACTAAACAGAAATAAATATAGAAGTTGTCTTTAACCATATCATCCCTTCTGTATGAAAATCTGGAAAGTTCTGGTGTTCAGACCAGCTGTATTTCCTGACAGTAGCCATTGCTTAATCCACTAGCAGAGACAAGCTGAGATGAATGCCCACTACTCTTTCAGTGCCACAAACACAGCAAGAAATTTGCTTGCAAACTTGCCCTCGGCTGTTTCTACCCTCAGTGTCCCTGACTGTCTCTCCATATTGTCCATATCTTTTCCTTATACACACATTAATTAATGTCCATATATATGTCAACCCCTTCTTGCAGTGGGTTAAGAACCACTTCCCTTTTCTTTAGGCTTAGGAACTTCTTCCCCTTTTCTACCCCTTCCCCTTTTCTACCCCTTCCTTCTCCTCTTTACAGAGATCTTCTGACAGCATATCCTCTCACCTAGGGACATCCAGCATTTGGGTCTCTACTTACCTTAGTTATGGCAGTGTGACAAACTGCACAAGAGAATTTTGTTTAATTTAGCAGTCACAGCTTTTAAGTCCTTTCAAAAATAAATAACTTCTAGTTTTTATACTGCTTTTTTATACACTTATTTTCACTGGATTTAAGATACAATACTTCCAAAATTAAATTAGTTAATTTAATTTAAAAATTAAGGAGAGTGGATGATTTTAAATAAGTTTGTTATATAAAAAAAAATGAAATTTTGTACTTGGGACACTTGGAAGAAAACAGGGTAAGTATATCATGATTCCTGTAGTTTCTCATTAGCTAAGAAACTAATGACACACAAATCACTAAAATTACTTTCAAATGGCAGAATGTCAGCTTCAGTATCACCATAAATATAATTTTCTCTTCATTATCACCTGTTTACTGTTCTAAGTCCATTTAGCTAGAGTGGAATATTTACATAATATTTTTACCTGTCTTTACCTTGTTCCAGATAAGGTCATAATTACACTTCAGATATAAATCTCCAATCATTCTTATAGATCATGCTTTGCTTTAGACCAGTGTCAGAGCATGCAAATTTGACCTCTTTGAAATGCAACTGAGCCACGTTGACAGCACACCTAATGAATTCCAGCCAACAGGTTCCAATCAATAGGGCCAAAATATTTTCAGAAAGAGTCTCCCTAAAATACACATATTATGGATGTCTGGTCACACCATTTTGCTTTACAACACCATTTCTGCCGTACTGCATTGAGTGTTAGTGTGGATGTAGGTGAACTAAGCCCAAATAAAAACTATGGCCTGGGGCATCAGTGTTGAGCATACTGAGGAATATGTTGAAGGAAAACATTTGGACCTATGCTTAGAGGATTCAAGTAGCTGGGCTAAGTATGAATATGACTGTGTTTATTCAGTCAAAATCTGTCCCTACTTATCTCTCAGCATGTGGACATAACATTTTCATTCCTAAGCTCTTCTGAGCTGTTCTTGACAGGAAAGGATATCTTCATCCTTCCCAGGCTAATACCTAAACAGCTTTAGCCACATAAATTGAGAATATCTTCGCTGATACAGAACACCCCATGGTAATCACTACTTGAAAGACAGAAATCATCACTGTAAACTACACACAGATACATGAATTGCATTTATATTTTGCATTAAGTAAAATTAGGTAGTACATTCAGTATGTTTAGAGTATGCAAAAAGATCTCACTAGTTTAGGACAGCCCCACTGTGGCACCTGTCTGTGCAGGAACACAGCTTTAACTAGCAAAACAAAATAAAAATGGCAACATCCTACCTGAACAAGGCAGTGGGGGACAAGAAAGTCTAAGGAAATAGGTTTCATTTCTAGGAAAATGAAAGAATTAGGTTCCTTAGGCAAAGCAATAAAGTGATTCAGGGAGAGAAAACAGTGCTGAGTACCTAAGATTAGCTACACAGGTAATGTGCAAAAAACAATGGCCTTATGACATGCTACAGTCTTCTCTGCCTTCCATGTTAGCCCCTCTACTTCCACAAGCAGTAAATTACCATCCTTTTTCCTTTCTCTCAAATGACCACCTCTTCAATTATCCCTCAGCTAATATTCTCTCAAATAACAGCCAACTTTCTTCCACACAGTTTGGACTCAATGTTTTCAGCTTGTATTTAGTTTGCAAAGATGATCACTTTTCTCATGCCTGAATAAGGTTTTGTGCTTCAGTCAACTTGTCTGCTTTTTCCTCAGCAACATCAGAGAGTCTATTGTCTGAATATGTATTATTTCTCCACACAGATCTTGCCTCACTTCAAAGAAAACTGCAGAAGTGCCTTATGTTGACACAGGTGGTTGTAATGCTTGATATTGATGGTTAGCTTTGATGAATTGTTAAGTTTCACAAACTTCATTACTGTCTTGTAATTACTTCATTTCTTCATGACTCATAAATGATCACGTAATTCTCTGGTGCTAGTTGTTATGAAAACAGATGAAAGTAGGCTATTAACAACAGTTTAACTCTCATTGGCTTAAAAAGTTTTAAATATACTAGATGGGGGAGGAAGGCAGAGGGATCAGCACTCAGCTTCTAGAAACTGAAGTTTCAAAATCAAATTCTTTTTCTATTGACACATGCCAAATCATCAAGAAACTAAAGTAGCCTGGTTTTGAAAGAGTCTCCTCTTTATTATCCAACAGAATGCATTTACCCAAAGCTTAAGGTCAATCCAATAATGGTATCTTGTATAAAAAAATTAATTCCTTTAGATGTAAGTTTTAGTGAGAGAAGAAAGCAAGTTTTCAAATAAATCATCAATTGTACTTCATCATCACAGAGAAAAGTCAGAAGATGAGTAGAAAAGGTACATATAATATTTTCCTATTTCCTTCCATTCTCTTAAGGTTTCTAATCATTAAGATTTTTGAGGTGAATTTTCTTCATGTCAGATACACTAGGTCATTGAATGTGTGATTTAACAAGGTGTGAAGTATGTCAGTTAGCATGTGCTTGTTGATAAATAACTTTTTGATATCCATCAAAAAACAGCTCCTTGGGAGGAGCTTCTAGGCTGTCTATCCATTGTAACCAAACCATCTCTGTGTAGTTCCAACCCTTGAAGAGTAAGTTTGAAGAATGTATTACTTTCTTGGCCATCTATGCAAAGGTCCTTAGGTGATGTCAATTCAGAGTATCAGGGAGCTTATTTTTTGGATGTATCCATCTCTTTCCAGGGTACCCAGATCTTTTCAGAGAACTGGGCCAAGGAATTGCCTTCCAATGATATTTGACTGTCTGGTTTGTTAGTCTTTTCTTTCTATTCTGCATGGAACACTTTGGACTTAGATGTCCAGCGTTCCACTTGCTGCCTTGGGAAATGAAGCCTTTTATCTGTGTACCATAGCTAAGACTCTGATGCTGAAGCCAAAAGTAATCCACTGGATATAGTTTAGAACAGTTAGACTTTGGAAATGTGAATTAGAAAGTTGTTTTGAACAGTGTTTAATTAATTTCTTAATGAGTGTTTTGTTAAATACTACAGTTGATATTTGAATTAATTTTATAGCTGGCTTTTAATGAATAGAAGAAAGCATAGATTTGTCATCAGTGGAATGAAAGTGTTCATTGACTACTGAAATAGCAACTAAATATAGGCTTGCTGATTTTATTGAAACACATCTGTTTGCTTTGGGTCTGACAACAGTTAAAAATTATGAAAAATAACTGCCTGCCGAGCAATGGGTGAAAGTTATCCTTCTTCACAACCAGATCACCATATTCTTTCTAACACCAACGAACTGAGAGAACTGCATTATACAACTTCTTTAATCTCCAAGAGATGTAACCTCTGAATCCAGCTTAATAAAAGCCTATTAACACAAAATGTCATATTGCATTATGCAATCAATGTGGGAAGGTATTAACATAAGGACACCTTATAGAGATTCTTGCAGAAGCCGTAAGCAAAATTTCTGCATCTAATTGGCTACTCAAATAGAATTTTAAAAAGATTCAATTTGCTTTTAAAATTAACACTGTTAGATGAAAGAACATTGAATGGGCTGCAAGCATGTCAATAACACAAGGTAAAGCAATATAGCTAGGGGATATCTTCAATTACATTTTCTTTATGACATCCCAGAGAATTTATCTCCTATAAATTACAAAATATCAGCCCTCTGAATTCCAGCTCAAACTCACATAAGAGTCTTCTAAGAGGAGAGAACCCAGTTTTATCTTACTTCTGGCAAATAAATGTTAAGTGTTGGGTAACCAAACTATTTAGAGACAAGAATATCAGTACTATACAGGTACTCCATAATAAATAATTTCATAGGAAATGGTGTGCCTGAGTTTCAGTGACAATTTTACAGAAACATTTTTATTGCTTCGGTTTTGAACAGGCTAAGAGTCTTTGTAGCTTAGTCTACATAATCAACCTGTGGTGGCAAGGTTACACAATGCAACAATATTAAACTTGTTTGCTCTTGTTGTTTAAGTGAGAGGATAGTGACTTGCAGACCTAAACATTCTTCCTTTCATTTCTACCTGTCTTTAGAAACAAGGCAGTATCTTCTGGTGGTAATTGTTTATAAATTAGAAGAAAGAGATGCAGCTGCAGAGAACTCTACAGAATCTCTGTCTTACAGGTAAATGTAAAGTGGAACACAATTGCATTTGCTGAGATTGTAGACTATTGTGAAAATAAGGGCTGCAGTGAGTTTAGACCATAAGAGATACTTAAAACAAGATAAGACTAATAGGAGGCAGTCTCAAGATAAAGAAAACAGCTGGAAGCAATGAGAATATGTGTAAGTCCTCAAAGTAAATCAAGTACTCCACTTTTATTTCCATAGGCATCTGAAGATCTAGGCAAAACTGACTTCTCTACAGATCAGAAAACATCAGGTAAGTAAGTTTTCTTTCTTTCCATCTGCATTTTGGAAAGTTTAGGAGGTTGTCTGTGCACTGGGAAACTGAGTGTTCAGCTGCTGACATGATAGAAGCACTACTGTCTGCTGGGTTACCTGTAATATGCCCATCAGTGGGCCTATCATTGTGTGTTAGAGCATATTCTCCCTGGTTTATGGGTATATTTATGGTTTAATTTGGCTTCTCTTCTGTATTCACAAAGTGTCTGCCATGGTGCCTTGATCCTGGACTAAATAAAATAAAAAGGTAAACTGGGCCTGTCGAGGTTTAAAGGAGACTGCTTTTGCTGAGGAAGTTCAGAGTGTGGAATTCAGCCTGTGAAAGCTTCAATGGACCCTGAACTTACACTGGAAAAGTGACCTGAGTTGCCTTTGGCTGTTTTGAATTTTTCTCAGCCTGAATTTCAAGTGAGAGGATACTTAGATGTGCTTGATGCAGGAAAACAGAGTTTCGATGACTCTTAAGGGCAAAGAGCAGAGGGAATCCCAACCCCATAATTTTGCTGTCACACATTAATGATGCACATCCTTCCCCCCAAAAAATGGAGCACTGTGGTGGTAAGAGCACTGTGATGACTGGTCCATGTAGAGCTCTAACTTTATTGATATTAGCTGATTGCTTTACAGAACTCAGTTCAGTTCTTTTCACCTCAGTTTCTTCATAGTCATCTCATCTAATCTTTTGATCTCTTTGCACAGCTAAATGTTTTGTGCCTTTTATTTATATTTAATCCAGAGATTACTTTGAATATCAGTAGAAAAAACATCACACTCTGGAAAATGGAACTGAGAATTCTCTTCTCAGGACTTTACAGAAATTGTCTGAAGAGATTTCTCATTTTTAGAGCTGTGAACTTAATCAGAATAAAAGCACCACTGAGCTTGCTTCTAAAACTTTTCAGGCTACTATTTTAAACTATTCTTATTCTTATTATAACTGGTATCAATGAAAATGACTGGGAGATGGCAATTCTATTAAAAATAAAGAATTGGCAAAGAATTTTTGAATCAGTGTATTTTCATCATAAGAATTCATAGAAAATATTAATATTTCTTATCAATTTTTATTAACTACATTGTAAATTACTAAGAACAATTTTTGCTTTTATTTTAATAAATACTATTAATTTTTTTTCAATTATACATATTGATTTTTCTTAGCAGATTAATCCAAACTGTGTTTCACATTTATACTAGTGAGTTAACATAATATGAAAAGCCTTGGCCATACATGCAATGTGCTATTTATTGCTCATTTATATTCCACATAACTTGTAATATGCACTTATTAAGACATGATTACAAATTCTTGGCTTTCTGATTGCCTATGAATTATGTTTAATAGAAAAAATGCTAGCAATATTGAAATTAATATTTAAATTGTTACTGATTTTCATAGCATGGGATTTAATTTGCCTTATATGCAACATTTCATTTAGCTGTGCTAATTACAATGCCATATGTAGCATTTAGTAAGAAATATTTTAATTTCAACATCAGATTGAAACCCCTATTGCCACTAACACTTGGGAGAAATAATGAAATGCAAATAGTCTTAGAGAAAGATCAAATTAACAAAATCCTCAACTATTGGCTATTTTAGAGAAGGAATGTGTCATATTTACATTTCCAATCAAATGTATAACTCTTTAAGATGATTTTCAATATTTTTAAATTTTTTTAATGCAAGAAAATTATCTTTAATTAAACACTCATCTAGGTTTTTATTACTTTCTTCTATTCTAATTTTTTTTTTTTACTTAGCATTTAGAAATTTTTAATTCCCAAATATGTCTGGCTGAATGTCTGCAATATTTGATAGGCATAGATGTCTATCTTTGAACCAGCTAGTTCTCCCTTGCATTTTGAGGAATATGTAAAATGTGTTCAGAGGCATTCATGTAAGAAGTTATTTTGGAAGTCCTAAGTCTGCATTATCTGCCAACTTGTTCAGAGTTATATTATCAAGAAGAGAGGTTCAGTGACACTCTGGACATATTCCATTATCCTTTTAATGTCAGGCTAATATTAGAAACAGAAATGCATTTGCCAAATGTCTTTCAAGTTGCATTTATCTGCCTTTACCCCTTTTCCTAGGTAGCATTTTTGCAACAGTAAAACTATTTTTTTCCTTCAATAAGTCACTCTTAACAGCAGAACAAGGGTGTAGAAAGAGATTATAACAAGGAAAATGAGCTGCAAACTCAAGTGAATTTTCTCTAAAGGGTTTTTCCATCTGATTTTATCAGCCACATGAAGCAGCCAAAGAGATGGGAATTCCATCTTCTTCCTTGAAGTAGGAACAGAGTTAAACACTGGTCCACAGTCTGGTAGGTCAGAGAGTGAAAACATTTTCATCCAAGATATAGCCTCTATTTCTGTTATACAAAATTCATTCTATCGATTTTATAAACATGATTGTGTACCTCTTAAAAATAATTACTGCCTTATAAGAATAACACCTCTTTGTGTTTTTAGGCCTGTTTCTTATCTTTCACTTAGGAAAATACATGGCTGCTTCATGCATGGCTGAACCATGTGAGTGGGACTGTTAACCTTGGTGGCCAATGATTGCCATGATGTATGCAATATACATATATCTTAAAACATATTTGCATTTTTAAGGCTGCTGTCTGCTCCCTTAACTAATTTGTCACCCTTTCTATACTTATTATCATTACTTACATGGAGGTCTCGCCCACAAAATATTTTAGGTAATGTTACACTCTAAAGAGCTTGAGTCATTAAAGTTGTGGTCCTAACAGAGCTACATACTCATAGCTTCTGCTCCCTAGAAGACACCTTTCAGACTTTAATTTGTCTGCAAAATTCCACTCTCCTTGTCAAAAACGCATCTCTTTTATTTTCTGAAGGCTTTCCTGGACATCTGGGGTTTCCTGAAAATTTTGTCTGTTCCCACTACTGAGGTGGTCTGGGCACATAATATCTCGAGTGCTTTCTTTAGTTATAACTAATGGCTGATGGCTTACCAGGAAAAGTTTTTAAGATCATGTTTCTGAGATCATTAATCATTCCAAAAGGTGACCATGCAAAGGAAATTCAATTCACTGTTTTTTGCATAGAGTCTGGGAATGAGGACTCGGGGTATAGTTGTGAGGAGTCAGATCAGACAGTCTTGTTGCTCACAACAGTGGCATTTAATAGCTCTCCATCAAGCTCTGAATCTCATCTGGACACCTGAATCATGTAGGAATTGACTTAGAGCAGGGTGATGAAATACATACTAAGCAGTGATGGTGAGATGACACAAGCTTGTGATAACGGGAGAAGTGAATGGAAAGTATTCAAACTTGCTCCAGTCCTGCCTTTATTCTGTCATGAAATTGTCTAAACTTCAGAATTAAGTTATCTAATCAGCTGATCCTAAAGTAAAAATACTGCTGTCAGTCCAGACATTACTGTCAGGTCACCAAAGTTAGAGGGACATCTTTATAGCCCTGTTCCTTGCGTTAGGTAAAAAAAGATTAATCTTGCTGTTAATTTTATTCTCTGAAATAAAATTTGTTGCCGGAACAAAAATCTTTGTTCTATGGCTAAGATAGTTTAAATGGAACTTGTAGAAATAGTGCCAAGAATTTTTCATAAGGGGGAAATGTATGAAATGATTATCCATCTTCTTACATGGATGGACAAAGAGGCAAAGTTGATAGTCTTGAGGGATCATTACTTTATCTCATATAAGCAGAAGGAGATTTCTGAGGATTAAGAAACCTCAAAGCCTCTGAGAGTCTCAACTGAAGTGAGACTTTGTCACCTAAATTTCTGACACAGTAAGTGATAGCTAGAGTGAACTGATGGGCTATGAACACAGGTGTTCCATAGCCTTGTAGCTGACTGTGGATTGTTTACTAAGTAAAAATTTAAATTCTGACATTTAGTTTCAAGAATTCAGTTGTTTCCAGGCAGAAAGCTAATCTATCCAAAATTCACAGCAGGGATGGAATTGCCATTAGGAGAACCATACTGTATTTTAAGAGCACCATTAGACTTTATGCAATTTTGATTGAACTATTATCACAGATCATCTGTTTTCTTGCCATCCAGACATTATGCATAACTTCAATTTATGCTGAAGAGTATAAAGATCTTTCCTAGATGTTCATAGTCTATAAGCTATTTAAGATTAATATAAGCAATATTTTTCATCAAGCAATTTCCTGAAAACTGTCACATAGAACTGGTCTTTATATTTCCAGGCCATTGCATCAGAATGTTCAAAACATTTGTGATGAAAACATTTTTGAAATTATTAAACATTGCCAGAAGTTCTATTGGGATAATTCAACTTGCATTACCATGCTTTGTCATTTAGAAAAATCATTGTAATTTAGCATCTTAAAAGGTCTTTTCCTGAATTATTGCAGAGAGAAAATGATAGGCAGGGAGGCTGAATTTTGAACAAACAAAAGGACTGTCTGCCTAACAACTAATTTCTCCTCTAAAATTGCAGATGTTGATGTTTCTGCTTTATAGTAGCTAATTAAATATCAGTAATTGAGTCTGAGGGGTAAGCAAGAATTCTTAGATGTATTTATAGCAGAAGCAGCTTTCCTGAAATAAATATTTTTCCTTCTGTGTCAATTCTCCTAAGCAACATTCTGCCAGGCATCCTGGTCACCACAAAGGCTGAGGACATCCAGAAGAGGTTTGCATCCTGTCCTGACCCCAAAAGGTTGTGTACTGCAGCTGTGCATGCACTTTGTTCTCATCTCATGAGGTCTCCTCATGGCACTGAGAACTCACTAAGGGGTCACCTGGACTGCCTTTTGTCATAGGTGTTGATAAGAAGTTGAACCAATCAAGAAGGAAAATGAGCTGTAATTTAGGTGAATATAGCTTATGCTAAGTGATCATAATTTATTTGCAGACCTGTCTTCATGAAGGACCAGTGTCCCTTTTAAGCACAAGTATAGATAATATAGATACAGAGTCTCAATTCACAGTATAGTGAAGTCTAAAGAATAAATTAAAATTGAAAGGCTGACTAGAATAAAATAATTTTAAAGAATCACATGATTAGATTTTTCTGTTAGCAAATAGAACTTCTTCATTTTCAAAATCCTCAACGTTTTATTTCAAAATAAATTCAGATTTTCAGAAGAAAAAATAAATTCTGGAAGTCCTCCCTTCCCTCCAGCCTGTCAACCACACCACACAGGCTGGAGCAGTGGGCAAACCCTATCAGAATGGGTCAGAAAAGCCTGTCCCTGTAGCCAGCACCTGTAGGGTTCAGTGGGATGTCACTACCTACTGCTCACAAGTGAATAAGAGGTTACTAAGGTAAGTAATGTCTCAGCTTAAAGTCTTAGCTAATTTTTTAAGATGATAACACAGGGAATGATCAAATTATTTTGTAAATACCTTTTCTTTAAAAAAATATTTATTTCTTTACACAAAACCTAAAAATACTCAATTATATAATTCCAGATGATTGCAAAAATTGACTCTGTTTCTTATGTTTGTGATTAAGACTATTTCACAGTTTTTTAGAAATCCACTTGCAATTTGCTCAGACTTGTTGGATAATAGGAAGACATGAACAGATGTGTAAGGGTTATTCTGAATATACTTGCATCACTATAGATAACTGGGTAGATGACTTAATTCTGTTGCCTGTAAGGCAAATTTCTATAAAATACTCACTTTACTGCTTCAGAAATAGAATATGTATAGTGAAAATACATAGTTGAAACATATGTGCATATACATTACCTACAGAAGAAGCCACTATAAAAATATCACTGCACAGATAACTCTTTCAGAAGTTTTTTGTGTATATTAAAATGTTTATCTTTATACACTTAACATAACAAACAAGTTATACCTTGGAAGGAGAGTACATTAGCTGTATGTGAAATGCAAACTGCTCATAGTCTAAATATAGCACAGGTTCTTACAGACAGTGAAAATTATTACACAAATTGACTGTAAATTAAAGCACTCCATAGGAGTGCTACTTCCAATGATATTTTTTCTTCCTTTTCATTTAAATTCAGACAACTAGGAGTAGAAATCAGACAGTTCTGGAGGTAAAATTTATACCTTAGGAAGCTTGAAAAATAAGTGATTGTGCTCTCTCAAACCACTCATAACCCAAGCACAGCTACATATGATGCCAAAATGCACTCATGATAAAATCACATTATCATAATTTGGTCTCTGCTTTTATTTTTATGCTCTTTAATCATTATTTCAATAGCTGGCAGTGAGGGTGCAGACATTTTAATTAGGATTTCAAATTTGTTTCCCATTAAGATGAACCAAGGAATCATTTCTTTCAAGGTCTTTGCTAGGTTATAGTGAAAAAGCTGAATCATTCTATGCTTAATTTATATAATACAGATGATTTTTTAGCACTATAAGGACCAGAAGTGTAAATTATTTCCCATGAATTGTGAACCTGCAGGAGTAATTCTCCTGGGCAGATGAATCAGACTTGGCTCACCTGTTCCTGTGGGACAAACACATGCCTTGGTACACAAAAGAAGTTAATACTCAAATTTCAGTTGGGGAACACTTGCCTCACTTTTGTAAGAAAATAACAACTAAAATGTTTTGCAGAAGTTTCAAAACTAGACCAAGTAAGTGTCCTATTGCTGTAATTGGCATTTAAGCTAATTAATTGGTAGACTGAAGGAGACATAGGCCACAGTTCCTGTTGTAAAAATTATTGTAATACTTAGTTCACATTTATTTGATGTTTCTTCCTGTATAAATATTTAAACTTATATCATGATACCTGTGTTGCTTTTCTGGCACTGCTGTTCTTTAACTCATTAGGACAAAACAAAACATATTCCTTTGAATGGGATGAGGAAGCTTCTGCTTCTTCCTTTATGGCAATCTGAATATCCCAGAGCTTGCCTGAAACACATAACCTTGGACCATGTATAACAAAATGGAAACTATATCTGACAGATAACAGAAAAGCTGATCTTTTGCATTAAAAAAAAAAAAAATCCATCCCAGGGTCTTACTTATTGCTAGACCTGAGGAGGAGGAACAGTGAGCACAAGGCTAATAAAAGGTTTTTAATTCCAGCTTCTCATCTCAGATGAAGATGTTAAGTTCCCTTCCGAGAGCTTTCTCCTCAGAAGTTTCTGAAGGATCTCAAAGTCTTTTGAGAAAAAAAAAATGCTGCTATTCCTCATCTGACCTTAAGAAGACAGAATCATCATCACACAACTTTTATGCCAGACTACAGTTTCTAAACTAGGACAACTTTGAATAATATTGAATTTGCATGGATATACTACAGCAATCTAAACCTAGAGAGAAGAAAAATTACCCAAAATATCAGATTTTGTTCAGCTGATGTTAATTTTCTCTTATGCTTTTACTCACTTCATTGTGGCCTTAATATCTTCTGCAAAATGTTAATAAGAATATGGTAGAGGAACATATATCCTCATTTGGCTTTGTTCTCAGTGTGTTCTGCAAGATTGCCTCAATTTGTGGTTGAGACCCTGGAAGCAAGTGCATGTGTGAAATTACCAAGTTTTTAACATATCATAGCTCACAATACCTTATGTGTCTTCCATGTGGAGCATGGAAATAGAGGGAATTCAGAAGGCTGTGTTTAGCTGGAAGCAATAGCAGTCAGGCAATGAGCAGGACATCTCTTCAGAACATCCCATTGCCCAGGACAAGAGAGTCACAGCTAAGAAAATATACACTATGTCTTCTGGATTGGTGGAATTGTAATAATTTTTATTAACTTTTGTAACTTTTCCTGTTTTCCAAAATCACATGATAAAGGTGTGGCATCTTTCTTCTTATCCCTAAGTGGTTACTGCAGTTTTACAGTGGAGGGAGGTCCTGAGATTAACAGAAAACAGCACCTTTAGAAATGAAAACAGCCATTTAAATTCACATATAACTTTCATCAATATAACAAATAACTGTAATTACATATATTAAATAGATTTTGCTAGGATTTCCTTTCCCAATTACATTTGTATATTTAACTTGTCAAAATACTGCAGGAGTCAGTTTGCATGTGAATTTGAGTCAATTTAAGATGAAATTTACATGGAAGTGAAGCTTAAACTACTGGAATTTGGTCAAGTTTGAGAAGAGGCTGTGAGTCCTGGAGTCTAAATTCATGGATAGGACAGGATCAGGACAATGCTCTAAGATCCTGTGGATCATGTTCAATGGTGAGCATGGACAAAAAGTGTTTAATGTGGGATATACCTAGCTCTGTGAGTGATATCAAAATAGAAGGATCTTCTAATGCAAATGGGAGCAGAACTTCAGCAATGTCAAAACATCATTGTTTATGTGGACAAAGAACCTGCCAAATTCTGCGGCAGCAGAAAAAATCGCTTCAAAGACCTTTTGTGGACATAGCATCAAAAGTGGGAATTAGTCTGATGTCAGGGCTTATTGTTAATATAAAATAATCTTTTCTCCTGTCTGTAGAGTTGGTATAGCAGAACTCCCCCAAAATCCTCCAAACCTAAGCCAAGTTTTTTGTTTACCATTGACCAAGATGATCTGAGTGATTTATCTCTTCTAAAGTGGAAGCTGAAATTAAGGATATTCAATTTGGGGAAAAAAAACCTCTATAAAAATAATATCAGATCACTGGTTTATTTTTAGGTATAAGACCCACAGCAGAGGTGTTTTTATTGTGTTTGTCAGTGTACAATAGGAAAACAACTGTAGTGAGTAAACCATAAGCAGCAAACTGTAGAAACTTTTCAGACTCTTCAGCCTGAAGGACCACAAAAGAAACTTCAATGCTGTATAACCTTTCTGTTTTCCAAAGTATTGAACATTTCATAAAAGGATGACTGCTCTTAAGGAAAAAGGATTACAAAACCAATGAAGTGCTGTTACAAAAATCTATACAATATGCTTGTGAAAGTGCAGCTCATTATGGAGTATGACAGATAATTCTTCAGTAACAAAGGCACTGTAAAGATAAATGGATTGCATGGACCAAATTTAATGTGAGATGAATCCTTCCAACAAATGAAGTCTGTGCTTTACTCTTTCTTCCATGAAAGGTTCTGTAACAAGGAGGTATTAATGCAAGCTATTTGCATGGGTGTGCTTTAAATGATGAACTTTGTACATTACATGAAACATTTAAATCCCTCCCCATCTTGACTGCTTGAAGAAAACATCTACCTGTCTTTCTCAGCAAATGATTTATCATGTTAAGTTTATTTAAAAGCGCATTATGTATCTCCATATTTGAGAGGAATTTATGAAAGAATGAGAAAAGTGATGTAAGAGGAAATTCCAACTAACAGAAATAGAGTCCAATAAGTGCATGGCTTATTTTATGAAACATACAAACAATGTCACTGTTTTCAATTTGGGGTTTTCTAATTATTATTTATTCTTGAGATATATATATATATATATATTCTCTACATACTCACAACTTAGGCTTGAACCATAAACTACAGTTTATATAAACCAGGCTGAAGTGTAAATGTTCAATTTTACTGAAATTTGTCAACTAAATATTTTAAAGTGCATACTATTTAGTGTAGTACATTTAGAAAGCTAAAGAATTTATACAGGATTAATGAACTTCATTAATTATAACTAAATTAGCTGTAGCTATTTCAGTGGTAAATATAATATCAAACCCAATTTTTGTTTGCTATTGGAAAGAAGATATTGAGTTTCTTGTGAAATAGAACTCATAAAAAAAGTAGCTCAATAGAACATTTGGCCAGGTTCTCACATAAACAAATAGAAAACTCTAAGAAAAGTAATGAAATTATGTTTTATGAATCTTCTGGAATAAGAAAAACAAACAGGTTAATCAGTCTAGAAATGTCATCAGTAGATTTCTACTGTTTGGAGCCTTCAGATTTTTCTCACATTCCAGTTACAGGAAGAAAACTACTTTTTGTGGCTTTCTGCAAGTCTAATCTACCAATATATGTGTCTCTACATCAGTTTCATCAATCATTGTGCAACACAAAATAATAGCATTTAAACTACAAAACAGCATGCTGCAAAAACTTTTTCCTTGGAAAGTGAAACAATTTCTTGAAATATTTCTCCTGGATTCAAGATCATAAATTAACCAGACACACACTTATGCTGTCTGCTGGTTAATCATAAAGTTCCCTGTTTTTCGGCAATTATAATTTGTTCTGTAGTGCAAAAAGGCTGTTTCTTCTGGAGTATTTCAGACTTTTAGGAGAACATCTGTTTTACCATGAATGCACATAAAACTGAAGTGTAAAGAATATATTAAATAAATATAATGAATCTGAAATATAAATGACAATAAAATATAGGAAAACTGTCGTTTATTAATTTTCATTTTACCTGCCAGGACAAAAGTAAGACTCTCAAGAACATTTGTGAAAATACATAAAAGAACAGCATAACTTCATCCATTTTCCAGGAATGTATTTTTAGGGTATTCACTTTTCAATCTCTCTGAAAAGAAATCACAAGAATAACTGTCAGACTTACCCAGGGAATAATACCATTTTTTTTCCCTCTTTGTTTTCTTTTTACAACTTATATCAAATTTCCTAGTCCTCATCCCTGTGGTTATTTCACACGCAGGAGTCTTACTGACATTTGTGAAGTTCAATACACTGAATGAATAATAGAGGCTGGTAGGGACTGACCACAAAGTCCCATTCTCCACCCATCCTGCCAGTCATGGGTCGGGCAGAAAGTAGAAAATCAGGAATGAAGGAGTGAAGTTGAGCCTGGGAAATAGGGAGAAGTGGAGTGAAGGTGTGTTTCTGTTTCTCACCATCCTACTTTGGTTTTGTTTGGCAATAAGCCACACTAATTTCCCTCAGCTGAGTCTGTTTTTCCCTTGACAGTAATGGGTAGGTGATCTCCCTGTCATTATTTTGATCCACAGGCTTTTTCATCTTATATTTTCCCTTTGTTCTTTGGAGGAGGACGAATGAGGGAGCAGCTGGGTGGGGCATCTGGCAGCCAACCAAGCTTAACCCAGCCCTAAAACAAAGGAGAATTCTCAGATGAAGAAGGTGCAGAGGTGCAAGAGGATCTGCTAACAGGGAGAAGGTGCCCAGACAGCCAAAGAGCACATCAAGGCAAAATGCCAATGGTCTTAATGATACAGCCAATGCAAAGTGCAGTGGGAGATAGCTGGATTTGAGCTTTAAGGCTGGCTGGAAGAACAAATTGAAAGTGATGTTGCTGTTGAAGGAAATAACCTAACACTGAAGGCAGGGCCCTTTTTTCTCACCATTTGTGTTCCCAGTTTCCCCATTAGCTGCATCTTGGAAAATTGTGTGGCTCCCCCAGCCTTACTGCTTCCCTGAACTCCACTATCTTCAGTCTCAAACTGATCTCAGGTTCCTTCTAGCCTCTCTTCCCTCTCTTTCTTCATGAGTTTTTCTCCTACTGCAAAATTTCTTGTTATCTATTTCAGAGATACTANCTGCTTGAAGAAAACATCTACCTGTCTTTCTCAGCAAATGATTTATCATGTTAAGTTTATTTAAAAGTGCATTATGTATCTCCATATTTGAGAGGAATTTATGAAAGAATGAGAAAAGTGATGTAAGAGGAAATTCCAACTAACAGAAATAGAGTCCAATAAGTGCATGGCTTATTTTATGAAACATACAAACAATGTCACTGTTTTCAATTTGGGGTTTTCTAATTATTATTTATTCTTGAGATATATATATATATATATATTCTCTACATACTCACAACTTAGGCTTGAACCATAAACTACAGTTTATATAAACCAGGCTGAAGTGTAAATGTTCAATTTTACTGAAATTTGTCAACTAAATATTTTAAAGTGCATACTATTTAGTGTAGTACATTTAGAAAGCTAAAGAATTTATACAGGATTAATGAACTTCATTAATTATAACTAAATTAGCTGTAGCTATTTCAGTGGTAAATATAATATCAAACCCAATTTTTGTTTGCTATTGGAAAGAAGATATTGAGTTTCTTGTGAAATAGAACTCATAAAAAAAGTAGCTCAATAGAACATTTGGCCAGGTTCTCACATAAACAAATAGAAAACTCTAAGAAAAGTAATGAAATTATGTTTTATGAATCTTCTGGAATAAGAAAAACAAACAGGTTAATCAGTCTAGAAATGTCATCAGTAGATTTCTACTGTTTGGAGCCTTCAGATTTTTCTCACATTCCAGTTACAGGAAGAAAACTACTTTTTGTGGCTTTCTGCAAGTCTAATCTACCAATATATGTGTCTCTACATCAGTTTCATCAATCATTGTGCAACACAAAATAATAGCATTTAAACTACAAAACAGCATGCTGCAAAAACTTTTTCCTTGGAAAGTGAAACAATTTCTTGAAATATTTCTCCTGGATTCAAGATCATAAATTAACCAGACACACACTTATGCTGTCTGCTGGTTAATCATAAAGTTCCCTGTTTTTCGGCAATTATAATTTGTTCTGTAGTGCAAAAAGGCTGTTTCTTCTGGAGTATTTCAGACTTTTAGGAGAACATCTGTTTTACCATGAATGCACATAAAACTGAAGTGTAAAGAATATATTAAATAAATATAATGAATCTGAAATATAAATGACAATAAAATATAGGAAAACTGTCGTTTATTAATTTTCATTTTACCTGCCAGGACAAAAGTAAGACTCTCAAGAACATTTGTGAAAATACATAAAAGAACAGCATAACTTCATCCATTTTCCAGGAATGTATTTTTAGGGTATTCACTTTTCAATCTCTCTGAAAAGAAATCACAAGAATAACTGTCAGACTTACCCAGGGAATAATACCATTTTTTTTCCCTCTTTGTTTTCTTTTTACAACTTATATCAAATTTCCTAGTCCTCATCCCTGTGGTTATTTCACACGCAGGAGTCTTACTGACATTTGTGAAGTTCAATACACTGAATGAATAATAGAGGCTGGTAGGGACTGACCACAAAGTCCCATTCTCCACCCATCCTGCCAGTCATGGGTCGGGCAGAAAGTAGAAAATCAGGAATGAAGGAGTGAAGTTGAGCCTGGGAAATAGGGAGAAGTGGAGTGAAGGTGTGTTTCTGTTTCTCACCATCCTACTTTGGTTTTGTTTGGCAATAAGCCACACTAATTTCCCTCAGCTGAGTCTGTTTTTCCCTTGACAGTAATGGGTAGGTGATCTCCCTGTCATTATTTTGATCCACAGGCTTTTTCATCTTATATTTTCCCTTTGTTCTTTGGAGGAGGACGAATGAGGGAGCAGCTGGGTGGGGCATCTGGCAGCCAACCAAGCTTAACCCAGCCCTAAAACAAAGGAGAATTCTCAGATGAAGAAGGTGCAGAGGTGCAAGAGGATCTGCTAACAGGGAGAAGGTGCCCAGACAGCCAAAGAGCACATCAAGGCAAAATGCCAATGGTCTTAATGATACAGCCAATGCAAAGTGCAGTGGGAGACAGCTGGATTTGAGCTTTAAGGCTGGCTGGAAGAACAAATTGAAAGTGATGTTGCTGTTGAAGGAAATAACCTAACACTGAAGGCAGGGCCCTTTTTTCTCACCATTTGTGTTCCCAGTTTCCCCATTAGCTGCATCTTGGAAAATTGTGTGGCTCCCCCAGCCTTACTGCTTCCCTGAACTCCACTATCTTCAGTCTCAAACTGATCTCAGGTTCCTTCTAGCCTCTCTTCCCTCTCTTTCTTCATGAGTTTTTCTCCTACTGCAAAATTTCTTGTTATCTATTTCAGAGATACTATACTCCAGCTTGAGCTATTTTGATCTCATACCTTGAGGCAGGGAGGGTTAATTCAATTTTGAATTGCTGCTGCCAACCTTTAATTTCTTAGTAGTGTGGTACATGCAGCTCATTCTGAGATTCCTTAAAACACTGTTGTACTTTTAAAGCTTATTGAACTTGCAGAAAATATTAATAGGCTACAATAACCAGTGCTCTATACTTAACTGCTGCAGAGCAGCCTCATCCAGGCTTCCTGATAAAATGTGACTATGTTATTTCAAAAAACACAATTGCTGGGGTTGTACAGTATAAATCAGTGAATCATGGGCATAAATATCTGCATTATCCTACAGGTGCAGTTTTCCAGTTTGTAACGTGAGATATTCTATTGTTCCTTCTCAATCCTGTGAATGATTTATGCCATTCTGCAGAACCATAAGAGATCACAAGTGCCTTGGCACCCTCCTTTCTTAGTAGGCATCATCCTGTATATACAGTAGTAACACAGCAAACAGAGTTTTACTATGTGCAGAACTGGTGCAGTCTGGAATTCACAAATCTATTAAGGGAAAATAATCTGGGTTATAGAGTCAACTTGTACTTTAAATGATGCAAAACTACTGCAGTATACTATTTATGGCTTTGTGCTCTTGGTACTATATTTCAAGACAGCAGACAAATATTCCCATTAATTCCCCCTAAGGGAGATGTACACAAAGGAAAATTTAAAATGAAAGGGTGAACTGTTGTGTTTGACTCTGAAAAGTTGTGTGTGACTAAGAGTTTTGGAAGGCACATGGAATGTTGGTTTCTAACATAAGGAGGGATTTGCCCTTGTTAAGGGACCAGTGATACTGGTGAGACCCTATTTTTCTGAAGAGCTGATAGAGTTATGTTTTTAACAAAATACAGACATCCCTCTATGTATAAGCATGAGTATCTTGTGTACCAAACACAATGAATTAATAGAGATATTAATTAGAGTAATGACTAACATTAATTTCTATGACCTTAAATGTTGAGAACATTTTCTTACTCATTCTGAACCACTAAATAGGATTTAAAGCCCAGCTTCAGCCTTGAGTTTTGGACAATTCTAACCCATCAAAAGAGTTTTTGCTTTCACAGTAGGGGAACAAATTCTTTAGTCAACAGAAAAAAGGACAAAACAGGAAAAGTAAAAGTTTTCTGATGTCTTTGGGTTTGATTATTGTATGTCAGTCAACAAAAAATAATTCTCATTGGTGTATATATAAAATTACAGAGAGTGTAGCAGAAGGTAGATTCTTCTCCAGAGGTGCCAGTATACTACTCTCAAGATACAAGACTGTATCTTATCTGTGGTTGCTGCTGAAATAAGTCTTCTGGAGTTAGAAATCATAAAGAAACAGATACAAACCAGCATATCAACATGTGCTGCAGCACATGTTAATGGAAAACATGTTCACGTCTCGTTTATGCTTTTAATTTGTTTCCCAACTGTCTTTTGACTTATTATTATCCTTTTCTTCTTAAGGGATCATAATCTCTCTGTATCTCTTGTACTAATCAGTGTTCTGAAAGAGGGGAGAGGGAATTAAATTAGTTTTAAGACATTTCCTGCCTTATTAATTTTTACCAAGGGAAGAGCATTCTCTCTGTCAGATTTCCCTCAGTTAATACCATCTTCTCTTCACCAGCCTAAGTCTGAAGATTCTGACTTAATTATTCATTTTTGATTCCAAAGTTTTCCTCACAGATCTGGGGTCCCAGACAGCTGGTCTAAGGCAGCTTTGGTAGACTGAGTGGGTACTTCTCCTCATGCCCAGCACCTTGGTCTCTGCCTCCCTTATATTCATCCTGGCTTCTTCATGCTCAGCTGGGGAAAGGTGGGTTAGGATCTAACTTCTACCAGTGGGGTGAGTAATGGGATCTTTGCACAAGGCAACAGCCCCAGGCTTCAGCTGATCTCCTTCTGCAGGCAGAGCCAGATGGAGGTGAACCTGCCTTTGGCTGAGGTCTGTCAGCAGCCAGGCTGCTCCTTGATGGAGCCATCTCCAGTGGGCATTGACTGAAATGTCACTGGTGTGACACTGGAAATCATCTCAAACCTGGGGAAAGGATCAGCAAAATAGGCACCTTGAATAGAAGGGGAGTTACATTCTAGACTGATTTTCCTAAAAATTTCTGCCTCATTGTCAAAGAGAGGCTGCTACCTTTGTCTGCTGGACCAGGTGGTGGCAATGATTTCCTCAGACGGCTTCTTTTCAGATTCTTGTTATAAATAATAGAGATTTTTTCACATAAACTCTAAAGAAACTAAGAAAATGTTATTACCTTAGTTTTTAAAAGCCTTGTATTTCTCCACAGCAAACAGTTTGAGTAGTTTTTCAAAATAGTTTGAGATTTACTCAAATGAGAGGTTTAATTTAGAGAGGTTGCTTCAGGCTCAGAGAATTAATATAATCACTTTTTAGTCCTTTAAGATACACCTTCACAGAAAGCTGTCAGTTTTACAAAGCTGAAGAGATTGTGCTATTGTCAGATTAAATTAACTCTACATTTAAATTCACAACAGTCCTTGATAAAAAAAGAAAAAAATCCTTAGTAGGGATATATCAGAAAAGCCCAAAGATTACAATTGTCTGGAAATTGCAGAACTCATATTTTCAAACTTGTACTTTAACAAAACAATTGAAAGGAAAACACTACCCCCATTTATTTTTATAGGTCTTTCTTTGGGATTATCAAGAAGTAGTCTTGGAATTGGAATAATTTTAGAAGCAATTCAGCTGTAGCACTTTGCTGCACAAGTGTTTGCTCTTGTTTCCCACTCAAAAGGATGCTAGGAAAATAAGAAAATAACTTCTTTTGAGTTGAGGATTATAAGGCCATGTAACAAATGATGCTCCTAGCATCTCACAGTAGTAGCTAAAACAGACTATCATCTTCCTCACTCATAATTTTCTCTGATGGCTCAGGACAGCACTTTGGCAAAGTGCTGTTGCCAGCATTGAATGATAATATCCTTCATCATTTGAGAGGGCAATAACAACAAAAATGGTCCAAGTTTGAAGGTTTTGGAAGACAAATACATAATTTTTAACCTGCAACATTCTTGAGAGTGATCTGAAATCTGGTTTCTTAGAATTCATTGCCAGGCTGGAACAGAGTAAGAAGGACCCGTATCCTGAATTATCTCTCAGCATGAAATTGAAAGATGAAGTTTTAAACTACTTTATATCACTACAATATAATGTAAAATATAGAGTGGAAAAAAAGCTGTCAAAACCCCCAAACCTGTCCCAAATATTAATTATTTTGTCTGAAAAGTATGATGAATATTTTTTTCAAATCTGTCTATATTTCTAACACAGTTGAAAGAAATTAATGAGAGAAGCAGACCCAAGGAAAATATCATACATTGGTTTGTTACTAGTAGGGCTCTTGTTATAGATGGCTTACCTTGGTGGCTTTTAGACTGTCTTAAAGCAATACAGACAAACTCTGGGCTTAGCACTCCTCTACCAGCATAAATCATATTACTGTGTTACAATCAGGTTATTAAAATTGTTAATTCAAGTGCAAATGAGACCATATGCCAAAGTCAATAGTATGGATTTTATTTAACATTAAATGTGAGGGAGAGAGAGAGAGAAATAAGAAAAGGTGAAGGGAGAGAAAGAGTGTAACAGAGAGACAGATTAAGTAGAAAATATTACCACTCCATGGGTTCAAAGCCTCTCATTGGTCCTCTTCTGATGTTCTTGGTGGTGAGGT